>JARHVA010001442.1:2905000-3448910 GCA_037957365.1 Torreya grandis
AATAGGCCTTAAACCTCTCTTAAGCCTAAATAGTGACCAGTCATGGAAATAATACCTCAATGCACCTCTTGGATGTTGTTTAGGACTCCAAGGATGTTACTCAAATGAAATTTGATTCTAACATCACTCGTATTGATTGGTACAAATACCCTATTTTTACATGTTTTTGGTGTTTTTTAGGTGAGGGAAAAGCTTCAAAATCATTAGATGAGGTCATTTGGGGATTTTTATAGCTATTAAAATCCAAAAAAATGCATAGGATGTTTTATAGGTTATCAAACTAGGCCCATTTTTCAAGGCAATCTAAAATAGGCTTAAAATGAGACTAGGTGGCAAGGCCATTTCTTGGTTTGCATATTTCCATAGGGTCTTAGGACCCCAAAATTGACATGGAGGTTGTTAATTTCATAATTTACATGAATCATATATTTTTTTGTGATTTAACTTGTGTGTTAGAATTTTGGAGAAAGAAAATAGGGTCCAAAGCAAGGAGGCCTAATTTGACGCTAAATTCAAGAGAGAGAAAGGCAAAACAAATGGGTTTCCACTCATATTCTAAAGATGAAATTTGATAGGGAACTATAATTACATACATGTTCATATAATATACCATTATTTTTTCAGTATCATTCATAAAAATCCTTACACAAATAGATTTACAGGTAAAAAGGGTTATAAGGAAATTAGGCCTAGTGAAGGCTTAAGGAGAAAAATGAGTTCTTGGGACTTGGTCCAAGAAAAAAAATGGTTTGTTTCAGAATTTATAACATATTTTAATACAATTAATCTATTTTTAATGAGTTTCAAAATGTTACCTTGAGTTTTAGGCCACTTGGACCAAACTAGGGGTGGGAAATTGAGAGTTACAAGACACCTATGCACATGAATGATGGAATGGAAGGTTAGGGGAGTTTATTAATGCATGTAATATGAATAATGAGTTTTTTTAGATCCATTATAGGTTAATTAATGTCTGTAAGGTCCATTTGTCACTCCTTTAGTGAAAGGATGGGTAGTTCTCAAAGAGTTAGTCAAGGTGTCAAGCTAATTTATAACCCCCATGCCACTTGGAAGGTTGAAGTTGATTCAAGAGTGAGACACATGGCCTTGGAGGTCTATTGTATTAGATCATAACTCTTCTTAGTTTTATAACTCTCATGGACACTTTTCACTTATTTTATACCACACATCTTTCTCTCTCTTCACCATTCTCTATAACAACAACCACTTTTGGTTATGTTTATAAGATCCACACCTAGTATGGTGAAGCCCTATTAGTTTGAATATTATATTTACCTTTTAATAAATATTTAAAATTTAGTTTTGAGTTCATAAATTATTTTCTAAGTGTGTGAAGTAGTTCATAGTGGAATGACAAGTGATAATCATCTATCCTTATGTTCTCTTTACTCTTTCATGTTTGGTGCAAGTAGTTTTCTCTCTAATAGGTCACATGAAGTGTATTTAGTGTATTTTTATATCTATAATTGTAATTAATAACATTAGTGTTTGAAATAATACCTCATATTCATTCACCTTGAGAAGTGCAATGCATATCACCTTCATTTTTGAAACACTTATGTTAGAGCAATCTTGGATGTTCAAGCTAGTGTTGTGAGTCATATAGTGAAATTATATTTTAGTCTTGTGGGTATAAATTTGATTCATAAACTCATTATAATAGTTTAATTTCATGTTCCTTATATATTTTTTCATTCCAAGAAATCAATTAGCATAGGTGATAAAATATCAAAGACAAATCAAGGGAGTTAGTCATTTCAATCTAAAGGTTTACCTATACTATAGGCAAGCCAAAGGCCTAGAGGTAATACAATGTTTCACACAATTTAAATAAGGATTGAAATACCTCTCTAAGGGATACAAATTGAGTGATAATAACTCTAGCTTACTCGGTGGGACTATTATCTCAAGTACATCTTGTCAAGGTGAATGTTGTTCTTAACATCACATATAGATAAGTGTGTTCTACTCAAAATTTGGTGACTCCACTGAAGGTAACATTTGGGAGTAGAAAAAGTTTTATTATTATTTTTGTTCATGTTTCATGGTACTTACTAGGTTAGAAAATATAAGAGGTAACTATCATGTAAATACACTCCCTCAACCTAAACGTCTTATTGAAGTTGTGTACCCTAAGCCTATCTTGACATTCGAAGAACAAAAGGATTTTTTAAGTCAATAAGATCAATAAAGTGAAGAGAAGTTTGAGGAAAACATGACTACATAGCATGTTTTCCCACCATTCAATACTAAAAATACTATAAACCTCAATACCAATGATGATATCCCTCCCAATGGCACCAAGAGTGTTCCCACTTTTAATTGGTAAGGTCCTATCACCCCAAGTGAGCATATTAAGGAAATATCCAACTTCTACAATTTCCATAATGTCATTAAAGTTAATATTTTAGTCAAATTACTTTCCATGTCTCTTATGGGAAAAGACCTTAATTGGTATAAAACATTTTTGGGAGGATGCATCACTACTTAGGATGATCTTGTGGAGTTATTTACAAAAATATTTAAAGACAAGAGTGATCATACATCAATCATTCATCAGTTGAATGTGGCTCAAATAGGGCCTAAAGATACTATGCATGACTTTAGTGAAAGTTTTAAAATAATATGGAATAGGCTACCACCTCCCATGAGACCCCCTAGAATTTTCGTGTTCCCAACATACCTTAGATATATTGGGACTGATATAGTTATTATGTTGTAGTCCACGGGTGGGTACACTTTGCTTAAAGCCTATGACATAGCCATTAGAGCTGAGAATGGTTTGATCCAAGCTATTAATTTTATCTAATATTATATATTCCCATCTTGCCTAATATATCTGCTACTCCTTTAAACCTTACTCCAATTTTAAATCTAAATAACAAGTCTAAAATTGTCCCAAAGAAATTAGAAGATACCATTGATTAAGAAGAAAAGTATAAGACCTTAGAGGCTCAAGTTAGATAGTAAAATTAATAGCTAAAAAATAAAATATAGTCCAACTTCAAAAATATGGTCAAGGTAGGGGACAAGATTAGCCTAACTTTTTTAGGCCACCCAATGCCTATAATCCAAACTCTACTCCCAACATAAGAGCCATGGTTCCAGTCCATAGTAACTTGGTTTAAGGAGAAGAATGGTAGCCTAAATTAAATTAAATTAGTGTCAATGAAGGAAAAATTAAAGCTTTGGTTTCTCAAGGAGTGACTACTCCTCATTTATATAAGAAGATGAGAGTTTCATGCAATTAGAATTCAATGGAGAGTGTGATAACTAAGGAGTGATCTTGGCAAGCTTCCAAGTGGAGGATAAACTTGTCTTAAACCAAAGTACCTTAGTTTCATATAATAAAATGTTAAATATAATATCCTTGGGATATGATCAAGATATGACTACAAACTAAATTAACACTCCTTTAAGGTAACAAGGTGTCAATGCAAATGTGGCAACCTCTATAAGTCTTACATCTTTTCAATATTATAAATTGGGAAAGGTTATTCAAAGTAATCCATTGCCTCAATCTCAAGGCACTTAATTACCTAAAAATATGAAATCAAAATAGATTTTTTATTATTTTAACATCATTTACTCTTTTAATAACATGAAAACATCCATATCTCTTTGAGAAGTACTCCACATGCCTATTCAAAAGTAACTACTTCAAGAGTAGCTACCCCAAATCCATATCAATACTCAACCATTAAGAAATGGTGGTGTATCCCTCACAAATTCACCTAAACATAGTTTTTAACCCTTCAAAAAATCTTAAAATCCCCCAAAATTTTACATTACCCTCATTGTGGGAGTTAAACTTGTTCATAATTGAATTGTGGATAGTGGAGTTAGTACTTCAGTTATGCCCAAGCTAGTTGCATAAAAGTTGGGATCGAATTATGATCCATATAGTAAGGGATTATTACACCGTGATGAGACAATATATAAGTTAGTATAGATCATAAATTGTTTTAATATATTCTTACATGACTATCCAAGATTTCCAATCTTACAAGACATAGTGGTGGTAGATCTGCCTGCTCACTTTGATATCTGTCTATCAAGGGACTTCACCACCAAGATAGGAAGATATATTTTTTCTAATTGGTCTTTCTTGGAATTTATAATAAGGTATGGATATAAGGTAAATATTATAATACAACCATTTCCAATTTTCACATTGAGCCCTATATGGAGTCTAGTTATAACTTAAATTACACTATTCATGAGTAAGAGTAGCATGATATAGATGATGAAGCATATTCCAAACTTGAAGGTATCTCTAATATTTTCCTAGATGATTATGGTGTTGAAACAATTGAAGATAAAATTCTTCTCACATATATCATTCATGATGAAGGTGATGAACATTTTAGGTGAGCCTTAATAATCCTCTTCAACTTGCTATAAAAGGTAACTATCTAATTCACATGTATGATGATGTTGAGTTTCATAATGTGATATAACATTATTATAAAGAATATAATGAAATTTTTCTTTCTCAAAAGGAATAAGTTCAGTAATGTGATAGTCATGAAGAAGAAGATGATTTATGGCAGGAGTTTCATGCCATAGTATAAGAGTTTAATCAAGTGAGTAAGTCGACCCTTCCTCAAAAGAAGAATAAGATTGAGATTGAGCTCATTTATGGACCTAAGGAGCATGAAGATAAGGTTCAAGTTATTAACAAGTAGGCTATAGCCTTAGAATATTCTAATCAGGCCAAGGTAGAAATATGTGTGGTTGAAGAACAGTCCAAATCTCAGTCTAATGTTGAACTAATTTTAGACATGTTTGAGAAGCAAGAAGACATGTTTGATGGTCCTAGACATCAAATATATCATTGCCTAACTAAAGGTAAAGTTGAAAAAGATTTCATGGTTTCTAAGGAGCAAGTTGACAAGCACCAAATTATCATCACTAAGATCAAGAATACTATATTGTTAAGTAGTCCTAATGTATAACTAAGATGAGCATTCCATGGAGTTTCAAATGGTGTACTTGTAACTAATAGAGGTAATATGATTGGTAAGTTTCTCGGTCATTTTCACATACAATTTTGTTCATAAAGCATCCATCACATGCTTAATTAATCTCATGGAATAGTTGTGACTTAAGGAACATCTTTTTTGATCTTGGTTAAAGTAAGAGAAGGTGAATCACTACCTCAAACATATTTTGAGGTTTGTGTATATTAGGCTAGGTGTGTTTTTTGTGTCTTTTGTGTGATATTTTCCCTAAATGGTTTGAATAATAATGTGTTTTTCCTTATTTTCATGTGTTTGGAGTGAGTTTGAATTGTTTTGAAAGCATATTAATTTCATATAGTAGTGAATAGTGACTCCATATCCCAATGGAAGGAGAAGTATACTAGTCCATTAGCATTGTGATCATGCTACCTCTATGAATCACCAAAAATGTTGAAATTTTTTGACCCCAAGTAAAATATTGGTCACACTTTATAGGATAAAACTTCATAGAGCTATATAAT
Source organism: Torreya grandis (assembly GCA_037957365.1). Lineage (NCBI taxonomy): Eukaryota > Viridiplantae > Streptophyta > Pinopsida > Cupressales > Taxaceae > Torreya > Torreya grandis. The sequence goes on from JARHVA010001442.1 coordinate 2,910,507, forward strand.
TTTTTTTGTGGTCTTTTCATGGTCTCTAGTGGTCCTAAATAGTCATATATGGTCATATGTGTCCTTGTTTAACATTGTCCAAGTTCTAGTCTTATGTTCACTTGTTTAGTCCTATGGTAAAATATAAGGTCTTGTATATTCAAACTTGTTCAAAGGTATAATATGGTATGAATTAATTATAAAAATTTATTGAGGTGTATTTAATGTCATATTATCATGCTCTAACCTTTATTTGAATCTCACATGCAAAAAATCACATTTTGGTCAACTTTTGGCACTTGAAGAAGAGTTGGACGTGCCACCTCAAGTATAAAGTGTTTTAAAAAGATTTAAAACACCCATTTTGTTATAAATAAGTCAAATAAGGATCAGGAATAGTCATATTCTAATAGAATTTGTAGTTCAATGCCTAATCTTGGCAAAAAGTCACTTTTTCAAGGACTTTTATGGCCTTCCATGATTAGTTTTTATTTAAAATGGTTTGTAAGTGACCCTTGGGATCCATCACACCAATTTATAGATGTATAAAAAATTTAAGTTTGAACTAGCACTCCAAACACTTTTTATCCTCCATCACTACTTCACAATCTTAGGAAGCCAAATTTGTATTGAATGGTACAACCAAGAGAGAGAGATAGAGTTAGGAGCTAAAATTTTGGAAAATGTTAGGGGTCTAAAAAAGATTGAAATAGGTGGAATTATTTTAAATATTAATGGCCTCATATTTATGAAATATCATTAAGAGTGATAACAGGTCACTATGGTCTATCCATCTAAGAGTGGTTTTATCTTGCACCTATTTCTCCATCTTAGAAATCAATGGAGAGGAATAATTTTTAGGATGGTTTGGAGAGGAATAATTTTTAGGATGGTTTTTAGAGGTCTTATATCTCATTTTAATTATGTTTTTATTAGTTTAATCATCTCCATGAAGTATTTTCAATTCAAGGAAGAAGGTCTTGGTATACAAGTTATTTCAAACAATATTAATGCAAGTCCCTATTTCCTCTTCATGGTGATCATTCTCAGGGGTATCTAATTCTTAATTATTCATTGAAGACCCATAAATTTCATGGAGTTTATGTTTTACTTATCTAAACTTTGTTTCTTGTTCATATCTTCAAGTATTTTCTCTTTGGGAGACATAGTCTATGTTTAAATAGTCTGATGGAGGTTTGATTTCCAAATTTGTTCAAATAATAGTGACACATCATGGTTCGAAGTTTTGAGATGATTTCATACTATTTAAAGTATATAAAATTGATGATAGGAGCCCCTATGAACACTTTTCAATGAGAATCAAGTGTCTCTTTCATATTTAAGTTTGTATAGATTGTAAGAGTGTTTGGAGGATGCTTAGAGTCATGAAAAGAGACTTTCTACATATATTCATTGTATTCATTTTCCTTTCTTGACTCATTTACCTCATAAAAATGAACAAACTCATCGGGATGCTTGAAATCTATACTCAGACTGCATGTATTACTTGATTATATGTATAGTAGCTTGAGGGTGAATTAAAGGTGGATTGATACTTATCTTAAAACCCTATAAGGCCTTGAAATATTTATAATATGTATGTAATGTATTGATAAGTGTGAAAATGTGAAAATATCATAACTAAGGAAAGTGACTCTCTTAGCCCTAAAGTAGGCAAATGAGACCTATAGTCCTCAGGCCTGTAGGTCCTCATTTAAAACAAGATAAACATATCAAACCAACCCATAAGTAAAGACTTAATACATGGATAATATAATTTCATTAAGTATTCAAATGGTGCTATGGGAGATAATATTCACTTACAGTCATATAAAGGTAAAAGACTGAGTAGATAATCCTAACAATTCACCTATAGGTCTGTATAGATTAGTCAAGGAAGTTGGAGTTGATATAAGTGGATTGATTCCTAGTTATAAAATTTATGGAACATTTATAAGTTTTTATAAGGTTTAGAGTGGTTGACAATGTCAATAAATCCAAAGACTCAAAGAAGTGGTTTGTAGTCTATATAGCCAAATAGAGGCATACATGCCCTAAGCTTGTAGGTCCTCTTTTGGGATCAAATTCAGACTCTCTAACATGAATCAAAGATAAATCATGGATATTTAGAATAAATGAAGATAATTAAAGGTTAAAAAAACTTGAATAGCACTAAGTCACTAGCAATCAAGAAGGTCAAGGACTGACTTGACAGTTCTAAGAAAACACCTATAGGTGGCTAATGAGGGTTAGTATAATTTAAAGCTAAAGAGCTAAGATGACAGAGGTGTTTGAATATGTGATGAAATAATTTAATAATATATACTAGTATATAAACTATGGAGAATATTAATGGTAATAAGGTAGGGTTTAAACACCTAACATAGTCAATAACCCAAATATGTACCTATAGGTGGTTGTATGAGGGTCAAATCATCTTCAAACTTGAAGCCAAATATAAGAGGTATTGAGAAGTTGATCTAAACCTATTTTAGAAATAAAAAAAATTAAATAACATATGCAATAGGATCACTTAGGTGAATTTGGAATTTCAAAACACAAGAATGTAGTCCTATCTCTAAAGACACATATAGGCAGTCTAAAATAGTTAGTCTTAAGTCAATACAAAGAAGGGAAAAGAGGTGGTAACAGGTGTTATGATAAAAATTAATACTTAAATAAAAATTAAATATAATTTGAAATCTCATTAGGTATAATATGAGGTCCTAAACTTAAATAACACAATCAAGATACCTAAGAATTCATTTATGGGCTGTAAACTTAGAGAACACAGTAGGTATTGAGCCTAAAAGGAAAGAAAAAGTGCATGGAAGGAGACTAAGGTATACATAATATGGATAAAAAATTCATAAATTAACTTTGGAACAAAATTAAACTTGTGTAATATTGAACAAAACTAATTTTAATCCCCACACAGTCAAGACACACATATAGGCTTGCTTGCTCGTTTAGGTGAGGTTTTGCTTGTTTTGAGAAAAGTGAGGACTATGGAAAGGTATATAAGGATTATATTTAATTGGTAAATGGTTTAAATAATTAATTAATATATTTTTAAACCTAATATCTGATGCAAATTTTAAAAGGGTAATAACTTAGTTTAGGCTTAAAAACCCTGGACACAATCACAAATAGCCTGTAGCTAGTCTTGAGAAATTGGCATTTTGGGAGATCTATAAGAATAATAATGACCTAAAAATTGGTAAAGGTGATAATAATGGATTTAAAAATATTTAAATTTTCTCCTTTATGTCATAAAAATATTTTAATTATTCATTGTTTTATCTTAGACTTTGCCCACTCCTTTAGCAAGGGGTAATCAAGAGACTTAGGGGTCTACATGAGTTAAAAGGGCATAAAACAAGTTTAAATACCTAATTATGGGACTATGAGGTATTTAAAGGTAATATAGAGACTATGGGGTATACTTGAGTTAAAAGGGCATAAAACAAGTTTAAAGACCTAATTATGGGACTATGAGGTATTTAAAGGTAATATAAAAGGTATATATTTTATGTGGAAACAAACTTTAATTTTAAATCCAAGTGCCCTTGAGGGCTAGAAAGAAGGAGATAACTCTTAAACCCCAGCACCCTGACTAGTGCAACCTGAGCATATAGAGGGTTAATGAAGAATTAAAAGTAATGTATAATAATATATATGGATGTTTCATATAATTATAAACCTATAAAAAGATTTATATTAGTTTTTTAGACCCAAAACTCATGTTTGACATCTCTCTAGCCTTAAGAATGCTAGGAAAGCCACCCAAAGAGCAACTTCAAATGCTTATACCACTACCCACACTTTATATGGGAGTCTTATCCTTTTGTAATAGTTTAAGGGATATATAAAGATTTATTTACAATTTTAATGATGTCATTTAATTATATTTTCTTTATGAACAATTTTTAAGACCCTAGATAGGCCTTAAGCCTCTCTTAAACCATAACAGTGACCAACCATGGAAAAAATCCTCAAATGCACATCTAATGACATATTTTGATCTTGAATACCCTTGTATGTTGTTGAGGACTCCAAGGAGGTTACTCACATGAACTTTTAAGTTTATTTAACTTTTATATATTTGTAAAAATACCTTATTTTTTAATATTTTTGGTTTTTTTTAGGTGTTTTAAGAAGGGGAAAGCTTCCTAATAATGGGATGAGGTCATTTGGGACTTATACTATTTATTAAAATCCAAAAAACTACACAGGAGGTTATGGATGCGATGAAACTATTGTCACAAAATATTTCACCCTAGAAGAGGCTGTTCATGCCTCTTCTAAATTTGCGTGACATGGGAACACATCTAGGTATGTGGGTGTACCTATAGTGGAAGTGAGAATCTAGGTTTTATGGCTATCTCCCTGAATGTATCTTAAAGTGATTATCACATAAACTAGTTGATTTATTATGGGGAAAGGGGATAGAAGTTTCATGAAATTAAACTAATCTAAATGGTTGATATACAAATATGATTTATATATGACCATTATAATTCCTACACTAAGAAACAAGGCATATACGCTAACTTCCAAGTCCTAAGAGATTTTAACATGAGTTTTTCAATATGGAGGTGAGATGCATGAAGGCTATCCAAGGTAAGTAAATAATATGCTATTTTCAAACACTAAGTCTCATTGTACACTTAATATATAGACCCATACACTTGAAAACACTTCATATGACCTGATAGATTAGTAACTCTTACATAAACATGAGAGGATAAAGGAAACAATGATATAAAATTATCACTTAATAGCACCATATATCACTTTTCACACTTAGAAAATTATTAATGAACTAAAAAATAACATGAATTTATTGTTCAAATTAAAAATACAATGTCATTCCATCAGGCTTCACCATAAATGGTGTGGAATTAGCTTCAATAACCAAAATGGTTGCTACTTATAGAATTGGAGAGAGAGAAGAAGAGAATGAAGACCAAGAGTCACTGGGACATGTGTCATGATAATAAAAGGAGTTATAAATTTATTGGAATGAGTGTGAGAGAGACCATTAAAGGTATGAAAATACAAATGGCCCTCAAAGGCATGAAACTCCATGAAATGTGGTGTAGGACTCCTTTTATTTGCTCAAAAAAGTACCTTAATCATTTGGCCTTTTTAGAACATCCCAAAACTAACTAGGGATATATATCATGATTTATATAAGAGGTATGGTTTGTATAAATTATTAACCATGAATTGGTCATATCCATAATCATCTAGATTCTTATGTATATGAGTCATCACTACTTGATCTAAATAACTCCTATTTCCCTCACGAATCACACTTGGCCTCAAATTTGGATTTATTTTTTCATGTAAATGCATATAGGGGAGTTAATTATACATTTAAATACATTCCTTATAATTATATTCAACAAGTAGACCTTAAAATGAATCACACTTAGAAATTCCACCCTCTCACTAGTTTATTCACTTTGGTAGTTTTGACTGGCTAAAGTGAAGGCATCAATGCAAACACTTAGGAGACTTTATACCATAATAAATATACATGAGGGGTTTAATAAAGTCCAAATCCTTATATTAAAGTTTATTTTATCTATTGAAACCTATTATAACCTAAAAAACATATAAAATAGTCAATAAATCCTCATTTCCCCCTTGTTTGTACAAGTAAGAAACAACCTAGTAGGATGGGGGGAAGACCTAAATAGTCCCATTCAAGATTAAACCATCTCCCAATCCATTCTATCCATTTTAAGAGATCTATTGCTTCATTTACTCCATCGGGGAATGAATCAGGGGTGAGTTAAGATGATTAGTGAGTGGAAGATTTGATCAATATGCACATGATATGACCTTATAGCTATTTGATCAAGATATGTATAAATTAATATAACCTTATGGAGACCTAATTACATGTTAAAACATATATACCCATTCACCTCAAGTCTTTGTGAGAGTCTGCAATTGCATATACATTAACAAATAGGCAAAGATGGCAGGATGTAGGATGTGCATATGATATATGTTTCTCTTACTAACTCTAGTTCCATATGAAGTGCTCAAATTAACTTTTCCACTTCATGGGAAGCCATATTATATTGAATTATTCAAACACACATGATTGGTCTCCCTTTTAAGCACATATAGGTGCATGTCAATAGTGTATGATTATATATTATGAGGAATTGATTATCATAGTCCCTTTTTTGTCACTTGGATGGGATTAGATTTATGTTTCATGATTATTAGAAGATATAAAAACTAGTTGAACACCTTTTAACATTATATGGATGTTTTTAGGACCCCACATGCCATGATTGTGGTTGGGAACAAGCAAAAAGCTGATTATGAGCTTGTTATGACTATATATTTGAGCCAAAACATGAAATTATAAGACCAATCATGAATAAGGTAATTTATATGACAATAAATACATGGATAACATCATATAACATCTACATGAAAACCTTGTAGAGAACCAAACCTTTTTTAAGTATTGAATTTGACTATAACTTCACCTAGAACATCAACTTGTAACCTTAAACTATTTAGCCCATGAAATCATTTACAAACATAAAAATAAGCATGGTAAGGATGAGAGGAGATATTAAAAATAAATTTTAATTAAAATCACCAATTGAGCTATATGAAATGGTTTAAATAAGAGAACAAATTTTAGGGTGTGGGAAACTATAGGCATAAAAACATAGTTAACTTGTTAGGGATGGTTCATTAATTATAATCCACCATTATCTACACTTAAAGCATGAAATTGAATCTAACCAAGTTTAATATTACCCCCCAAAATAATTTTATCTAAAAGTCTTCCTATTGGCTAACCAACCAAAAATATGTTGATTAGTTTTATGTGTATGGTGGAGTGATGGATAATCATAATAGGTTTTTACTATTTTGAAACTTCCAAATAATTTAAAGTGTTTTAATGAGTCTTAGGAATATTAATATCCATCCCAAAAGATTCTCCTATGTTTCATTCTCTCTGATACGCCATACACCTCTTGAAACTCCTCTATTGGACCTATTTTCTTGGTTTTTAGTTATCACCTTCAATTTTTCAGTTAAAATTGACATGTATTACATAGAATTACACATTGTAAATTGTAAAGGAGTTAGGAACACATGTGCACCTTAAATACTATAGCACTTGCATTTAATTCTCTAAAATAACCCCTAGGTGACTCAAAATAACATAAAGACTAATTAGACTATGACTAAGACTAAAATGACATCAAATAAAATATAATTAGATATAAAACACCCTATAACATTGTACTATATCCATATATAAGTTTTTTCACCATAGGGGGTTGACCCATTTTGACTTGTGGTCAAAATGGTCAACATTATTAGTAATTTCCCAAGGGCGGTATGCTTTCTATGCCATGACCAATTACCTAATCCCATCCATTGGGATATAGAGTCACATGTACACTATTTTGACACATAAATTTACTTTATCACCACAAAAATCATAAATTAAAGGCACAAAAAATAAGACACCTTTAAAATAAACACACATGTGCTTCATGAGCACTTATGGAATACACACACAAACCAAACTAACCTAAACATAAACTAACCTAAAGGAAACACTTCGTCAAAGATAAAATGGGGAGTTTGAAAAAACCCATTGACTCATGAAATGTAGGGTTGAATGAGGCATGTATCATTTTGACCTTTGGCATTGATACCTCCATCTTCTTCATGATGTTTTCCAACTTCTTTGGCATGATGTTCAATGAAAACCAAACAGCTCCAACTAGGTCATCTATGCAAATGAACTCCTATTGAATCTCAATAGCCACAAAATTTTCATAGGACTCCTCAATTATAACTTCCAAAGGTAATTTAAAAAGGCATACCTTCTTGGTTTCCATGGTGATCTCAATAAGATTGGGTTTTTTTCATCTACAAGTTTTTCAAGCTCATCAAAGAGCTCTGAAGAGTCCACCAGTATTGTTGATTGTCCTCTAAGGAAAAGTATTTCTCCACCTTATCTATATTTAGTGCTTAATGTCTAAGTTTAAATATATTAAATTCCTCTCAACTTTGCTCTCATCCATAATAGAATGTACTTGATGTTTGGAAGCATCAAGCTTCCCCTCACCATGTTCCAACATCTCTAAATGTGATTTTACCTCAAATGGGGCTCTTGACAATTATTTAGGTAGAAAAAAATATACCTTGGACTCATGAGACTCCTCTATGACTGCAAACCCATGGACAATAGATTGAGATACACATTCATTCTTGATGGGATTCTAGAGATCATGTTTATTAAACTCATCCAAAAACTTGACATCAGATATGCAATCTTTTAGAGAAGGAGGAGACTTACCCAACTTATCAAATTCCTTAAACATGGCATTTAAGATTTTAGATAGTTCATCTTCCTCATGAATTTCATCTTAAAGATCTATTTCATCATGGACATTAGGTAAGAGGTCTTTATCAGGTACTTCATCTTTCATATTTTCATTAAATTTTGTAAAGATAACTACAATAGGATCTTCAATGTGTTTCTCTTCATTCACGAAGGTAGATTTAAACTTGTTATCACCAAGGGGAGTCCCTATGGTTATTTCTTCTTCATAATCACTCATGATTTCATCTTGATTAGCTACATCTTGATCTCTTTCCTCCTCACTTTCTTCCCTTAGGATGGGTTCTTTTTCAAGATGGGATGAGGTGAGAGGTTGATGGATAGGTTCATGAGATGGAGATGGGGAATGGAGTGTGGTGGGGGATTTATGGATTTTATATGGAGTATGAGGTGAATGAGAGGGCTTATGATTGGTTTTCAAAAAAAGGATTGCACTAGTAATCTCATGGGGAGGTGATATTTTGGTTTGATTATAAGGGAAGAAACATCAACAAAATGTGTACCTCTCTAATAGCCTCCTTAAGGATATTCAGTAGAAACATATTCATTATTAGGTCCTTTATCCTCCCATATATTTAGCCTATATATTTATCATTTAAGGCACTTATTTTCTAAGTCCATTTATTCTTTGATCTCCCATTGAGTTCCTTTTATCTCTTAAAACATCACCAACTTCCACATACAACTTTGGGAAACATATCTTAACCATTATATTAGATGATTAGGTAGCACATCATACTCATCATCTCATGTTCTCATATCATCTTCATTAACTAGTAACTATGGTATGGATGCCAATAAAGATATGAAATAAGATGAAAATAATGAAGGAGGGGAAGGGTAATAATGGGGACCAAGGCTAGCTTCAACTTATTACATTCTAACCTACATGAATTCACATCTTTCCTTGTGACATCTTTATACACAATCCATGTAATCATTTGATTCTTCATTACAAGATTTATAAGGATCCTCTTGAGGTTGATAGGCATAATGGTATGGCTGTTAAGACTTGTATTAAGGTTGATATGAAGGCATTTCTTGGTAGCCTTCCTCATTATATTTTACAACAACATGATGTCTATATGGGGAGGAAAATTAAGGGTCATCGGGCTGCCATGTTTTATAGGATTGGTTTCCATTGTGATAGGACTATTGAGGAGTAAAATGTGGTTCATAGTAAAGATGATAAGGAGGTTCATGATAGGGTTATTCACCATAGTTGTTCATTTCATCCTCATATGTTAAATGGGATACAAGTACTAATCAAAATCTTTAATAAAAGATACTTGGGTTTCTTACAAATAGAATTTTTCATTCAGAGTCACCATTGGTTCTATCTTGCTTGTTTCTAAAATTTGTAGAGGAAAGACACACTAATAATATTTACAGTCTCTTGGACCTTGGTCCCATTGGGCATGCTATAATTATTGTCACCAAATCTTGCACCCTAAAAGAGGGTGTCCAAGCCTCTTCTAGATTTTGGAAACATGGGAACACTTCCAAGTATGTTGGTGTACCTATAGTGTAAGTGAGCCTCTAGGTTTAAGGCCTAGATCCCTGAATGTATCTTGAAGTGATTATAATCGAAACTAGTTGATTGCTTATGGTGAAAGAGATATAATTTTAATTAAATAAAAATAATCTAAATAGATGATACAAAAAAATGATTTTCATATGACCATTATACTTCCTGCATTAAGAAACAAGGCATACAAGCTAACTTCAAAGTTCTAAGACATTATAACATGAGTGTTTCAATATGGAGGTGAGATGTATGAAGAGTATCCAAGGTAAGTGAACCATAGGCTACTTATAGACACTAAGGCTCATTTTACACTTAAATTATATACCCATACACTTGACAACACTTCATATGACCTACTAAAATAGTAACTCTTGCATAAACATGAGAGCATAAGGGAAGAATGGATAGAATATTATCACTTAACCTCACCATACATCACTTTACACACTTATATAAATGTTCATGAAATCAAAACCAAAATTGAATTTATTTTTAAATGTAAAAATACAATGTCATTCTAGTATGGATTCACCATAAATGGAGTGGAATTAGCTTCAATAACCAAAATGGTTGCTACTTATAGAATTAGATAGAGAGAATAAGATAATGAATTCCAAGAGCCACTAGGACATGTGTCATGATGAGAAAAGGAGATATACATATGAGGTAATGATTATGAGATAGACCATGCAAGGTATGATAATACAAATGGCCCTCAAAGGCATGAAACTCGGCATAAGACTCATTCTGCTTGCTTATAAAATTGAATTCATCATTTGGTCCTTTTGGAACGTTCCAAAAATAACTAGGGATATATCTCATCATTAAATTGATAGGGAGGGGTTGTATACATGATTCGTTATGCATTGGTTTCATCCCTAATCATTTGGATTCTTCTGCACATGAGTCATCATTACCTATAGTCAAAATAACTCCTCTTTCCCTCATTCCTCACACTTGCCATCAAATTTGGATATATTTTTTCATTATAATATTTCTAAGGGAGACAATGAAACATATAAAGACCTTCCTTATCCTTATAGTCATTAGGTAGACTGTAAAAGGCCTCACACTTAGCAATTTCATCCTCTCACTAGCTTAGTCACTTTGGCATATTTGACTGACTGATGTGAAGGAACCTATAAAAAACACTTAGGAGTATTATATTTCAATAAATAGACATGATGGGTTATATCAAATCTAAATCCTTCTCTCAAAGTTTATTTCATTTCTTTAAACCTCCTAGAACCTCCAAAACATTAAAAATAGTTAATAAAGCCTCATTTCCCCTATCCATAAATGTAGGGTACAAATAAATAGGATGGGGGAAATCCATGGAGAGTCTCATACAATATTAAAAAATATCCAAATCCATTATATTCCATTTGGATAGCTCTCTTACTTCATTTCCTCCATTACGTCATGAATCGAAGTTTTGGAGGGTTTTAGGCTCTTTCCACCCTTAGGCTTAGTTCATAAAGATGTGATGTTGTATTTGAATAAAAATTACACAAAATAATTGTTAAATACCTTCCTAATCATCCCTCAAAATTTATGTTTCAATGAAGAGTGTCCAAAATATGTGATCATTTCAAATTGCCTATTCAAGCTCTCCATACCATTCCTTATAGGCCTAAATTGGTCTTAAGCCAAAAGTGGCTATCCTATGATTTCATTTGAATATTAAATGATTTAAAAAACCTTATAACTCAATTAAAACATTTTATAATTCATTATAGTGATCACCTAAGGTTATAAATTAAATTGACCCTCTACTTGAGCTTTATGCCTAGTTGAGACCTAATAGGCCCACTTACACCTATCAAGGTCTAAAACACCTTGTTGAATTTAAATCACCTATGAATGGTTTATAAAAGTTTAAATTTCATACCACTTATTTATAAACATTATTTCAAGGTTGACTCAACCCCTTACTCACTTGGTTATCCTATTCTTTTAAAGTCTGTAGGCTAGCATGCTAGGGGAGTACCCTCTATCTGAGACAACATAGAAGTTAATTACCATATTTCATTATAAAAAGTATATGTTGGAGAGTATTATCAAATTTATACATAATATTTAAAAAATTACAATCCTTGACCACATCATTAAACCCTTTAACTTATTCAACACTTTGAAGATAGACTGTGAAGAAGGGGGCTATGTGTAGGGTTTCATCATATGACTATATGTGCTTTTTTGAGGCCTTTATCTATTTTTCCTTCATATGGTAAGACCCATATGGTAAGAGCCTATTGACACAAATATGATCATGATGAGGGTTATACAAATCCATTCATCTCTCTAAATTCCCCCATACCTCTTCATACACCTTGATTAGTCAAGACTAAGTGCAATTTTTGGCTATGTTTTCTATTTAAAAGGGAACCTATAGGTGTATTTGCATGGTTTAGGCTTTGTATCACTATATAAGGCATTATTAATTATTAAAATATCATTTCACATTAATATATGTCATTTATCATCATGTTCAAACCATGTTAACCTCAAAAATGTAGCTTTTAGCTCACTACCCACTATAGTCAACTATAGTTGACTGAGTAGGGGTCTTGTAGGTGGAGATTTTACTTGGGAACTATGTCATATACCATTGAAATCATCTAAGGTATTGGAAACGTTTTTTAACTATCATGTGTCTCTATGTTTATGGGTTTCCATTCTTTAGCTCATACCATGGATATATGGGAACTTGTATTCAGTTGTAGACTGGTTATTTTATTATTTTTGGGAAACTAATGTTTAGTTCCTAAACAATAAAGGGTATGGAGTAAGGGGAATAATCTAGTTTAATATGATAAAATATATATTTTTGTTAAATAATTTACATGAGGAAGATAAATAAACTTATCTAAAAATGGACCAAAATGAATCATTCAAGGGATGTAAATTGTGATGCAAGACTAGGATGCTATCATGAATCTAGATTTGACCTTCATTTTATGATTAGACACGAGTGACAAAAGTAGACAAGAGTGTTATTGGTGCTATAGTCCACCTATACCACTATTATATAGGAGATATCATATTTTTAGGTTTTTTCCACTACCTCAGTATGAGCCTATGTAAAAAATTTAAGATGTTAGAATTCAATAGAGCTCATTGTATATCCATTTAAATCTCCAAACCTTATATCTATCTACACATATACAAACAACAAATGCATCAAATGCAAAAGGGGGAAAAATAGATTGGGGGAAGAATGGTCACATGATATAAAACCCCTACTATCTTAATCATTTCTTACATTAACCCTCAAGCTAGGGTCTCAGATAAAATGTAGTTCTCCCTTAGGGAACATGCATAATCAACATGCATGATAGATGTAAAAATAAACATTAGCCTAGGCCCTTCCTTGATCAAGCATGAAAATCTATGTGTGATGTAGAATGATAAGCTATAATATTGACTAATTTTTAATTATCTTATGTGCCGAAGTGGTAAGTACTAGATATAAAATTCCTTGTGAAGTCCTTTATAAAGGAGATTCATTATTTCAAAATTTAAAGCTTTCATTTGCATTTGGCTGACATTGGGAAACTTAAGGATGAAGATAAGAAAGGGGATATGACTCATTAATTAAATGAATATAACTATTGGAGTTCAAAATGACCCTGGATAGGAGTGCCAAAAATGGGTAGGAGTGGCATCGACACTATAGTCCAAGTGTGACATTGTTGTCCTAAGCTGAAGGGACCTAGTGGATGGATTTGTCATGGAAAGAGCATTTTGGCTCATCTAGGGTTAGGTCTAGAAGGCTATAGATAACTAAGAATAGGAAAAAAGTTGACTCAAGCATGAAATAATACTGAAATAAAATCTTAAAAAGACATGGCTAAATATGAACAAAGCTTATATTCTCCAGTCAGAGTCTCCTGTGAAAAAACTATGAAAAGACATGATATGTGTGGTTACTTGACTAATTTATGGGGTATAAATTTTCCTCCATTTTAATCTAGTGATGCAATGAAATGAAGTGCTAGAGTAAAATAAATAAAATAAAATAGGTACCTAAACCTACCTGCATGGAGGTAAGTGTGCTAAAAAAGAGTCCAACTCACTTCTTAGCTAGGGAAGTGGATGGAGAGTCAAATAGTGTTTAGAGAAAGAAGGAATCCCTAAAATAGATGTCCCTTATACTAAATATACATGTGGAATTCATATAACATGTAAAAGGAGGACAATACTTGCCCTCTATGTTGAATCTAATAGGAATGAGAAATGTTTGAAGGCCCAAAACCAATGTCTACTCTCCGTCCCACATAAACTCATGTAATTTGAAATGTGTGTATAGAATTTGTATGTTATGAATAGTAAAATCTATCATGCCCCCACTCTAAATATCTAAAATAGAATTTATAAATTCTCAAAGGCCCAAAACCAGTGTTTGTTCTCTATCCTAAACAAACTCATGTAGTCTAGGTATGGGTAATGGTATGGACCAACCACTATAGATGATCATATGATCTAACTTGGTGACAACCTGAGTATATCTAAGTGTAATTTAAAACTAGGTTAATGTGTAAGAATTGTAGAGTAAAATACTCTACATTTTATTTTGAGTTTTAATTGTGCACTCCAAGTTTTGTTCCTACGTGTTTCAATTTAGAGGTAGTAAAGTTTTGACACAGAGCGTAGGCATGAGTTTCATTTTTGCCTAAATTTTGTTTAAGTATCAAAGTCACACAGAACATGCCAAGTGTCATCAGCTGGGACACATTTTATAATTCCTATAAGTTGCATGAAATGTGCCACATGTCCCATTATAATCTAGTGGAATGAGATAAGTGTTGGCATCCACATTTCAAGTTTCTTGTGAGTTTCAAAAGCTTATTTTGATAATCTTTTCTTAGTGCATGTGGAGGGCACCAAGTGGCAACTATGGAAGGCTTCAATACATTTTTCTAAAAGTAGCAAAAGCCACCATGTGTACCTAAATAAAGTAGCAAAATCCACCATGTGTCACTAGATAAAGCTCATCTGAAGCTACCAAGTGTCAAGATCCACCATTTCTTCATTTGTTTCATTATTAAGTGAAGACTGTGATGGGCCCCGGGTTTTGTTTCTAAAGTCAGCGAAAGCCACCAAGTGTCACCATCTATGTGAATCTAAAATGAGGCCCAAATATTTCTATGGTATAGCCAGAGCCCCATGGAGACTTCCATGTGTCACCTTCCACAAGATTCTCAAAAAGTATCTAAAAGCTTATATAGACAAGTAGAAGCCAACACGTGTCATTTGTTAAAGATACGTGGAAAGTGAAACCTATCCTAGTTCCCCTTTTGAAGCTACTTAGGCAAGAAGTGTTGTGGGTCCCATTTTCAATAAGTTGATAAAGTTTCAGAACAATAGACTGTGATAGATGTCAAAGATAGAGCACTCTCGATACAAAAACATAGTAAAGAGTATAATGCAGTGGAAAGTGTTGTACATTTTTTGTAAGTGCTGTAGAAGCTACCAAGTGTCATTTTTTGGTGCCTCGTAAATAATGAGATGATTTTCAAGTGAGTAAGTGAAACATACCAAGTGTCCTCACCTATTTCAAAGTGAAAAGTTTCACATGTATCTAATTCAGCCAATGAACTTGTAGGGAGACCAAATATTTTAGATCCAAAAAAACTATCTTTTATTAACCACTTCCAGTTCAGTTCCAGTTCGGTTAGGCCATTGGGATTTGAACTTGTAGAGAGGCCAACCTTAGAAATTTGAAATATATCTTTTGTTAAACACTTTTAGTTCAGTTAGAGTTCAGTTAAACTGTTGGGTTGGGAACATGTGGGTAATCTAGAGCTAGTTTGATGCTATAAATATGGGTGCAGGGATCATCAAAGATCATCATCAGAAGAGAGAGATAATTTTCTATAAGAGATTGTTATCAAGAAGTTTTGGAATTTCTTACTGTGGCCAGGTATATCATTTGCCTTTGTTCTATTTTTTTGAGTTAGAAAGTTTGTATAATTATGCATGTATCTATGCCTTTTATGTGACTAGAAAATTAATAGAAAGACTAAATTTTGTGCCTTTGTTGATATTTTCTATGTTATTACAAAAATCATCTAAGCTGTGAGCCTTTGATTCTATTTGTTTTCATCTTTTACATTAATCATGCATTGATTACTCTTTAATGTAATTGAATCCAAAAGATAGCTTCATTGTGCTTAGTATTAAGGATCGAATTCAATTTAGGTGCATCACCATAGTTAGATTTTATTTCATTGCATTAGTGTTTTTGTTTAATTTATATCCTTTTCCCACAATTCTTTTGAGATAAAGAAGAGCCATCTTCTTTAAAATCTAGAGGTCATTTCAAGTTGCAAGTCCCACATTCCTAAAAATTCCCATTGTTGGTGTTGGAAGCAGCGCAATTCTAATCATCAATAGTTTTTTGGCATGCCTAGTGGGACCATCTTCAAGTTTATTTCAAGACCGTATGAACCAAAGAGATATAAGGAGTTAGAGCTATAGACCAGTAAAAAGATCTCAATTTACTATAAATCTAGGTATTCTTTTACCACCTTTGATAACTAATCCAAGAAGGGTAAATCAATTTATAGCAATACCAAGAGCAAACATGGGAGCACCTATACCCCCAATGAATTATACAAGTTGGAACACTGGAAATCCTCTGATTCTCCCAACACCACCAACCACTTGGGATCCTATTCTAGTAAATGCCCTGAAAGCTCTACCCAAATTTAGTGGTCAAGATTTCAAAACACCTAAAGAACATCTACAAGATGTGTTTGATGTCTATGTAATACATGTGGTCACACAACAGAATGTGGCTATAAGATTGTTAGTAGCTTCTTTTAAAGGGAAGGCTCTAGAATGGTATAGATCTCTGACTCCAAATACAATATCTACATGGGATTAGCTTGGAGATCTTTTCTTTGAAAGATTTGAAGAAAAGGGTGATAAATCTTCTTTATTGCAACAATTGATTACTATCAAAAGGGCACCACAAGAAGCAATGACTGATTTCAATTCAAGATTTCAAAAGACTTGGAAAATAATTCCTAATAAAACAAGACCATTATTAGGTATGGCTATAGTTTTTTATCTTAAAGCCTTAAATTTAGATATATTAGTAATGATTTAGTCACTTGGAGGTCAGACTCTGCTAGAAGCCTATGACTATGTAGTCAGAGCTAAAAATAACTTAATAAATGATAGAAAGTTGCCCTTAAGGCCTCCCATGCCCATGTTTCTAGAGATTACTTTACCTTTGCCTCAATAAACCCCTAATTCCATAGCCCCACCGATGTCTATGTATACATTTCCTCAACAACCTGCTAAAGAACTTGCCCCTATTCAGTCATCTGAGATGGATGATGTCAAGAACATCTTAAGGACATTTTCCAATGAGATAATTAACCTTAAAAAATAGCAGAATCCTTATCTTAGACCCCAATATAAAGGCTATCAAGGAAATAGATTTCCACCATAGCCAAACTAGTATCAGGGTTCTCAAAGGCAAACTAACCCTCATCCACTAAACCAATTAGTTACAATCCCTACACCCTCACAGACTATTCCCCTTAATCCAAATAGGGAGATTGTTCAAGGACAGAATAATTATGTAGATAGAACCAATGCCTAGTTTTTCCCTTGTAATAATGCTCATATGCCTAGAGATTGTCCCATGGGTAATCTATAACAAAATATAACAGAGTAAATAAGAATGGATGGACAATTTGCAAGTACTTCTGACACTCAAGCCTACCAATCCCTTGGTATGCAAAATTTAGTCCTGATGGCTTAGATGCAAGGGATGTCCTTACAACAACAAGAAGAAATAGCCCCTGAACATGCTTTGTTTTCATGGGTTGAAGATGAAGAGTCAATGTTCTTAAATGAAGCTTCTAATTCCAAGAAGCTAGTAGTACAATCAGATTACTATGTTAGATCAAAGAGATGGATGATGGAACAACCTAAAGTTACAAATAGTGAAGTTATGGGGAATCCTCCATTTCAAGGTCATCAAAACATAGGCGCTAGACAAGAAATATCTCAGCCAGTGCAGAACCAAATAATTCCTAGACAAGTTCAAGAAAAAGCAAGGTACCCTTATTATCCAAGAACCCAAACATTAGGACCGATGAATGTGGTGGATTAGCTGAAGAAGATCCCAGCACATGTGTCAATATGGGACATATTAGCTATTCCTAAGCAAAAGATACTATTATAAGAATCTCTACAAGACTAAGTAGTGCCTAAACATACTGGTACTAAAGAAGTACCTATTGATAAAGAAAATCTCAAAGACACAGTTCCTCTACAGATAACAACCCTTTTGGACAATGCACCAGAGGTAAGTAAATCCAAACTAGAGCCATTTTATTTAACTTTGATAGTTGGAAAGAAACTATTGCATAATGCAATGATAGACTTAGGGGATAGTACTACAGTAATGCCTAAATAGATATCAAATGCTTTAAAAATAAAGTATGAGCCACTTACTAGAGGAGTTATGCAGCTGTATGGGAAATTGGTACAAACAATAGGGAAAATTAAATAACTCCCATTGCAATTATATACTTGCCCTAAGATAGGAGGATATATGTCACTTGATTGGTCTCACCCCATCTTAAAAATCAAATATGGTTCACAAATGAAATACTATCTGAGCCACTATCTAAATATCACATCACCAATGAACCAAACCCAAAATTAGAGGTAGCTCATGTTATGATGAATAAGGAAGAAAAGGTCTTTGTTGAAGAGTTAGGTGACTGGACTGAACATGACCAAGAACAGGAAAATAACCATTTGTTAGCTATGATGCAAAGTGACCCATATGGAAATTATGACTCTACTGGTCTAGGAACTTATGTCATATTTGATGAAGATCATGAAATCCTAAATGTTTTAAGGGAAGAAATGCCAACTACTCAAGAATATAAAAAAGATTTAGAAATTTGGACCTTAAATTTTGATGGGGCTAGAAGTAAAAATGGTGTTGGAGCAAGAATTTGTTGTGTTGCTCCAAATGGTGAGAAAATTTTAAGAGCTATCCATTTCCAATTTGCCTGTACTAATAATGATGCTGAATATGAATCCTTAGTACATGGGCTCATGTTAGCCAAGAAAAAGGGAGTAAAGAATCTGATAGTAAAAGGAGATTCAAAACTAGTGGTGAAAAAATCAGAGAAAAGAAAATAGACACAAATGTAAGGATGAGATCCTATAGACATAAAATTTGTGACTTAATAGAAGATTTTGAAGATTTCAATATTGAAGTAGTTCCTAGAACCCAAAATTCTGAAGCTGATAAGATGGCACAAATTGTCTCATAGTTTGATCTAGAAACTAGTCTATTAGTCAACAATGAGTCAGTCAAAGTTATAGTAAGGCCAACTATCCTAGACAATGATGAAAATTGGCAAGTCTTTGAAAATGGTTCTCAGGTACTCTCACTTTTACAACAGTCAAGGGAATTTGCTAATCAATAACAACAAAAAATTGAAGAAGCATATGGAGACCAATTTATTTAATTAAAGACTAATAAGCTTCCCAAAGGCTTGATCACTTTAGAAAACCTATTTGATCTAGAAGATGTAAGCCTAGAGAAGAAAAGGTTTCAAGCAAATAAAGCATATTATTTTGAGATAGAAGTTAGTGAAGGGAGAAAGCTAAAGATTGGAAACTCCACAACTCAAGAGGAAAGGGAAAGACTAATTGACTTGTGTAAAAGGTATGATAGAGTAATATCCTAGACATATGAAGAACTTCATAGATATAACAGAGACATCATTCAACACACAATATAACTGACTAAAGAATCTAAGCCAGTTAGATAGAAGTAAAGGCTAGTGAATCCAAATATTGAACCTCTAATGGTGGATGAGTTGTAGAAACTCTTAGATTCTAAAATAATTTTTCCAATCAAACACTCAACCTGGGTATCCAATCTAGTACCAGTCAGGAAAAAGAATGGTGACATAAGGCTCTGTGTGGATTTTAGAGACCTAAATAAAGCATCTCTGAAAGATCACTATCCTCTACCCTCTATGGAACAAATTTTATAGACTATGGCTGGATCAAAGAGATTTTCCTTACTAGATGGTTTCTTTGGATACAATCAGATTTGGTTGGCTAATGAAGACCAACACAAGACTACATTTACTACCAAATGGGGAAAATTTGCATATGCCAATATGCCATTTAGCCTGTTAAATGCTAGAGCCACTTTTCAAAGAGATATGAATGTAGCATTTGGGGAACTCATAAATAAAATCATCCTGATTTATCTTGATGATCTCACTATTTTTTCCAAGAATGTTGTTGATCATTTTGATCATCTAGAATCTATTTTTAAGAAGTATCAAGAATTTGGAATATCCCTGAATCCCAAGAAGTGTATTTTTTGGTACCTCAAGGCAAACTATTAGGACATATAGTATCCAAATAAGGAGTCTCTATAGATACAGAGAGAGGTGTAGCTATAATGAACTTGCCACTGCCAATAAATAAGAAAGCAGTTCAGTATTTTTTGGGGAAGATTAATTTTTTTAGTTTGTTCATATCAGACTTTGCATGCCTAGTGAGACCAGTTACGCTCTTGTTGAAGAAAGATCTAGTGTTCAAGTGGACTACAGAAGGAAGACAAGCTTTTGAAGAGGTCAAGAAAGTACTTTCAATAGCCCCAGTACTTAGTAACCTAGACTTTTCTAAGCCTTTTATAATGTATGTTTATGGAGAGTTTAGTATTGTTGCTATCCTAACACAAAAAGATGATCAACAAGAGGGAGAACACCTAATAGCCTTTTTCTCAATCACTCTTAGGGAGTATGAAATTAGATACAATTTTGTGGAGAAATAGGCATATGCTACGATAAAATCCCTCAAGAAATTCAGGCATATGGTATCAAGAAGTAAGATTCTGATACTTGTGGCTCATCCTAGTGTCAGAGAATACATTATGGAGGGTGAAATTACTAAAAAAAGAGAAAATTGGATAACAAAGCTCCTTGAATATGATGTAGAGGTCAGACCCACTAAGCTAGTTAGAGATAGGGGGTTGTGCCAATATATGACTCAAGATATGGATGAGATGATGCCTGAAGAAATAGAAAAGGAAAGTGTATTGAGGATACAAGAAGTTGATCATAACTCCTAGGTCTCAAACAAGATCCATTTTATGAAACATGGAATTTTACCAAAAGAGCTATCATAGGACAAGAGGAGATACTATAGGCAGCAAGGGGTCCATTTTGTTTTAATTAACCAAGTTATTTTTAGAAGAAATACTGATGGCATCCTCTTAAGATGCGTAGAGAAAGATGAGGCTAAGAAAATACTACATGAAATGCACCATGGAGTCTTAGGTGGACATTTTTATATAAATACCATAGCTACAAAGATAACACAGGCAAGTTATTTATGGCCCACTTTATTTATAGACAATTATCAACTGGTAAAAAAGTGCCAATCTTGTCAACATTATGTGGGGATGAGAAGGAATGCAGCAATGCCCCTTAGTCCTATAATTATTGATGAACCCTTTGCTCAATGGGGTCTTGATTTTATTGGAATGATCAATCCAATGTTGATTATGGGGAACAAATGGATTCTAACTACCACATATTATTTCACCAAATGGAGTGAGGTAGTGCCACTCAAAGAAGCAACATAAAATGTGATCCTAGACTTTCTAGGGAGTATCACTGCTCACTTTGGGCCTCCTCATACAATAATTTTAGATAATGCTAAAGCACTTTTAAGGTGTAAAGTATCTAACTTTTCACTAAATCATGGAATCTATCTAAAAACTTCCTCAAATTATTACCCTCAGGGTAATTGTTTGGTAGAATCAACCAACAAGAACCTAATTAGACTTATTAAGAGAATAGGGGTTGATCATCACAAAGAGTGGCATAAAGTGCTTAATATAGCACTATGGTTTTATATAATTATGCCTAAGTAGGTGACAAAAATGTCTCCATATGAATTGG
The DNA here is from genome assembly GCA_037957365.1 of Torreya grandis. Taxonomy (NCBI): domain Eukaryota; kingdom Viridiplantae; phylum Streptophyta; class Pinopsida; order Cupressales; family Taxaceae; genus Torreya; species Torreya grandis. The sequence goes on from JARHVA010001442.1 coordinate 2,932,390, forward strand.
TCTATGGTAAGCCTACTATAATGCCCCTAAGCTTGGAGATTCCTGCTCTCCAATTATTAAAATAGATTGAAATTGAGGAAAATGGCCCCATACAGGTTAGACTTGCTAAACTCTTGGAAGTTTAAGAAAAAATGGATGTATCACATGATTCATTAATGAAATATAAAAAAGTAATAAAATACTACTTCAATAAGAAGACTTCAAATCCTCATTATTAAGTAGGTTCAGTTGTTTTGAAATGGGATGCAAGAGCTGCCAAGCTGGGTCAACACACTAAATTTGAAGCATTGTGGGCTGGTCCCTATAAGATTTGTGCATGTAAACAATTTTTTTTTTGAGCTCAAAATAATGGAGGGTGAACCTAAAGAGATTCCTGTGAATGGGATCTACTTGAAACATTTCAATTAAGCTGTATCTCTTATGTATTATAGTTAGATAGTTTCCCTTTCCTTGTCACTTTGTTTTCCCATTTTTCTTTCCTGCTCTTTCTTTCAAATAAGTGTTCTTTGAACATGTGACCATGGCTTAGAGCCTTTTTAAAAAATTTGAAACTCTAGCATTTATTAAATCTCTCTCAAATTCCAAAATTTCCCAATGTACCTTATGCAGCCATTTCATGATGCATCTGACTCACTATCCCACATAGATTCAATAAGATTTGCTAATGGTTATCTAGTTCTAATGCCATTTTTGAGACTTAATGGGTCATTAAATACCCTATAACAAGAGTTAAAACTTAACAGTGTCTCAAACATTCCTGTGTCTACTTGAAAATTCCTGTTATCTATAAATTTCAACTCATAACAAACCCTGCTTAGTGAAAGTGCTTCCCTATTGCAAAGCTCCATACCTATTACATAAGTTCATTGATTCCAAGTATAGATATAGATATGGAGGAGGCACCATCTTCAAAATAGGGGTCTAGGTTTTACAAATCCATTGATAAGCTTCTCACAAGAAAATCATATGCTTTTGCCCTGGCACAACCCTTAAAGACCTATCCACGAACTAGAGTTCCTGAAGTTGGTTATGCAAATGACCTAGCAAAGGTGAAATATTTTGCAGATGGAATCATGGACCCAATACTTCAAAAGTTAGGAAAATATCTAAGAGAAGGGGCAAATCAAAGATGTATTTAGAGGGCCAAGGCTAGACAATACAAAACATTCGCAATGAGGATATGGACTTCCCAACTAGCACAATTCATTGTCCCAAGTGTACATTTGTGCCCTGACTTGGTTGAAATATGAACCAAATTGTTTCATGCACCCTCAAATACCATATAATAGGTTCCATTCATGGTAAAAATTACACCAAAGGCCATCAGGGACATGTTGGCCTTGTATCATGATAAGACAACCATGTTTCCCACCATTGCCAAAATGTAGAAAACATGGGCAAACATCAATAATCAATTGAGGTTTCTAAAATTAGAATTGCAATTAGGGGAAGATAATACCACTATGCCAATACTGTAAACATCAAGAGCACAATTTTCACAGGCCGGTCAAGAGGCACTTTCCATGATGGCATTCATTTTTGGAATGAAAGAAGATATAATTGTCTATGAAGAATAAATGGCCATTCTCTTCAGATTGAAAACTATTCACAAGTCTCAAGAGTAATAGCTAGATTTCTCTGAGTAGATTGCATATTCAATGGTTGACCATCTCACAAATTTCAAGTCTAAAGGGGTTGTTAGGTATTCTTCTTATTTGTTTCACCTCATGTTGTATAAAAACTCTGGCATCTTTTTGTAATTCATGCATCTAAATATGTATGACTCAAGCTTCGGTCATAATAGGATCATTCTTGTGTCTGCATGCACACATATCTTGTCTAAAGCATCTAACCCATATGATTTTTGGGAATTTTTTGTTGCCCCTGCCTTTTGTCACTTAAGCCCAGAGCTGGTTGAAAATAATTGACTCCAAGTGTCTCAGTCTTTATGACAAATTGCACTATTCCTTGTGATTACTTTTTTGGATCCCATCATACTATTATTAGAGTCCATGGTTTTAATGGAGAACCAGTGTTTCTACCTAATATTTTGACCCTTATATTAGCATTCTTAGAGGTCACCCAACAAGTGTCTGTGGTGGATAATGAATATGGCACTGGGAATAAAAAGAAGAAAATGTATGATATTTTGTGGGTAATGAACAACATGGTCCTAGAAGTCAAAGATGCTGAGCACATGTTGCTAAGAAATCTATCTTTCTTAGGTTTCTATCTGGTTGAAGATAAATGGGGATATGACCCAAATAGTTTCATAACTTCATGGGTCAAGAATAACAAGGTTGCTGCTAGAATTGTGCATGAGGGCTATCCTTTTTTGGACAATAGAAGAAACCCTTAGGAAAATATTCTTGATTTATATGTAGAATTGATAGATTTGCCCCTTCAAAAGGTCAGGCCATGGGAGATTTTTTATGTCAAGAAAAAAGATTTTGATCCTAAAATTAGAATGACTTCTAGTTTAAGAAGGGCATTAAGGAACAAGGACTGGAAATCTGAGAAAATAGAAGCCTATTGGAAGTATAGGCAGGAGATTTGTGAGATAACTCACTCTTTTGGAAATGTAGATTCAGATGAGAAATGGGAGGAAATCTAGGATGAATTTCATCTATCTCCTATCTCTATCCCTGATACAAGCAAACTACAGACATAGGGTGGAGAGTTAAAAGCTAGAGCAGAGTCTACTCATATGGTGTAGGCCTCATCTACAGTCACTATAAATATATGGCTCCAATCTCTTAGTGCCATTGAAAAACAAAAGAGTGTGTTATCTTCATCACTCAGAGCTTCCCCATAAGTATTAGCCTTTACGGTTCCCATTTTTGTACAATCACCACTAGCAATAGTGGTAAATGTTGAAGAGAAGGAAGCATAGCCAGAAGAAGAAACACCAAGGAAACATAAGAGGCTGAAGCTTCAGCCTGATTCAGAGGAGGAAGTATAACCCTCACAAAACCAACCATTGATTACATTAGTTTCTCTTTAGGTACATTTTGTTTCTCCTTCTTCTTCTCAGTCTCTCTCTTCTTCTTTAGAGGTGGCAATTTTATCTGGCCAAATAATATCCCCTACCACCTCTGTTGTGCCCATTTCCCAATTTACCCTACCTATTAATACTTAGACCAAATGATTGCCTCATGTTTCCCCTTCTATCCCAAAGAAAATACCCTCTCAAATTCCCCCTAGCCAACATTTGGCTATTCCCTATGGTTTGCCATAGGGTTATCCTTTTGCAGGTGGGCACATTGCCTCTTCCTCTACCTTCCAAACTCAAGCAGAACTACTAAGAAGGCTAGGGAAGCCCAGATGGAGAAAAAGAGGATGAAATATAATAAAGATCTGGCTACACCACATATGAGGTCATAATTTGACCCAATCTAGCATAAACTAATGGTGACCCACTTTTCACGTAATGTAGTCAAGCCAAATGAGCAGATGCAGCCCAAAGATTATACAATGAATGTAGTGGCTATAGATATGTCACTTTTTAGACCACAAGATAGGGTTGAGCTGCTAAATGAATCCACTTCTATGGTAACTACTAATTATTTTAAAGTATCAAAGAAGCTATAAAAGGTGGAGGCTAATTTAGCTTAAGAGCAAGCAAACTGTAGTAGTTTGACTGCATAAATCAAAACTAAGAATAATGAAATAGAGAGTCTCAAAAAATAGTTGCAAGATACTGTTTCTTTTCAAACTCACCAAGATATTCAAGCCCAAAATGATTCTTTAAAAGAAGGGCTGAGAAAGTATAAAGTTTCATTGATAGTCTTAAGGTGGGAAAAGGCAACATTACAGGAAAAATGTGAAGAAAACTTGCAACAAGCCGCTCAGTTCTAGTAGAAGCTGTTGAATGAGAAAAACAATACCAATGCCATATAGGCCCAACTTCAAGCTGAGAAATAAATAATAGAATAATTGACACTTGAGTTGGATAATAGGCCAAAGAATGTAGGGGTTTTGAATCTGGTTAAGGAGCTTTATGTATCAATATGGAAAAGAATCTTTGAGGAGATTACTTAGCTCAGACCCTCTCTAACCTTTCTGTTAAATGCACAAAAATTGTACAAAAAGGTGGAGACTTCAATTGAAGCCACTCTATCCACTATCTCTTTAAGAATGTTGTATTCTCAAATGCTGCTACAAAAGCTATATGACGTAACTGATGGAACATTATTAGCAGTAGGGATTAGTGACATAATGATTGTTGTAAAAAGGGTGAATGAAATTCTGAGTTGTAATTCTGCTACAATTAATTGCAAAGAGCTTCTAGATGTGGTGAAAGAGGGAATCAAAGACACAAAACAACATATTGAAGATCTGGTGTAATTGGGTCTTCCCTCCCCTTTTCTTGATAGCAAAACTATGTTGATGGTTGATGAGATTAAACCTTTGTTGTTAGCCAGGTAAAATGATCAGTCATTTTTCTAGGGTTTAACAGATGATTCATTAGTGCCAGACTTGGAAGCTGTCTTGATCCCCATGTCCTAGCTTGAATTTCAATTAAAGGCTATAGTTCATATTTTGCAAAGTTTTTCACACAAGGATATCATAAACCTTGATTTAGCCTTCCAAGAATTGCCAAATAAGTATAGATTATCTTATGCTGAGTGGTCTGTTTATCAGACGACCTTATCAAAGTTGTGATTTTTATCACATTTGATAATGCAAGAGATTATGGATTCTTTATTGAGTAGGCTCAAAAGTCCTTGAGGTCACCAAGAACTATAGAGTAAAATACTCTACATTTTATTTTGAGTTTTAGTTGTGTGCTCCAAGTTTTGTCCCTTCGCATTTCAGTTTAGAGGCAGTGAAGTTTTAACACAGAGTGCAGGCATGAGTTTCATTTTTGCCTAAATTTTGTCTAAATATCAAAGTCATGTAGAACATGCCAAGTGTCATTAGCTAGGACACATTTTATAATTTCTATAAGTTGCGTAGAATGTACCACGTGTCCCATTATAATCCAATGGAATGAAACAAGTGTAGCATCTGCATTTCAAGTTTCTTGTGAGTTTTAAAATCTTCTTTCGATAAGCTTTTCTCAGTGCACGTAGAGGGTGCCAAGTGACAACTATAGAAGGTTTCAATATGTTTTTCTAAAAGTAGTAGAAGCCACCACATGTCCCTAGTTAAAGTAGTGGAAGCCACCACATGTCACTAGCTAAAGTTTAGCAGAAGCTACCAAGTGTCAAGATCAACAATTTCTTCATTTTTTTTCATTGTTAAGTGAAGACTGTGATGGGCCCCAGGTTTTGTTTCTAAAGTTAGTAAAAGCCACCAAGTGTCACTATCTGTGTGAATCTAAAATGAGGCTTGAATGTTTCTATGGTATAGCTAGAGCCCCGCAGAGACCACCACGTGTCACCTTCTGGAGGATTCTTAAAAGTATCTAAAAGCTTCTATAGATAAGTGAAAGCCAACACATGTCATTTATTAAAGATACGTGGAAAGTGACACCTATCCCTGTTTCCCTTTTGAAGCTACTTAGGCAAGAAGTGTTGTGAGTCCCATTTTTGGTAAGTTGATAAAGTTTCAAAGTAGCAGACTATGACATATGTCAAAGATAGAGCACTCCTGATACAAAGACAGAATAAAGAGTATAATGCAGTGAAAAGTACCGTGTGTTTTTTGTAAGTGCCATAAAAGCTACCAAGTGTCATTTTCTAGTGCCTCTTAAATAATGAGATGGTTTTCAAGTGAGTAAGTGGAACACACCAAGTGTCCTCACCTATTTCACAATGAAAAGTGTCATGTGTATCTAATTCAACTAAAAAACTAGCAAGGAGAACAAACGTTTTAGATCTAAAAAAATATCTTTTGTTAAACACTTTCAATTCAGTTCCAATTCAGTTAGGCCATTGGGATTTGAACTTGTAGAGAGGCCAACATTAGAAATTTGAAAGATATCTTTTATTAAACACTTCTAGTTTAGTTAGAGTTCAGTTAGACTATTGGGTTGGGAGCATGTGGGAAATCTAGAGCTAGTTTGATGCTATAAATATGGGTGTAGGGATCACCATAGATCATCATCAGAAGATAGAGAGAATTTTCTATGAGAGATTGTTATCAAGAAGTTTTAGAATTTCTTGCTATGGCCAATAATATCATTTGCCTTTGTTATGTTTTATTGATTTAGAAAGTTTTTATAACTGTGCATGTATATGTGCCTTTTATGTGACTGAAAAATTAATAAGAAGACTGAGTTTTGTTCCTTTGTTGATAATTTTTGTGTTACTACAAAAATAGTCCAAGTTGTGAGCCTTTGATTCTATTGTTTTCATCTTTTACATTGATCATGCATTGTTTGCTTTTTAATGTAATTGAATCTTAAATATAGCTTCACTATGCTTAGTATTAAGGATCGAATTAAACTCAGGTGCATCACCATAGTTAGATTTTATTTCATTGCATTGGTGTTTTCTATTTAATTTCTATCCTTTTACCCATAATATTTTTGAGATAAAGAAGAGCCAGCTTCTTTAAAGTTTGGAGGTTATTTTAGGTTGTAAGTCCCACATTTTTGAAACTTCCCATTGTTGGTGTTGGAAACAATGCAATTCTAATCATCAACAATTTTTTGGTAAAATACTCTACATTTTATTTTGATTTTTAGTTGTGCACTCCAAGTTTTGTCCCTACATGTTTTGGTTTAGAGGTAGTGAAGTTTTGACATAGAGCACAAGCACAATTTTATTTTTTGCCTAAATTTTGTCTAAGTATCAAAGTCACGCAGAACATGCCAAGTGTCATCAGCTGGGACACATTTTATAATTTCTATAAGTTGCATGGAAAGTGCCACATGTCCCATTATAATCTAATGGAATGAGACAACTATCAGCATCCACATTTCAAGTTTCTTGTGAGTTTCAAAAGCTTCTTTCGATAAGCTTAGCTCAGTGCACGTGAGGGCACCAAGTGGCAACTGCAAAAGGTTTCAATATGTTTTTCTAAAACCAATGGAAGCCACCATGTGTCCCTAGCTAAAGTAGTATAATCCACCATTTTTCACTAGCTAAAGCTCAATGGAAGCTACCAAGTGTCAAGATCTATAGTTTCTTCATTTTGTTTCATTGTTAAGTGAAGACTGTGATGGGCCCCGAGTTTTGTTTCTAAAGTCAGTGGAAGCTACCAAGTGTCACCATCTGTGTGAATCTAAAATGAGGCTCAAATGTTTCTATGGTATATCTAGAGCCTTGTGGAGGCTACCATGTGTCACCTTCTGTAAGATTCTAAAAAAGTATCTAAAAGCTTCTATAGACAAGTGGAAGCCAACACGTGTCATTTGTTAAAGATACGTGGAAAGCAACACCTGTCCCTGTTCCCCTTTTGAAGCTACTCAAGCAACAAGTGTTGTGGGTCCCATTTTTGGTAAGTTGATAAAAATTTAAAGTAGTGTACTATGACAGATGTTAAAGAGGAATCACTCATTATACAAAGATGTAGTAAAGATTATAATGCAGCTGAAAGTACTGTGTGTTTTTTGTAAGTGATGCAAAAGTTACCAAGTGTCATTTTCTAGTGCCTCCTAAATAATGAGATAGTTTTCAAGTGAGTAAATAGAAAATGCCAAGTGTCCTCATCTATTTCACAATGAAAAGTGTCATGTGTATCTAATTCAGCTAATGAACTTGTAGGGAGACCAAATGTTTCAGATCTAAAAAAAATATCTTTTGTTAAACACTTCCAGTTCAGTTATAGTTCAGTTAAGCTATTGGGATTTGAAATTACAGAGAGGACAACATTATAAATTTTGAATATATATTTTGTTAAAAACTTCCATCTCAGTTAGAGTTCAGTTAGACTGTTGGTTTGGGAACGTGTAGGCAATCTAGAGCTAGTCTAATGCTATAAATATGGGTGTAGGGATCATCAGAGATCATCATCAGAAGAGACAGAGAATTTTCTACAAGAGATTGTTATCAAGAAGTTTTAAACTTTCTTGCTATGGCCAGGAATATCATTTACCTTTGTTCTATTTTCTTAAGTTAGAAAGGTTGTATAACTGTGCATATATCGATGCCTTTTATGTGACTGGAAAATTAATAGAAAGACTGAATTCTTTGCCTTTGTTGATATTTTGTGTTACTGCAAAAATCATCTAAGTTGTGAGCCTTTGATTCTATTTGTTTTCATATTTTACATTAATCATGCATTGATTTCTCTTTAATGTAATTGAATCCAAAAGATATCTTCACTATGCTTAGTATTAAGGATCAAATTAAATTCAGTCACATCACCATAGTTAGATTTTCTTTCATTGCATTAGTGTTTCTATTTAATTTCTATCTTTTTTCCCACAATTATTTTGAGATAAAGAAGAGCCAGATTCTTTAAAATCTAGAGGTCATTTTAGGTCGCAAGTCCCACATTCCTGAAACTTCCCATTGTTGGTGTTGGTAGCAGTGCAATTCTAATCATCAACAAGAATAAAATGGCATGTATTTTCCATTCAATCTATATAATCTTGGATAATGAAGAATATGAAAATTTATGCCATGCCCACAAATCTAATATGTGAGTGATGCATCTATATAATCTAGTAATCTATATAACCACATGTGATATGAGCTATCATGCCATGTCTTATGTGAAAAACTAGATATCAAAACAATGTGCTCTACACTATGCCTATAATCTTCTATCTAGTCCTATAATTGTGCCATGTTGTATGAAGTTGTATGTGTGAGAAATGTAGTAATGTACATGTCCCTAAATCTAGTATCTAGTCTAGATATATATCAAAGTCACTATGAATCCATATAATCTAAACCATTGTATCTAGCTAACTTACATATCTATAAACTGAAGATATGTCCCTCTAAATTTATTGAGTAATGTTGAGTGACCCATATAGTCTAAATCACTATATATCTTGACTAGTTTGAGCTGAATCTAATAATCTAAATACTGGTGGTGTATGAACCATGGTGTATCCATCTATGAGAGTGGATAGGCATGTTAGATAAGTGTAGGAATAGGAATAGTAGGAATGATTCCCTCCTTTTGGGGAGAGGGATGAGATCTATGATAGAGGAGGTTGAGCCAAAAGTGATGACTAGAGGCATAATTAAAAATAAGGTTAGCTTTTTGTGAGGAGATTGAAAGTTTATTTGATTGATTAGGCTAAGTTGTTTGATAGTTGAATGAGTCTTTGATTGATTAGGATGGAGTTTTATGTCTAGGTATAAAAGAGGTATAGAGATGTGTGTGCACCATAGTAGGTAGATGATGTAGTAATATAGAGAGGTTTAAATGGTGTTGAGCATGTGGTTTTCAAGAATCTCTGAAATAAAATGGTTTATAGAATGAAGCAATGAGGTTATAGTTATGAGAAAAATGGTGTTTTTCTTGTAATGAGAGTTATTTGATATAAGAAAATTGGATTGATTCTTGATTAATTTACACATTGACTAGGTTCAGATTTAGAGTTCTAGAGTAAGAGATATGCCAAGGAGATGAGAACCTAACATGACCTAATTTGAGAAATTGGAGACCTAGGTGGAGGCTGGTGGGGAGGTTACCTTGGTAAGTAGCTGAAACATGTGATTTTTACTTGTTTGAAAGTTTGGTTTTTTATTTTTTTTATCTATTTAAAGCTATTTAAACAATTTTCCACTTTTTCCAATGCTCTTGTCTAAGATTCAATGATCCTATCTAGTGTTAAACATTGTTGTCCAAGTTCTATCATTATTGTCTAATGCTAGTGTAATTTTGTAGTGTTGTTGTCCATTAGGGCTAGTTTTCTTATTTGTTGCCTATTATTGTGTATCTTGGATATTTTGCTTATCATGGTTGATTGACATATATGTTGTTTTATAGTGTTTTTGTATGGTGAGGTATGAATGAGGGAGTTTTATAGAGGCAAGTGATGGAGACATTGATATTGTTACTTTTGTCAGCTGATGAGAGAGTTGTGATGGATAGGGCAGGATTGGGTCATGTGTGTGACCTAGGCACTATGCAATGGGATAGATATCTGATTACTACCTTATGTGGGATGTGGAATGTAGACACTTGTTATTTTTGGCTTCTTACAAGGGAGATTACTATTACTCTAGAGGATGTGTACCATATTTAACATTTTTTTATTAGTGGATAGCATGTCGCATTGCAAGATGATATGGGTGTTAATGCTATTGATCATACATCCTTGTATTTTGTTAGTGTGACCTCACACATACACTAGAGAGGTAGTGATAGTGATGTATTATTGTTAGTTATTATGTAGTCAAGTTTTTTGCATCTATGAAGTGGTTGGTCATGTTATTGGCTTCATTTGTTGTTTTGGATGGGAGTGGGGTGTTGATTACATATAGGATGCGTAAGATTGTGCATACTATAGAGGTGTATGGCATTGTGTTCTCATGGGGTAGTACTATGCTTTCCCACTTATATAGGGATCTTTACCAATTTACTCAAGAGGCATTTAGTATTGCTATGAGTGTGGCTAATTTATTGCATTATTGGGCTTATGAGCACATAATTTGTATGTGGCCAATAGGATTACCAAGGGAGAGGTGAGCACATCCATAGCCATTTGGAGAGCAGTGGATGAGTACATTGGTTATTTGATATCTTGGGATAGATCACTATAGATGAGTTTTAGATAGATTGGTGGCTCAATATATCATATGGAAGCCCTATAGAGGATTCCCTAGGTGGCTTGAGGATGGAGTGTAGTTCTAGTATATGAGAGTTAGTTGTTGGTTACATGACCACTAGACTAGAGTGTATGAGCACTTTTAATATGATTTCATGACTAGATAGTTTGGGGTACCATAGTATGTGCACCCATCTGCATGGGTGTGGGTGAGGAGTGCATATGCACCAATGAGGGTAGGAGCTCATGGGAGACCTATAGAGGCTAAGTTAGCACCATTACCTTTGGATTCATGGGATTCATATATAGATATTCCTAATGTAGATGATGTTAGATGTGTAGAGGCATATACCACATGGTGGGATAGGCATCAATGGGCTCCATTGTAACCTATTAATGGAGGGGATGCCCTTGAGTATGAAGATCTTGCTTTGATCCAGATGATGGGAGGTAAGGTTTAGCTATATTTGAATTATGTACAAGTTTGTGTTTGTTTTAGTTTTTTTAAAAAGTATATGGCTAATGTAGTGTTGTATTTTTTACGTGTAGGTGGAGTGGGAGGTGATCAAGATGAATCACTTATTAGGGGAGGAGGTGTAGATGATGGGTTTTGGGAGACCATCATTGAGTTGACACTCCTAGAATTCACGTGAGATGTTCTTGATGATGTAGTGGAGGAGGGTTTGATAGAGTCAGTGACAGTTACATCTAGTGTTTATGCTCATTTGTTTGATAGAGCTGCTATAGTGATAGATGCATATGTTAGAGTAATGGGAAAGAGAGATGAGCTAAGGGTTGAGCTAGATAAGCATAAGATATCTCCACTTGATTATGGTTTTATTAGTACTAAAATCATAGATGAGTACATGAATATTCAGATGTGATATGTGGACTTACATGAGGATCATGATCAGTTATTGGAGTTAAAGAGTCATCTTAAGAGGGATTCAAGAGCTCAAGGAGGTGCAGGACCATCAAGCATTAGAGTGGATGGCATGATGCCCATTCATGATTGATTATATTTGATACAATGTATATGTGTTTTAAAAATTGGTTATATATATATATATAGATGTTGGTTTAATTTGGGATTCATGCATATTGTGTTATGGATTTTGGGATGGATTGATATATTTCTTATAATCCATTGATTTAGAAGTACTTGATCTGGTATTGATGTTGAGGTTTTTGCATACATTTGGTAAAATGGCACTTGGGATATGTGATTTGAATTTTTTTGATAAGTTTAGGTGTGATGTTAGAATTGATTTGTAATAATATGTAATAAAAAATTGTTGGTTTTGTAATTAGTAAATTGTTTGGATAAACTTAGTTGGTTAAATGATGGTAAAATAGGATTTGGTAAGATTTGGATTTTGATAAGTTGGTTTTATCTATGGATAGTTATTAGGAATTAAGAATGTTAGTTGTTAGTATATGGGGATGTAAGATATCACATTGTGTGTATTACTTCACCGAAAGTGGCTCAACAAGATAAAGGCTAGCTAGACCTTTGGCTCCATCATTACCCTTCTAAGTGAAGCTATGAACTGATGTTGGTATGAATGTGTTATCAATATATAAATCCTAATGGCCAACTAATTGATGTAGGAACATCTACAATAGTTTCAAATTCTAATGTGAAATTTCAAATTCTAGTTTTCCCTCCAAATTGTGTTAGATTTCAAAATTTCACCTTGAAAGTAAATGTAATTGTCAAAAGTGAAAAGTGAAAAGGTAAAAAGTGATTGTTGGGCTGTTGAGGAAATCAGGGAGAAATGGTTGAAACTATTTTCAACCTTAGTATATTGTTAAAGATTAAAAACAGTATTTTGTTTTGCCTTAAGCCCAAATTGGGCGTAGAAGTTAGAGGGGAGATTCTTGAAAAGAGAAAAAGAGAGAATTTATAAAAAGAGAGAGGGATGAGAGGGGCGTAGAAGAGAAGAAGGATAGAGAGGAAAGGTTCTCTCATTCAAGGAAGAAGATAGAATGAAGAAAAGATAGGAGAAATAGTGATGGAGGAGCTCACTCAAGAGAAGTTAAAGTTAAAGAGAAGGAGAAAAGAATGTGTGAAGGAGCAAACAAGGATTTGAAAGCCATGGAACATTGAAACTAGATCTGGTATTGAATTTTAAGTCTTCTAATTGATCTAAGAAAGAATGAATGTTTTGCTTCATATGATTATGTTATGGTCTCTTTTATGGAATTCTGGTGACAAGCCTGTGTATGTGTGTGTGTATGATGGTTCACTATAGAACATTGAGAAAGCTACATGTAGATTGGTTTTTTAGTGTGTTGGGAACATGTTAAAAACTAATATTCTATGACCAAGAGATCTTAAGAGCTTTGAATGCTAGAAAAAGCCTAAATAGGCCTAAATAGGATGTTCAAGCATCCAAACCTACTACCCACTGTCCAAGGGAAAACCAAAGTGTAAATGTTTGCATAAAGCTTATAATGACGTGGAGATAAGATTATAATGAAATTATAAACATAAATTAATAAGAAACAGGCTTATAAACCCCTTTGATATCTCAAAACACCAATAGCTGACTCTCGGGCCTATGTATGACAGTGTACAGGAAAAGTTAAGAAACTTGTATGTTTTTGCATTGGGAATGGATTGATAAGTTCATCTTCGATAGATAATATGAGTGGGGAAATAATTTATGATATTGATATGCTTATACATTACCTTTAAATCCTATTGATCATTGTGCTAAAGAAGAAAATCAAGAACCCTGTTGACTGTCATGCAAATATAGTCAAAGACAACTGAGATGTTAAGCATTGGAAAGCTTAGGAGGTTGTTATGAACTAGATGATGATTGGAGAAGGTGTAAGGAATCAAGACAGACCATATACAATTGATTTGAACCATTTAAATAGGGTAAAACACTCCCAGCCAAAATTTATATGCTCTCGGCCTGTGACAGGCTTTAGAAAACCCTGAATTAGGGTCTGGCCCTCAAAATGAGTTTAAATGCTTGAAAACTCTTGAAACTTTTCAATATTACCCTTTATGATGTTAAAAAACTTTTGGAATTTGTTTTAAGGTGTCATAGTATGGATAAATATGGAAAAATTCAATCGTCAAGTGAATCCTAGGTGCATGTGAGATGAAGAGCATAGGCCAATATAGGAAAAGTGGATTTCTCCAAATAAGTGCACTAAAAAACGTTTGATTCACATGTAAGAAGGTAATGGGTATCTGTAATGATGCTTTATTTTATTATAAAGTTTGTAATTTACTCTGGACAAGATGGTTTGCATAAAAGTAGGGCTAATTGGAATAGGGCCTAAAGAAGAAAGTATAATTGAATACAAAGTAACCTCAAGAGATTTTCTAGTATGTTATAGAGGGGCTTAATGGGTATCCAGAAATGGTTTTACTTTAATGATTGAGCTAACATACAAGGATTTATTGTCAATAAATAGGGAAAATAGGGCTAAAGAATGATATCACAGCCTATAGGTCAAAGGAAGAGTTTTAAGTTTCCACTAAAGGAATGATTGATCTAAATAGGTTTGTATAAGCATTTTGAAATGTATGAAACCTATATAAAAATTTATCTCACAATTTGATGGTTATAGAGTAGTCTAAGGACAATTACATCATTTGGTATCAGAGATTGAAGCTCTTGGGAATTGATAATTTGTTGTTACAGGATTTGGCAAGAGGATCAGTAGGACAAAGCACTAGAAGACACTGGGGAGAAAAGGTATGAGTAATATTTTCTATTTGAGTTAATTTTATTGTGTTGAGAAGCAAACAAGTAAAGAAGAAGGCAGTCAAGCCATTGAGGCTTAAGAGCAGAAGAAGCCAAGGAAGGCTTAGTGAAGAGCCAAGAGAAGCTCTAGAAGAAGAGCATAGTGAATTTCTCAAGAAGAAGAAGAAGAAGATCCAAGAAGAAGCTTGGATAGTTTACCAAAAGACTAAGGTGAAATAGACTTAGGTGAGGTAAAGGATGAAGTTTGAAGAATTGAGAAGAGAAGCTTAGAGAAGCTCAAAAGTAAGGGATCAAGTGAATGTTCAAGAAGAAGATCCAAAGCAAGGTAAGCTTGGATTTGTGATTTCTGTTTGATAAAGAGTTGCTTCAGGATTGAGAGAAGAGGATCAAAAGACTAGGATGCAAAAGGCCTAGGTGAGATCAAGTAGATTGTCAAAAGACCAGTCAAGAAGAAAAGGCTTGGGTGAGACAAGGGATCAAGAGACCAAGGTGGAAAAGACTTGGGTGAAGATCTCAGAGATGGAAGTATTGTTGAAGGCACTACAGAGTAGCAAGGTACATGAGGGCACCAAGAAGAAAGCAAACATCAAAGGTATGAATATTTTTGTAATTGATAAAGAGATTGCTAATTTGAAGAGAGAGTTAGCTAAGATTAAAGATGAATATGAGTCTTGGATGCAGATGGATAAGCAAGCATGGGTATGGCCAATGAGGAGGAAGTTGAAGTGGCTAATAGATCTCCTAGTGAAAAGGAGAAGAAGGCAAAAGAATATTGCCATGAATAGAGAAGCCCATAGAGGCTTGAAGAAGATAAGAAGGTTGCCAAGTGAGCAGCAAGAGGAAGAAGTTGTGAAGAAGGTTCTCATTGTGGAGGACAAGAGAAGAGAAGAAAGAAAAGATGAAGTGCCAAAAAGAGCACTTGAAAAGATGAGAGTGTTGATGAAGAGAGCACTCATGGGGGCCTTGTGGTCTCTTGTTTTTATTTCTAATATTGTCTTTGCATGGGTAATTGTAGGTATGAGCAGCCTTATGAAGGTTAAGAGAAGGGCCTTGGAGAGTGAAGAGATTGGTGAAAGAGAAGACACTAAGTACAGAAGAGAATGTGTAAGAGAAAAGAAAAAGTTTGCTATTGTTGATAAGGAAGAAGAACAGATGCATTGGTTAATGCATGAGAGAGGAGAGATGGAAGATGAAGCTAAATTCCATGATGCCATTGAATGCCAAGAAGAAGAAAGAAAATATCCAAGCACAAAGGAAGAGAAGTATTGCCGCATAGACCAAGATATCAAAGAGGTAAATGAAGTATTAAGACTTGATTTTGATTGTTATTATGAGCATGAAGCTGCTAATATATAGGTGCAAGAGTTAAGGAAGATGATAAATCCCTCAAAAAGAGAATTTAAGCATGGATATGTGATACCTAAATGGTGGAAGAAGCAAACTCCCAAACAACAGGAAGTGCTGGTACAAGAGCATGGTTACAGGATGCCTAAATGGCTTGTGAAGTCAAATGATAAGAAGAAGAATCAAATGTGGGTGCCTAAGAAGGAAAAGAGTAAAGATGTAAGTGTTGAAGCAACAACACTAAGAAGTCAATAGAAGAGGATTGAAGGTGATTCCAATAGCCAAGAGAATGAAGGTAAGAAAGAAAACTTCTCAAATAATAATGAGGTAGAGCATGAGGATGCAAAGATGACAGGTAAATAAATTGTTTGTGATGATGTTTTTGAATCCTTCAATGCTATTTTCATGAGAGATGAGGAATGGAAAGTGGCTGTGTGGACTAATATGCAGCAAGAAGAAAATTCCAAATGGATGGATGATGAGGAAAGAGGAGAGTATGCAACGAAGCAATGCCAAACAAGATGGCTTCAAGCAGAGATTGAAGCTAGTAAGGAGACACAAGGTAAGGGTGCTTCAATTGTATTTGATAAGTATATTGATATTGATGAAGAAGTTGGTTTATGTGAAGACAAGCTAAGAAAAGATGAGATAAGAGTTAAAGGGCAAGTAATCCTTGTGAGTGATCAGCCCAAGTTTGATGAAGAGAGTAGTGAGATAGATGAGATCTTACTAAAGGAAGAGTTGAAGATGTTGGAGGAGCTATTTTCAAGAGAGATGAATGAAGCAACAAGCCATGGTGAAGACACCATTAGGAAGAATGGAACAAGACAAGAGAAAAACAAAAAGGTCAAAACAATTTTGGTCAAGGAACAAGAACATGGAGACATCCAAGAGGCTTCATGGCCTAAAGATTTTGATTCTAAGGTGGCTTTGATTGTTTTGTATGCAGGTATGAAGGTAGCTAAAGTAAATGACATACATGAGTCATTGAAAAATCTCTTGAAACAAGAAGAACAACAAGAAGATCTAGAAGATATATATGAAGATTAAGAAGCATGGAAGTGGGAGATGGCAGTTGAGAAAGAGATGAGGAGAAGAACATACCAGAAGAGGAAGAAAAGCAAGATGAAAGACAAAGACTATCAAAGACAAGCATTGGTAATGGCAACAAGACCTTGGGATTCAGGCATAAAATGAAGACTAATGCATTGAGGAGCTATCTCATTTGAACTAAGGTTCAAATCTTTTCTAGAAGGAGAGTATGATGCAGGAGCATCTACAATAGTTTCAAATTCTGGTTTTCCCTCCAAATTGTGTTAGATTTCAAAATTTCACCTTGAAAGTAAATGTAATTGTCAAAAGTGAAAAGTGAAAAGGTAAAAAGTGATTGTTGGGCTGTTGAGAAAATCAGGGAGAAATGGTTGAAACTATTTTCAACCTTAGAATATTGTTAAAGATTAAAAACAGTATTTTGTTTTGCCTTAAGCCCAAATTGGGCATAGAAGTTAGAGGGGAGATTCTTGAAAAGAGAAAAAGAAATAATTTAGAAAAAGAGAGAGGGATGAGAGGGGCATAGAAGAGAAGAAGGATAGAGAGGAAAGGTTCTCTCAT
Source organism: Torreya grandis (assembly GCA_037957365.1). Classification (NCBI taxonomy): domain Eukaryota; kingdom Viridiplantae; phylum Streptophyta; class Pinopsida; order Cupressales; family Taxaceae; genus Torreya; species Torreya grandis. Next base: position 2,949,697 of record JARHVA010001442.1, read on the forward strand.
TCAAGGAAGAAGATAGAATGAAGAAAAGAGAGGAGAAATAGTGACGGAGGACCTCACTCAAGAGAAGTTAAAGTTAAAGAGAAGGAGAAAAGAATGTGTGAAGGAGCAAAAAAGGATTTGAATCGCCATGGAACATTGAAACTAGATCTGGTATTGAATTTTAAGTCTTCTAATTGATCTAAGAAAGAATGAATGTTTTGCTTCATATGATTATGTTATGGTCTCTTTTATGGAATTCTGGTGACAGGCCTGTGTATGTGTGTGTGTATGATGGTTCACTATAGACCATTGAGAAAGCTACATGTAGATTGGATATTTTTTGTGTTGGTAAAAAGTTAAAAACTAATATTTTGTGACCAAGAGATCTTAAGAGCTTTGAATGCTAGAAAAAGCCTAAACATGCCTAAACAGGGTATTCAAGCATCCAAACCTACAACCCACTGTCCAAGGGAAAACCAACGTGTAAATGTTTGCATAAAGCTTATAATGACGTGGAGATAATTTTATAATGCAAGTATAAACCTAAATTAAGAAGAAATAGGCTTCGAAACCTCTTTGATATCTCAAAACTCCAAGAGCTGACTCTCGGGCCTGTGTATGACAGTGTACAGAAAAAGTTAAGAAACTTGTATGTTTTTGCATTGGGAATGGATTGATAATTTCATCTTTGATAGAGAATAAGAATGGGGAAATAATTTAGGATATTTATATGCTTATACATTACCTTGAAAGCCTATTGATCATTGTGCTAAAGAAGAAAATCAAGAACCCTGTTGACTGTCATGCAAATACAATCAAAGACAACTGAGATGTTAAGCATTGGAAAGCTTAGGAGGTTGTTATGAACTAATTGATGGTGATTGTATAAGGTGAAAGGCATCAACACAGACCCTATAAAATTGATTTGAACCCTTGAAATAGGGTAAAACACTCCCAGCCAAAATTTATATGCTTTCGGCCTGTGACAGGCTTTAGAAAACCCTGAATTAGGGTCTAGCCCTCAAAATGAGTTTAAATGATTGAAAACTCTTGAAACTTGTCAATCTTACCATTGATGATGTTATAAAATTTTTGGAAGTGGTTTCAAGGTGTCACAGTATGGATAAATATAGAAAAAGTCAATTGTCAAGTGAATCCTAGGTGTATGTGAGATGAAGAGCATAGGCCAATATAGGAAAAGTGGATTTCTCCAAATAAGTGCACTAAAAAACATTTTATTCACCTGTAAGAAGGTAATGGGTATCTGTAATGATTCTTTATTTGATTATAAAGTCCTTACTTTACTCTGGACAAGATGGTTTGCACAAAAGGAGGGTTAATTGGAATATGACCTAAAGAAGAAAGTACAATTCCATATGAAGTAACCTCAGGAGATTTTCCAATAAGTTATAGAGGGGCTTAATGAGTATCCATAAATGTTTTTACTTTCATGATTGAGCTAACCTACAAGGAGTTATGGTCAATAAACAGGGAAAATAGGGCTAAAGAATGATATCACAGCCTATAGGTCAAAGGAAGAGTTTTAAGTTTACACTAAAGGAATGATTGATCTGAATAGGTCTGTATAAGCATGTTGAAATGTATGAAACCTCTATAAGAATTTAGCTCACAATTTGATGGTTATAGAGCAGTCTAAGGACAGTTACATCACTAATCAAGCTCCCATACTACTCATGTTGTGTAGGACTATGCTCTATATATGATACTATCTATTATGTACTAACTATAGCTAGATATAGATATTTAGCAAAATGTAAATTTATTATATGTGCAATAAAAAATATGTGCTATGAAGAAGGCTCATCTATTTTTAATAATATACCCTATGGCCTCTGCTATGATGTGTATGATTAAGCAATATATCAAGATAGAGCTAAAACCTATGATGGAGGCTCATTTAATCTCAATCATAGTAGGTTTCTATGTGAAATCAGTCCCTAAAAATGTGGCCATAGTGAATATCTCTTGGGAGAAATATTATGTGTTGTGGGTTCATTTAATCTTAATCATAGTGGATTGTTATGCGATATAGGTCCCAAAAAATATGGTCATAGTAAATATTTCTCTACAAGAATACTTTACTATAGTGCCTATGACTTTTCTAGATATGTATATGTAATTTTAATATGTACTTCTCTAACTATAGTGATATATGTAGGTTGTTCTCATTATATGGGTTTCCAAAACCTTTGAGTAGGTGAAATAGGAGACCTCTTATGAGGCTCTATCCTAGAACCCAAATTTATCTCATAATGATTGATCGATGCTTCCTATAGAGGAATGTCTTGGGATGACTCAATCATGGAGGAATAAGGTCTAAGGTTCCATGATGAAGGATATCTTGGTACCCCCTATGTGAATGCTATGATGCCATTATTAACACATCTATTAATGCAATCTTTGATTCCATAATAATCATTATCTATGTGTCCATTATCTCTGTGTCCATAAATATGATGTTAGTTATAAAAAGGTTGATGTGGCTATCTATGTAAGAGATTTTGATCTCATCAATGAGTAGAAGGTAAGGTGATTAAACTCTTATCTAGTAGTGTTGATAATTTGATAGATGGACTATCTTGTTTTGGATAAAATTGTAATGGTGTTTTTATGTTGTTCTCTATAGTGCATACTATAGGTTATACTCTAGAGACTAGCTCTATATTCTTAATCAATTGATTATTTGGTTGTGGTCTCCTATCTTGTTTAGGACATGGTGGATGTTTTATGCTAGGAGCTATAGATGTAGATACTATTATGAAATCTAGAGTAATCCGATCAACTGAATCTACCTCAATGAATCCCAATTTCTTTTCTAAAGTTAGAATTATATAATATAAGTGTCTAAAAGAAGACTTTATCTGATGTAATATATGATCAAGGAGAGGTTAGTAAATCCCCTTAATAAAGATATGTTGAATCTCTAAATTTGTTAGTTTGTATATCAGTCTTAACATGTGAGTCTTAAATCGTAATATATACTCACTAATTAGCTCTAAAGAATTTTGATGTAGTGTGGCAAGTTTCTCATATGTAACACGAGGGCTCATGTTTGTTATTAATATCTTAGAAATGCCTCCTCTAGGTCATCATGTGTGTAAGGAGATAATGTGGAGTAGATCAAAGAACTGATTTTATGATTACCCCACTAATGTTTGTTAAAATAAATTCAGTATAATCAAAGGACTTGCATGAGATGGAAAAGCTTTCTAAAAGGCCTAAAGGTATACAAATGGATCTCCAGTTCCATCAAAGTGAGGCAATGATGGTATCTAGAAATGCTTAGGCAATGAAAATTTTATGAATGTCTTTAGAAGATATTTACCATGTAAATCATTGGCATCCATCTAAGACTTATAAGCCTTGTTTTATAGGTAAGGATATGTACTTGGTGTTTTTTGTAATTCACCAACTACATGCATTAAAGAGATAATCACCTAATATGGTACATTATCATCTTGAAGTGATTCATTTAATCATTAAATTTGATTTTTAATATTATCCATGGGGATGCTACATTTAGAAATTTTATCATAAAGAGGGGGTGTGCTCATTTGAACCTTTGGAGTAATGATAACTTGGACCTTACTAGAGGGATGTGAGCTATCATTCTCTTTAGGTGAAGAGTGAGAACTAGGTTCTGCTATAGTGAGGGGTGTCTTGGGAGATTAATTGGTATCTTTATGTTTTATTGTATCACAATATGATTGAGTAAAAGATGGGATATTAGCATTAACATGTGCATTATTTGAAATAAAATCATGCATTGAAGGAGAAACAACATTTTGAAGTGCATTATGTTTGAGAGGAGTGAGAAAAGAGTTAGAAACATGAGATGCATTTTCTTATTCACTATGTGCATAATAATCATCATCATTCCATGCATTGTCATCATTAGAATATTTTTAATAATCACTCTCATTTTCATATTAATTTTCATGTTCACTATCATACTCATTATCACTTTCAGTGTAACTAGGGAGAGGTGTAAGAAAAGATTTAATTCTTTTTTAATATGCAATAAAGTATAATTTGAAATTGGAATATCATGTGTATCTATGTTATCCATGGATGGAATTTATGCACTATTTTAGTGTGCAATATGAGAAATAAGAGAAGAAGATTTTTCATTTAGACATTATTTTAACAAAGTAGAGTTAGGAACATTAGATGGATCATTTAAAGTATGCATTAACAATTTTATTCTATTACATTTATATTGTTGTAATTTGAAGATGGAAGTAGAAAAAGAGAGAGAGATTAGGTTCACATGGAAGAAAATTATCACCAATAAGAGGTTATCTTGGAAGGGTATGACTAATTTATTCATTTGATGCATTTTGCATAGGAGAATGAGGTGAAAAGTACCTTTCCCATTTATCAAAATTATTTTCTTTATAAGAGGGAATAAAAGAGATAGGTTTGAGAGAAGAATATGTATCTACTTGTACTTTAATATCACTATCACATATATCATCAAAGTCCTCATTACAATAATAGTAATTATCTTCATTGTAAATGAAATCATATTCCACAATTTTAGCTAATGTGCAGATCTGTCCATTCATTGTCATAATTATGATAAAATTCTAAAAATTGATCTATGAGATGAGAGGGAAGAAGTGCCTTAGTGGCCATTTTATTTATTTTACCAAAGATGGTATTGAAAAGTACTATTAATAAAACAAATTCAAAAATAACTATTAATTTAGGTATTTTGAAAATATTTTTGGCAATTTAAACAATGTGCGAAAATTCCAAAATATTTTTCTAAATATTGCAAGGAAGGCTTGGGGTTTTCTGACCTATTTTAAAAATATAAGGTTTTTGGTTAGGGTTTTATAATTTTTTAAAATTATGGCAATAATTTAAATTATAAAAATAATTTTGAATAGTATAAATGCACAAGAATTTATCCAAAAATCAGAAATTTGAAATTTAATTTTTGCATAAAAGAACTAATATTTAGATTTTGAAAATATTTTTGACACTCCAAATAGTTTTCAAAGATTCTTTAATATTTTTCTTAAAATTGTAAAGTATGGAAGCTTGGGGTTTGAGGACCTAGTTTGAAAATCTAGGGTTTTGAGTTAGGGTTTTAGAATTTTTTAAAATTATGCAATAAATTAAATTCTAAATATAATTTTGAATATAATTAATGCAAAAAAAATTATAAAAAAAATAAAAAAATTAAATTAAATTTGTGAACAAAATTAGAAGGAAAAACCCTAAGTGTACCTAGGGTTTTTAGATTTGTTTGAAGTAAGTCAAGTTTACCAAATATTTTATTATTTTTAGGAAACTAATGTTTAGTTCCTAAATAATGAAGGGTCTGGAGTAAGGGGAAAAATATAGTTTAATATGACAAAAAATATATTTTTATCAAATAATTTGCATGGAAAAGAGAAATAAACTTATCTAAAAATGGATTGAAATGAATGATTTAGGGGCTAGAAATTATGATGTAAGACTGGGACATTGTCATGAATCTAGATCTAGCCTTTGTTTTATGAATGGATAGAAGCACCAAAAGTAGACAAGAATGGAATCGGTGTTGTGTCCTCCTCTATCACTATAGTCTAAGAGATTTGAGCTTTTTGGGTTTTGTCCTCTGCCTTAGTGTTAGCTTGTGTACAAAATTTTGGACGCTAAAAGTTAATAGAGATTATTTTAGATCTATTTCAATATCCAAAACCTACATCTATATACACATATACAAACAAAAAATGCATCAAAATCAAAAGGGGAATACATGGCTAGATGTGAACAAATATCATATTCTTCAGTCAGAGTCTCTTATGAAAGGACTATGAAAAGACATGATATGTGTGGTTTCTTGACAAATTTAGAGTGTATACACCAATTATCTCAAGCAAGGGACACCTATAGGTGTTAATAGATTAAAACCGTACAATTCCAACATTAGTTATGACATTTAGACTCATTTATATGATCCTCAACCCTGTAGGATCATTTTCCATTTTTATATAAGTTCTTGTATTACAAATTTTGGTGTGGGGGAAATTTTAAGTTCCAAACCTATATATTTCACTATCTAAACTTAGTGAACAAAAGTACATATTAAAAACCTTCAAAAACTACTTTCCATCAATCATATGTCTACTTCCTTTTTCAAGGCTCTTGTCCTATGTGGGTGAATATGATATAATATTTTGAATGCATGAAAAATCTTTGAAACATGGTCATTAGTCATCATCAAAATGGTTTAGGCCTTTATTTTTTGTTTTTTGGGATTTTTTCCTTGAGTTTAGATCCTCAACTTTGATTGTGACTCCTTACTCTCACTTGTCAATATATTGACTCATTCATGACTATCAAACTATCCTTGACTTTTACAACCCTCATGGGAATATCAATACAACTTATACACCTCCTAATCATATTATTAGACTCCTGTGCAAGCCACATGTAGGTGTGCATTTACATGTATGGAGGTAGTGAGTATGACTCTAGGTAGTGTGTAGGAATATAAACCTAAATGGGTTTTAGATCTATTAACATTTTATCCTCACAAGCCAAATGTTAACCCTTATCATTCAAAGCTTTGATGACCATTCTTTTAGCTCATTTTTTATTCCCCCTAGTGTCCTTATTTAAGATTAAAATGACTAAGATAGGCCTTGAGAAGACAGACCATCATATGCACATTAGGCAGGGATGAACATATGATCTTAGTTGCACATTTGATAAATTCACTTAAGAGGCCTCTCAAAGATAAAAAATAAAATTTACATGATGTTTTTGGTGCTAAGATCATGCTCTAAAATTTTTTTATCTTTATGAGGTTGTTATCTCAAGTATAAGCTTCCAAAGTTCAATTTATAGAGTGGGACATGTGTACAGACATCAAGTTTGGGCCTCATAAAATAGTTGTTCAAATTCGAATGTGCCTAAGGTTGACTGAGGAGTTGATAAATGTCAATATATTAGGATATTTTGTATAAGATCTATGATGTGCTTAAATTAAATAAGTCAAAAAGAGCCTAAATCAAGATTAACACTCTGCATTTAATCCCATTAAAGATCCAACAATGTACATTTGATCATGTATCTAAGATCCAAAGGTATGAGCTGGGTCAACAAGTTAGAGGATATTAGTATTAAAAACATTTTTAAAAAGTGGCATGATCATAATTACCAAGAAAATCAATAGTGTACATTCAATCAAGCACAAGGAGATTGATGGCATGCATTCAATCAGATCAAAAAGATCAATGGTGTGCATGAAGTGAAAGGTTAAGGAGTTTAGATTATATGTGAGGTTACCATGTGGAATAAGTGAATTAAATTATGGAGATGGTAGTAGGATCTTTGGAATGAATTTAGATCTTACAGATGTCATAATCTAGAAGGCTTGGTTTAAGATCAATGGCTGACATCAAAAGTCAAAAGCTAGGGACATCAAATAGAGAGAAAATGCAACCTAAGGTTGAACCAGATCAATGTTTCAAAGGGAATATGTCACCATTGGAGCCAATTTTATCATTTTTAATAATATTTAATCATATTCATGACGGTCATGATGAATCTCTATTTCTATTAAATCTTAGTCTCAACCTTTGGTTTGAAGATTTAGAATTTATGGGGTCCATTTTTTGGGGTCATAGTATTGTTTTGTGATTATTATCATTACTCTTTAAATAAAATATATGTAGATAATGAGTCTTCATCTTTCACAAGGTTTAAATATAAAATAATTTTGTTAAAACCTAATATAGTTCAAAAATGGAACCATGTAGCCTATAGGTTCTCATTAATATTGACTATAAGAAAACAAACAAATTAGATTAGTTTTCAATCTATATTAAATACCTATGATTAGATGAAGTAGGAGAAGATATATAGTTATGAAGAAATGTCTCAACTATCGACATGGATACATCCTCGATAAAGCAGGTACTTACATCCTCCAAAATCAAACTTAATCATGGCTCTATCGGGTGTATACATATGAGGATTTTATCCTTATAGTGGACGAAATTAATGCAAAAGAGATCAACAAGGATTCATGTGATGGGGATGGTTAATTCATGTAGTGGTCTTAACCTTCATAATCCATCCTTTCATGCCAAATATATTCCCACTGATATTAATGTGATCAAGAGCTCGAGAAAGATGTGATCTCAGTCATTATGACCCCCTCTACACTCTCCCAAGCATCCTTAACCATATCTATGATCCCATTTTTCTATATACATAAGCTTCTAAGCCTTGAAAAGGGTCTCTCTCTCTTGGGCATGACTAGACTTTGCTAAGATATAGTTTTGTAACCTCTTAAGATGAATAGAAGACTATTAAGATTTCATTATGCTTATCTAGTGTGTTTATGTCAGTTGATTTACATATGTGGTAAGACTTTCTCCCTCATGAGTTCTTGATCTCACCTAAATACTAGTTTATCTTATTATGAAGGTCATGTTTACTGTTTAATGTCATTTGATTTAAGCTAACAAATGGATACATTAACTAGTTAGTGCCTTGAATCAAGGCTTTCCATTACTTCCCTTAGGTTTTGATCACTTGGTGAATCTTTGTATGAAATATTGATGAATAACAGACATTTGGAGTTGTAGATTCATTCTTTTTCTTCTCTCATCAGTGTTTAGAAGCTCAAATAGAGTGCATGAATAATCAATTTAGGTATATCACCAATATTATCTTAGATTTTCCTTTCAATTATCTTTCTCTCCCTTTTCCCTAGAAATTAGTAGGTTTTAGTTGAAATGAGCTAAGTGATACATCAAAGGAGCTAGCCTCATTAAAAATCCTAGAGGTCTAACCCAAGATTAGGTAACCCACAACCTAGATTCATTCCCATGTTGGACTAGGTTTGGGTAAAGGACTTGAATAATCATTTTCTTAGCTAGGGTGTAGCCTACACATCCAAAAATTTATGACATGATTGGTGGGACCCAATTTTAGATATTGAAGCAAATTTGTAGCACATTCATCTTTATAAATAGTTTCTAGTACTTATTGGTCCTTATCTTTGAGGTATGAGGCATATTCTTGTTCATTATTTTAGTTATCTTCATGTTTTCTAGGCTATGGTAGCCTATAGAGAGGGATACTATCTTTCCTCTCCTTATCATTAGTTTCAAAATGATCCATATACTTTTTTTATGATCCTCACCAATAGTATGAGGAACTATATTAGTTTTAAATGTAGGAGTACTACCCTGATCTTCCTTATGAACAACTAATCCACCATAATATTTCCCCTTCCCAGTCCTATTATGAGCCTCCTTATTACCAAGATCATCAAGCCTTCTATGACTCTTATCTACCCTGTTTATATCCTAGTTACCATCTTTATCAGTCATGATAGCTGTATGACATTCCTAAATAGCCTACTCATACCCCAAGCCATTATATATATAGCCTTAAAAGGTCTATTAGACTAGGAGAGGAATATCATAAACATTGTTACATTGAAGGGGTATGGGTAGGAAATTATAAAACATGTCATTATAGGGGTTAAAACTTTAGTGTAGTAGGCAAAGGAATATTGGATGTATTTTATTAAGAGAGTTTGTTCTAGATGTCGCAGTGACATCCTTGACATAGATGGACTCATCTCCAAGATTAAAGAGTTGGCATCCCATGAAGGACATAAAACACCTCATTACACATCTTGCCTTCCCTCACTCACCCCATGTTAGCCTCATGTTGAGTTTTCCATCATCACTCATAAACCCTCATCAAATGAGTTTCAAGTTCATCATAGTTCCAACCAAATCCTCTTAACCTTCCCCTCATGGAAATATGTCTAAGGGAGAGTCTAGAAGGAAAGGAAAGTTTGTGCTAAAAGAGAGATCCATCATGAGAAATCAATGTCTAATTTTAAATCATCCCTTGCTAGACAAATTGAAGTTGTAGATAAACATTTGTACTAGATAATTGTAGATTCAAAGGAAACATCACCTTAATTACACATACCTCATGTCATTCCTGAGGCCATAGTGCACACTATGCAAGAAGATCATAAGCCCAAGTTTCCATCATGGATTCAAGTCATGCAATCAATAAAATCCAAAGTCATTCAATCCCCAACCCCCTGCTCAAGAGTCTAAGTCATTTCCATCTTGAAAAGTGATCAAGAATAGTATACAAAAGGAGGAGGACATGATTTTTAAAGATAAACAGTTGGACCAAGGAGACATCACATATTTCTCATCTCTCTTGGAGTCACTCTAAGGATCTTATATGCCCTTTCTTGAAAAATAACCCATCTTGAGGCAAATAAGTGAAGAGGAAAGATACCAAGTCATAGTTGATCAAGAATATGTCATGAGTGATTCTGAGGAAAAAATCACCATAAGGACTCCTCTTGGTGAACACAAGAACAATTAAACCTTCATTAATGAAGATATATATATTAAATATTTATTTTTAGTTGTGCATGAGGTAGAATGTACTATCAAGGATGGAGATAAATTTAAGGTCATTTATAAAAAGGTTACAATCCTAGAGGAGTATTTTGAAACCAAGGTGGAAGTTGTTCTTGGAGATAATTCAATACCTTAGCCTGAGTTTGAACCACTCTCAGATGATTGGCAGTAATAAATGGAGCTCTTCCAAGAAGAACTTGATGAGTTTATATCTGATGTTAAGGAGAACAAGGTCTCTCATGATGCCAAAAGGACTCAAGGAGAATGCTTATATAAGGTGTCACTTGTAGATATTATAGCTGATAAGCAGTATGAGATGGATCTTGAAGAACAAGACTATTTTGTCTTTGTTGGTGACTAGTTTGATGTTGATGACTCACTCTAAGAGATGTTAAAAGAGTTGGTAGGAATGAATAGTGCCTCATCAAGGGCCATATTAAATAAACATCCTACTTTACAACTTGTACCATTTCTTAGACTAAGTGATTTTATTAATTTTCCTTTTGATCTAGGAGGATCACGCTTTGTCTTAGTTAGCTAGGTCCTTGTACATAAATAATAATTTTTTTTCCTCCAAATTCTATCCTATCATGTTAGTTTTTTGCTCTTTCTTTATTTAGGTTAGTTTTTATTTTTATGTTTTTCCTTTCTTGCTTTACTAGGTGTTGTCTTTGCCAAGAGGTTGCTAGTAGTCAAGGTTCAATTTACCATTGTCGCATGAGCCCAAGAAGTCATGTAAGTCTTTGGGTTCCATGACCAACAAGTTGGTCAAGCCATCAGAGTCACCAAAAATGTTGAAATTTTAGTCTCACAAGCCAAATGTCAACCCTTATCATTCAAATATTTGATAACAATTGGTTTAACTCATTTTATACTGCTAGTTTCCTTGTTTAAGAAAAAAAGACTAACATAGGCCTTGAGAAGCTAGACCATCATATGTACATCAAGCAGTGATGAATAGATGAGATTGATTGATAATTTGATAATTTTACTTAGGAGGCCTCTTAGAGCCAAAAGATAACATGGAAATTATGTTTTTATTACCAAGATCATGCTCTACAAATTTTGTAACTTGATGAGCTTACTATCTCAAGATATAAGTTTCGAACATTGAAATTGTAGAGTAGGATGTGTGTGAAAACATCAAGTTTGGGACTTATGAAATAGATATTTAGATTCAAATGTGATTAAGGTTAAAGGAGGAGCTGATAGATGTCAAGATATTAAGATCTTGGGTAGAATATCTATGGTGCGTATAAAGTTAATAAGTCAAAAAGAGCTTGAAACAAGATCGATGGTCTGCATTCAATCCCATAAAAAATATAATAATGTGTATTTAAACATGTATCTAATATCCAATGGTGTGATTCTAGTCAACAAGTTAGAGGATATCAATATTAAATTCAATGGTTCCAAGTGGCATGATCATAATCACCAAGAAGATCAATGGTGAACATTTGATCAAGTAGAAGGAGATTGATGACACACATTTAATCAAATCAGGAAGATCAATGATGCACATGTGATCAAAGGTTAAGGAGCTTAGATTAAATGTGAGGCTACCATTTGGAATAATCATATTAAATCATTGAGCTAAAAATGGGATTATAAGAATGAATGCAGAGCTGATTGATATTATAATCTAGAGGGCCTGATTCAAGATCAATGGCTATAATTAAAAGTCAAAAGCTAAGGACTTCAAATAGAGAGAAAATGTGACCTAAGGTAGAACTAGAGCAATTTTTCAAAGGGCATATGTCATAATTATATCTTATTTGAGCATCCTTAAGTAGATGTATTCATATTCAAGATGGTTATGATGAAGCTCCATCACCATTAAAACATAGTCTCGATCTTTGGTTTGAAATTTAGAATTTACAGGGCCCATTTTCTAGGGTCACAGTATTGTTTCATGACTATGATTATTTATCGTTAAAGAATATCTATTTAAAAAATGAGTCCTTAGCTTCCATAAGGTTTATAGATAGAATAGGTTTGTTTAAACCTAAAATAGTTCAAAAAGGGAGCTATGTATCCTATACTTTTTCATCGATATTGACTATAAGAAAACCAATAAATTAGATTATTTTTCAATCTATAGTAAATACGTATGCTCAAATGGAGTAGGGGTAGATATATAGTTATGAAGAAATGTCTAATCTATCAACATGGCTATATTGTTGACAAAGTAGGTACTTATAACCACCCAAAGTAGACTTAATCATGGATCTATCAGGTGTATAAATATGACAATTTTGTCCTTATAGTGAAGGGCATTAATTCAAATGAGCTCAAGAAGTATTCATGTGATGGGGGAGGTTACTTCCTGCAATGGTCTTAAACTTTATGATCCATCCTTCCATTTCAAACATAGTCTCAATGACATTAATGCAATCAAGAACTTGAGGAAGATGTGATATTAGCTATTATGACCCCTTCTCCACTCTCCCAATCATCCCTCCCCATATCTTTGATACCATTATTTTATATATACATGCTTCTAAGACTTGAAAAGGATCCCTCTCTTAGGCATGAATAGACTCTACCAAGATTGAGATTTGTAACCTCTTAAGATGAATAGAATACTATGTTAAGATTTCATTATCCTTGTCTAATATGTTCATGTCAGTTGATTTGCATGTGGTAAAGCGTTTTCCATTGTTGAGTTCTAATCTCACCTAGCTACTAGTTTATCTTATTATGTAGGTGAGGCTTAGTGTTTAAAGTCATTTGATTAAATCTAGAAAATGGATACGTTCATTGGTTAGTGCCTTGAATTAGTCCTTTACATCACTTCCCTTAGGTTTTGATCACTTGGTGAACCTTTGCATGAAATATTGTTGTATAATAGAAATTTAGAGTTGTAGATTCAATCTTTTTCTTATCTCATTGATGTTTAAAAGCTCAAATAGGGTGGATTAACAATTGATTTAGGTGTATCACCAACATTAGCTTAGATTTTCATTTTAGTTATCTTTATCTCTTTTTTACCATAACAATTAATAGGTTTTAGTGTAAATGAGTTAATTGATAAATATAAGGATCTAGCCTCATTAAAAAACCTAGAGGTCTGACACAATATTAGGTAACCCATAGCTTAAGGTCATTCCCATGTTGGACTAGGTTTGGGTAGAAGACCTAAAAAGTCCTTTGCTCGGCTAGGGTGTAACCTAGAACCTCTAATAAGACCCTCCATTAAGATTTTAATAGACTCTTTTCATCATGGAGGATCTTATTAAGTTCAATTAATCTCCTTCAAGGTGATTGGCATATATGAGGTACCTATAGGGATGCATTGAGTTGAAAATAGGTAGTGAGTGGAATATTTGATCAATATGCACATGATATGACCTTATAATTAGTTTACAAGATATGTATAACTTCTTTTAACTTGATGGAGACCTCAATACATGTTAAAACATCTTTACACAATCATCTCAAGTCTCAGTCAGAGTTTACATGTGCATATACAGTAACAAATAAGAAGAGATGGTAGGATTTAGGATGTGCATATGATATATGCTACTCTTACTTGATATAGATACCTAAAAATTACAAAAATTAAATTATCCACCTCATGGGGAGCCACACCATATTTATTTCTTCAAACACACATGATCAGTCTCTCTTTTAAGCACCTATAGGTACATGCCAATAGTGTATGACTATGTATTATGAGGAGTTGACTATCAAAGTCCCTATTATGTTAATTGGATGGGACTATATATATATATATTTCATTATTATTAGAAAATATACAAACTCTTTGATCACTTCATAACCTTCTATTTATGTTTTGATGACCCCACACACCATGATTGCAATTGGAAACAAGTAGAAAGCTGATTGTGAGATTACTATGACTATGTATTTGAACCAAAGCATGAAATTTTAATACCAAGTATGAATAAGGTAATCTATATGATATTATATATGTGTATAATATCATATCACATCACATCTACATGAAACCCTTGAAGATAACCAAACCTTTTGCAAGTAGTGAATTTGATTGCAATTTCACCTAGAACATCAACTTGAAAAATTGAACTATTTTCCCCCTGAAATCATTTAAAAACATGAAAATAATCATGATAATAATTATAGGAGATATTAAACATCATATAGAATCAAATTTAGCAATTGATCTATATAGACTGGCTCAAACAAGAGTAAAAATTGTAGGGTGTGGGAAACCATAGGAAGAAAAAAATAGTTGACTTGTTAGAGATGGTTAATAAAGTATAAGAAACCATTAAATACACTAAAAGGATTAAATTTAATATATACAAGTGTAATAAAACCCCTTGAATACATTTTATTTGAAAGTCTTCCTACTGGCCATACCAACCAAAAACCTATTGACTAATTTTATGTGCATGGTAGAACAATGGATAATCAGAATAGTTTTTGAATGTTTTAACACTTAAAAAGTATGTCATGCATGGAAATTATTTTTAGGAATATTATTATCCATTAAAAAATATCATCTTGTGTTCCATTCTCTCTCAAAGGCCATACACCTCTTGAAACTCCTCTTTTGGATTTGTTCTCTTGGTTTTTAGTTATCACTTGCAAGTTTTTAGTTAGAAACTAACATGTCTAACATGGAATAACACATTTGATGATTTTATGGATTTATTAACATATTTTTACCTTTAAAACCATACCACTTTCATTTAATGCTCTAAAATGACCCCTAGGTGACTCAAAATAACATAAGGACTAATTAGACTATGACCAAGGCTAAAATGACATAAAATGACATCTAATTAACTATGAAACACCCTAGGATATTATAATATATCACTATATAAGTTTTTTTACAATAGGGGGTTGAATTTTTGTACTTATGGTCAAAATGGTCAACATAAACCAAGCCCATTTTTCAAGATAGTCTCAAAGAGGTTCAAAATGAGACTAAGTGGTAAGGCCATTTCTTGGTTTGCATACTTCCACATGGTTTTAGGACCCAAAAGTTTACATAGAGGTTTTTTATTGTCTTGGTAAAGTTAATAACATTATTTTGGGTGATTTTACATGTGTGGTAGAAGTTTGGAGTAAGAAAATAGGGTCCAAAGTAAGGAGGCCTAATTCAAGAGAGAGAAGGGAAGAACAAATGGGTTTTCACTAAGAGTTTCAAGATTAAATTTGACATATATCTTAAAGGAAATATATGGCCCTATAATATTACCTTATTTTTTCATGATCTTCAATACACCTCCCTACATAAGGAGGTTTACATGTAAAAAGGGCTATAAAGAAACTAAGCCTAGTGAAGGTTTAAGGAGCAAAACAATTTATTGGGATTTGGTCCAAGAACCAAAATATTTATTATAAGAAATTTTAAAATATTTTAATACCATTCATATATTTTGTATGATTTTAATAAGATTCAATTGAGTTTTAGGCCACTTGGACTAAACTATGTGTGGGAAATAGAGAGTTACAATACACCTATGCACATAAATGATGGAATTGAAGGTCAAAGGAGTTTCTTAAGGCATGTAAAATGTATAATGAGTTTTTTAAGATAATTTAAACTTTAATTCATGTATTTAAGGTCCATTTTCACTCATTTCATGTAAGGAAGGGTAGTTTTTAAAGAGCTAGTCAAGGTGTCAAGCCAATTTGTACCACCATACCACTTAGGAAGTTGAAGCTGATTGAGTAGTGAGACACATGGATTTGGAGGTCTAATGTAATATATAATAACTCTTATTATTATTGTGAATATTATAGACACTTATCTCATATTCTCTACCACACCAATATCTTTCTCTTTCTCTTCACCATTCTCTAAAAGAATAGCCAATTTTGGTTAGGTTTGTAAGATGCGCACCAGGTATGGTGAAGCCATGATGGGTTGTATAATATATTTACCTTTGAATAAATATTTATAATTTGGTTTTGAATTAATAACTTGTTTTTTAAGTGTGTTAAGTAGTGCATAATAAAATGACAAGTGATAATTATCTATCCTTATGTTTTCTTTACTAGTTCATATTTGGTACAAGTAGTTTGCTCTCTAATAGGTAACATTAAGTGTGGTTAGTGTATTTGTCTATCTATAAGTGTAATTAATAACATTAGTGTCTAAAATTATACCTATTTTTCATTCACATAATTTTTTTTAATATACATCACCTTCATATTTGAAAAACTTAT
This sequence comes from Torreya grandis, assembly GCA_037957365.1. NCBI lineage: Eukaryota > Viridiplantae > Streptophyta > Pinopsida > Cupressales > Taxaceae > Torreya > Torreya grandis. The sequence continues at coordinate 2,966,277 of JARHVA010001442.1, forward strand.
GTTAGAGCAATCTAGGATGTTGAAGCTAATCTTATGAGTCATATTTCATAGTGCAAGTATATGGTAGTATTGTGGAGATCAATTTTGTACATAAAATAATTATATTAGGTTAATTTCATTTTATTTATATCTATTTTCATTATAAAAAATAAATTAGTATATGTGATAAGCTATCAAAGACAAATCTAGGGAGCTATCCCTTTCAATCTAGAGGTTTACTTCTGTTATAGTCAACCCACAATCCTAGAGGTAATCAAATATTTCTCTCAACTTGGAGAATAATTGAAATACCTATCCAAGGGTGAAAAATTGATTGAAAATATTTCTATAATTCCCAATGGGACTATTATTTCAAGTACATCTTGTCAAGGTGAATGTTGGAATTGACAACATCACAACTGCATAAGTGTATTATACTTAGAATTTAGAGACTCCAATAAAGGTAACATCTAGTTTTATAACAAGTTTTATTATTACTTTTATTCATGATTCATGGTCATTACTAGGTTAGATACTATTAGAGGTAACTATCCTATAAATACACTCCCTCAACCTGAACTTCCTCTTAAAGTTTAGTACCCTAAGCCTATCATGACATTTGAAGAGAAATAAGATTTTTCAAGTCAATAAGAGCAATAAAATGAAGAGGAATTTATGGAAAACATGGTTATGCAGCATGTTTTCCCAAAATTCAATACTAAAAATCCTATAATACTCAATGCATATGATTATATCTCTTACAATGCCAACAAGAGTGTTACCACTTTCAATTGGGAAGGTCCTATCACCACAAGTGAGCATATTATGGACATATAATTTTTTTGAAATTTTCATAATGTCACTAAAGTTAACATTTCAATTAGGTTACTTACCATGTATCTTAGGGGAAATTCCCTTGATTGGCATAGAACATTGATATGAGGATGCATCATTTCTTGGGATGAGTTTGGGGAGTTATTGACTAAAAGATTTGAAGACCAAAGTGATCATACATCACTCATTCATCAATTGATTTTGATTAAAAGAGGGCATCAAGAGAATATGCATGACTTCAATGAAAGGTTTAAAATAACATGCAATAGTTTTCCACCTCCCATGAGACTCCCTACAAGTTTTGTTTTCCCAACATACCTTGGAGCTATAAGGACTGATATAATTATCATGTTGCAGTCCATGGGTGGATACACATTACCTGAAGCCTATGGCATAGCCATTAGAGATAAGAATGGTTTGATCAAATTTGGTAAAATTCCTCCAAAATTTTATATTCCCATATTACATAATGTATCCTCTAATACTTAAATCCTTGATCTAATTTGAAATCCAAAGAATAAGTCTTGAGATAAACCAAAGAAATTAGAATATAAAATTGATTGGGAAGTAAAATATAAGACCTTAGAGGCTCAAGTTAGGCAGTCAAATCAATAGTTTGGATTTCACCAAAACCCCTAATCCTATTATCCACATGAAAATAGATTCCCACCTCATAAATATGGTCAAGGCATAGGATAAGATAACCTAACATCAATAGGCCATCCAATGCCTATAATCCAAACTCTACTCCCAACATAAGAGCTATGGTTCTAGTCCATAGTAACTTGGTTCAAGGAGAAGAATGATAACCTTAAGTATAATACATGAGTTAAAATTAAGGTGAAATTAAAGATTTTGTTTCTCAAAGAGGTCCCACTCATTTATTAATAGAAGTAGATGATTGTTTTAGAGCAATCAAAATTTAATGAAGAGTGTATTAGCCAAGGATTGAGCTTGGAAATATTCCAAGTGGAGGATAGACTTATCCTAAACCAAAGTACCTCAGTTATAACAAACACAATGTCAAAGAGAATATCCTTATTAGATGATAAAGATGTGAATACAAATTCAAATAACACTCCTTTAAGGCAATAAAGTGAGAATGAAAATGTGGAAGCCTCTACAAGTCCTGTACCTCTTTAAAATCAGAACTTGGAAAAGGTGATTCAATGTAATCCATTACCTTAATATCAAGGCATTTAATTACATACAAGGATGAAATAAATATATAGTGTTTATTATTTCAACATAACTGACTCTTTCAATAACTCTAAAACATCCATATCTTTTTGGGAAGTACTCCACATGCCCAATCAAATGGAACTACTTCAAGAGAAGCTATCCCAAATTGATATCAATCATTAACCATCAAGGCATGGTGGTGTATCTCTCATAAATGAACCTACCCATGTTTTTAACCTTCCACTAGATTTAAAAATCCCTTACCTTTCTATCTTGCCCTCATTGTGGGAGATAAACTTGTTCATAATTGCATTATGGATAGTGGGGCAAGTATTGAAGTTATGCCCAAGCTAGTTAAAGACAAGTTGGGCTTGAAATATGATCCATATAGAAAGGGAATGTTGAAACTTGAGTTGACACTAGATAAGTCAATATGGATCATCTAAGGTTTGAATATATTCTTGAATTATTTCCAATCTTTTTAATCTCATAAGACATAGTGATGGTAGATTTGCCTACTCACATTGCCATTTGTCTATCAAGGGACTTCACCTTAAAGATATGAGGATATTTTTTTTATATAGGTCCTTATTGGACTTTATAACAAGTTATAGATATAATGTGACTATTATAACACAACCGTTGGCCATGTTTCACATTGAGCAATATGTGGAAGCTAGTTCTAACTTAAATTGCACTATACATGAGAAAAAGGAGCATGATATAGATGATGGAGCATCTTCCAAACTTGAAGGTATATTTTATCTTTTAATATATTACTATGGTGCTAAAAATTATGGGTATGATCCATATGATTCAATTTAAGAGACAAATCTTGGCACATACATCATTGATGATGAAGGTGATTAACATTTTGAGGTTAGTCTTGATGATCCTTTTTAACAAGCTACAAAAGGTAACATCCTTATTCACATCTATGATGATTTTGAGTTTTAAAGTGTGATACAACATGATGATAATGAAGACAATGAAATTTTTCCTACTCAAAAGGAATAAGTTCATGAATGTGACAGTCATGAAGAAGAAGATGATTTATGGCAGTAGTTTCATGCCATAGTATAAGGGTTTAAACAAGTAAGGTATCCCTTCCTTAAAAGAATAATGATATTGAGAGTAAGGTCATTTATGGACCTAAGGAGAATGAAGAGAAGGTTTAAGTTATTAATAATTAGGTTACAACCTTGGAATAGTCCAATCAGGCCAAGGTAGAAATGGGTGTGGTTGAAGAGTAGTCCATTCTTCAGTATGATGTTAAACAAATTCTAGACATGTTTGAGTAGAAAAAACACAAGTTTTATGGTCCTAAACATAAAATATATCATGGTATTTCTAAAGGTGAAGTTTAAAAAGGTTTCATGGTTTCCAAGGATGAAGTTGAAAAGCACCAAATTATCATCAATGAGATCAAAAAGACTATACTCTCAAGCAATCCTAATGGATAACTAAGAGGACATTTCCTTAGAGTTTCAAATGGTGCACTTTTAGCTAATAGATTTCCTATGATTGGTAAGTATCTTGATCATCTTCACATGCAAAAAAATTTCAACAAGCATCCATCATATGGTGACTTACTCTCATGGTGTATTTGTGACTCAAGGAACATATTTTTTGATCTTGGTTGAAGTAACATAAGGTGTTTCACTACCTCAAAAATGTTTTGAGGTCTATATATATTCATCTAGGTGTTTTGTTTATGTCTTTTGTGTGCTAATTTCCCTAAATACTTTAAATCATAGTGTGTGTTTCCTTATTGTTGTGCGTTTGGTGTGAGTTTGACATTTTTTGAAGGCATATTATTTTTATATTATAGTGAAGAGTGATGCCATAGTCCAATGAAAGTAGAAGCCTACTACTACATTAGCATTGCAAGCATCCTACCCTTATGAATCACCCAAAATGTTAACCAAATTTGACCCTAATTAAATTTTTTGTCACCCCTATAGGTTAGAACTTCATAGAGGTATTTAATGTTTTTAATCATCTTGTCATTATCTCTAGTGGTCCTAAATAGTCTTATATAGTCATGTGTCCTTGTTTAGCATTGTCCAACTTTCACTTGTTTAGTCCTATGGTCAAATACAAGGTTTTGTATATTCAAAATTGTTCATATGTCTAATGTGGTCTAAAGTCATTATAAAAAGGTTATTTAGGTGTATTTAATGTATAATATCATTATCTAATATTTATTTGAATCTCACTTGCAAATAATCACATTTTGACCCATGAAGAAGAGTTGAACATGCCACCTAAAGGAGATAACATTTCAATAAGATTTAAAATGCACTTGGTGTCAAAACCAAGTCGAAGAAGGATCAATAATAGTTAGAGTCTAACATAATTTGTATTTTAATGCCTAATATTGGAAAAAAAATTAGTTTTCAATCATTTGTATGTCCTTCCAAGATCATTTTTCAGTTAAAAAAGGTTTAGAAGTGGCCCTTGAGATCCATTAGACCATTTTATAACTTTGTTACAAGTTTTATTTTTAAATGACACTCTAAACATTTTTTATCCTCCATCACTGCCTTCACAAGCTTAAAAAATTTACATTAAATGGTATGGCCATCAGAGAGAGAGAGAGGTAGGATATAAAACTTTGGACATTGTTAGGGGTCCAAGAAAGATTTAAATCAGTGGCATTGGTTTCTATATTTATGGCCTCATCTTTATGAATGATTATTAAGAGCAACATCAGGTCACTATGGCCTATCAATATAAGAGGGGTCTATTCTTAAACCTATTTATATAGCTCAAAAATTGATGGAGGGGCCATGGGAGATACTAGTCACTTACATTCAGATGAAGGTCAAATACAGAATAGACAATCCTAATAAGCCACCTACAAGTTTGTATAGATTAGTCAAGGAAGTTGAAGTTGATATAAGGTTTATTTATGTTTTTTTAGAAATATTTTAGACCATTTATAAGTTTTTATAAGTTTTATAGTGGTTGATAGTATCAATAAAGCCAAAGACTCAAAGAAATGGTATGTAGTCTATACAACCAAATAGAGACCTATCTGCCCTAAGCGTGTAGGTCCTATTTTTAGATCAAAATCAACCTATATAACATGAAGAAAAGATAAAACAAGGATATTTAACCTTAAATAATATAATTACAATTTACAAACCCTTTATTAACATTAAGTCACTAATCGTCAAGAAGGTCAAGGACCGATTTGATAGTTTAAAAAAAAACACCTACATATGGCTAGTGAGGGTCCATATAATTTAAAGATAGATATCTAAGATGACAAAGGTATTTTAAGATGTTATGAAATAATTTAATATCTTATAATAGTCTATAAATCATGGATAATATCAGTGGTAAGATGTTAGGGTTTAAACACCTAACATATTCAATAGACCTAATATGTACCTACAAGTGATTGTATGAGGGTCAAGTCATCTTCAGACCTAAAGACAAAGAGTAGAGGTGTTGATAGGTTTATATAAACCTATTTTAGACCTAAAAAAAGTTAAATAACCTATGTAATAGGATCACTAAGGTGAAGGTGAGGTTTAAAAACATAAAAGAATAAAGTCCTATCTCTAAATACACTTATATGCAATTTGAAATAGGTGGTCTTAAGTCAATACAAAGAGGGGTAGAGAGGTGTTAATAGGTTATATAAACCCAATTTATACTTAAATCAACATTAAATATTTTTTAAAAGGTTATTATATATAATATGATGTCAAAAACTCAAAGAACACAGTCAAGATACCTAAGAATTCATCTACAGGCTACAAACTTAGATAACACAAGTCTTGAACCTAAAAAGAAGGAACAAGTGCATGTAAAGATAATGAGTTATACCTTAGTTAGATAAACAATTCATAAATTCAATTTATAAAAAAATTTAACATGTTTAAGATTGAAAAAAACTGAGTTTAATCCCCACACATAGTCAAGACACACATACAAGCATGTTTGCTCTTTTAGCTAAGGTTTTGCTTATTTTGAGAAAAGTGAGGACTCTAGAAAGGTATAGAAGGATTAGAGTTACTTGGTAAATTTTTTACATAATTAATAAATATATTTTTATCCCTTATACTTTATTTAATGGTGAAAAGAGTAAGAGCTCAATTTAGGCTTTAAAACCCTACACAAAGTCACAAACAAAATGTAGCTAGTATTGGGAAATTATCATGTTACAAGCTCCATAAGCATAATAATTCCCTAAAAATTGGTACATGGGGTAATAATTAGTTTTAAAATAATTTTATGGTGTCCTTTAGGTCAAAAAAATAGTGTAAGTGCTAATTATTTTGTCTTAGACCTTGTCCACTCCTTGGGCAAGGGGCAGTGAAGAGACTTAGGGGTCTACTTGAGTTAAAAGCACATGAAACAAGTTTAAAGACATCATGAAGGTAATATTATTTAGTTAAAGGTCATATTATATGTTTCAATATATTCTTAGGTGGAAAAAAACTTCAGTTTTCAATTGAAGTGCCCTTGAGAACTAGCAAGGAGATAGATCTTAAACCCCAACACCCTGACTAGTGTACCCTGAGCATATAAAGGGGTAATAATTAATTAAAATTAATGTATAATAATGGAGATGTATTTTTCATAGGTTTATAAACCTATAAAAATAGTTTAATGAGGTTTTGATACCTAAAACTCATGTTTGACCTCTCTTTACCCTCAAGAATGCTAAGTAGGCCACCCAAAGAGCAACTTCAGATGCTCATACTATTGCCCAAAATTTTCATGGAAGTTTTAGAATTTCATAAAAGTTTAATTAATTTATAAATAATGTTTTACAATTTTAAGGAGGTCATCTAATGATATGTTCTTTATGAATAATTGTTAAGACCCCAAACATGCCTTAAACCTCTCTTAAACCTTAATAGCGACCAATCATGGAAAAAAGACATCAAATGCACATATAATGACATAATTTGATTATATAAAATCTTTTATGTTTTTAAGGGCTCCAAGGATGTTACTCAAATGAACTTTTATTCTAATGTCACTTGTACAAATTGGTATAAATACCCTATTTTTACATGGTTTTGGTATTTTTTAGGTGTTATGAGAATGGGAAAGCTTCCCAATCATTCTATGAGGTAATTTTGGAATTTAATTATATATTAAAATATAAAAAAATTCATAATAAGTTTTTGAGGTGATCAAACCAGGTCCATTTTTCAAGGCAGTCTCAAATAGGCTCAAAACGAGACTAGCTGGTAAGGCCATTTCTTGGTTTGCATACTTTCATAGGGTATCAAGATCCTAAAGTTGACATGGAGGCTAGTAATTGAGTAGTTAAATTTAATAAAATGTTTTTGGGTGATATAAAATGTGTGGCATAAGTTTGGAGTAATAAAATAGGGTCCAAAGCAAGGATGCCTAATTTAAGAGAGAGAAAGGAAGAAAAAATGGGTTTTCACTCAGAGTTTGAAGATGAAATTTCACATGAATATACAAGGACATATAGGGTCATATAATATTTCATTATTTTTTCAATATAATCTTTACACATCTATAAACAAGGAGGTTTATACGTAAAAAAGACTATAAGGAAACTAGGCCTAACGAAGGCTTAAGGAACAATATGATTTCTTGGGAGTTGCTCCAAGAACCAAAATGATTTGTTTCAAACCTGATAACATATTTTAAGACAATTCATCTATTTTGGATGAGTTTAATGAAATTCACTTGAGTTTTAGGCCACTTAGACCAGACTAGGTGTGAGAAATGGAGAGTTACAAGACACCTATGCACATGAATGATGGAATGGAAGGTAAAAGGAGTTTATTAAGTCATGTCATATGTTCAATGAGTTTTTTAATATTATTTAAAGGCTATTTCATGGTTGGAAGGTCCATTTTCACTCTTTTCATGCAAGGAAGGGAATTTTTCAAATAATTAGTCAAGGTGTCAAGCCAATTTCTAACCCCCATGCCACTTGGAAGGTTAAAGCTATGTAAAGAGTGAGACACATAGACATGGATGTATTATATACTATCTCATAACTCCTCTTATTTTTTTAACTCTCATGGAAAATTTTCACTTCTTCTCTACTACCTTTCTCTCTCTCTCTTCACCATTCTCTATAAGAGTAACCACTTTTGGCTCAGTTTGTAAGATTAACACTTGGTATGGAAAATCTCTGCTATTTTGAATACTATATCTGACTTTGAATAAATATTTACAATCTAGTTTTGAGTTCATAACATTTTTTCTAAGTGTGTGATGTAGTGCATAGTGGAATGACAAGTGATAATCATATATCCTTATGTTATCTTTACTCTTTCATGTTTGGTAGAATTAGTCAACTCTCTAATAGGTCACATAAAGTGTAGTTAATGTATTTTTCTAAGTCTAAGGAATATAAGTAGTGTCTCCAATCAAACATATTTTTCATTCACCTTGAGAAGTGAAATGTATATCACCTTCATGTTTGAAATACTTATGTTAGAGAAATTTAGGATGTTAAATCTATCCTTGTGAGTCATCTTTCATAGTGAGCATGTATGATAGTTGTTGTCATCAAAATTTTCACCCTAGGAAACTCTATGAGGTTCCTAAAATTTGATGCAATATAGAATCATCTCTCAATTTATGGGTGAACTTGTAAGAGAAATGAATCTCTAGATTAAGAGGGCTAGCTTCCTAGATTCATGTTTAAGTGCTTATCACCTAATCTAATGCTTATTTATGGGAAAAAGGTTAGGATTTTGCATGAAATAAAAATTAAACTAAATAGGTGATACACCAATACATATCACATATACTATCACACTCCTACTAAAAAATAAAGCTTTTCAAGACCAATTCTAGGCATTGAAGGATTCTAACATAGTGTTTCAATGTTAAGGTAGGCATACATAGGATAATCAAAAAGATAATTAATATAGGGGAAGATTTCACACCATAAATAAAATTTCATACATGAATAGGAGCCTAGTACATTCATACACTTCATATGCCCTATTAAAATCAGAACTCTTGCATAAACATGAAGGATAAAGAGGAGTAAGGATGACACCATCACTTAACTTCAATATACATCACTCACACACTTAGAAAAAATGCTATTAACTCATAATCAGACTTGTATTAAATATTAAAAGATAAAATTAAATGTAATACCAGCAAGGCCTTGCCATACTAGCTATGGTCTCTCTACAATAGCCAAGATGGCTCACATTTATAGAATTTGGAAGAAGAAAGAAAGAAGGGAAGTTGAAGAGGAATAAGGACAAGCATAAAAAGTTAAAAATTAGTTAAAATGAATGTTAATTATGTGTATGAAGAGTCATTTATTTATTTGGACATGTATCTATCCCAAACTATGCACCTTCCACACATGTGGTGTTGAAACTCTTCACAAGCATCTTTAAGTCTTGAAACTCCTTCTTGATAAGTGTTAAAAGGCAAGAGTTTGATCATGAGATATCTTAGATAGTTTAATTTTCATAAAAGGGACACTTTGAAATCATATTGAATCATCTCAATTAGTTACATCACCTGTAATCATCAATTCCTCTCTTAGGTGTCACAAGGCCTCTTTGTTTCACTAGGCCCAATTTGGCTAGAATAGCTTAAATTTGGATTTGGCTCAATTAGTGATTTTTTTTTTATGAAAGGCCTATTGTCATCATATTGGACTGAAAAAAATACATTTTGAATCATAAATCTCTCACCAAGATCCCATTTTGCCTGTAGAGTCCGCACTAGGCCTTGTCCTCTTGTAGCCCTATTTTTACACAAGTCCACTTGTGTAGGAGAATGCACAGACCTTTAGGATTAATTAAAACAATTTTTAGTATCCTTTTTCTCAATTTCACTTTGTGCCAATTTTCATAGTTCTAAACTCAAGGAAAGTGTGTTTTTTAGATCAATTAGTCCTTCCAATTAGGCCTTTTTAGCCTAGAAGACCACAAATGTTCATTTTGAGCTCCCACACATGTGAAATGAGAAATTGGAAAATTATTAACCTATTTTATCTCCTCAACATACCTCATGTTCAATTTGAGCTCCTGATCATTTGTATAGACCCCTATTTTAGCATTAAACGCTCCTTTTTGGCTTATTTTGTATAACCCTGTACTTGCAGGTATGAACTAGTGGCATGAGGTTGATATTATACTATTTATCAAGGTTATCTTAATTATTTTCCATATTTAAACATCCATTTGAGTTATTTTTTTTTCCTTTCTCTCTCATTAGGTTCAAAATAGGTTTCTTGGAGGGTTTGGAGTGCCTTACCCTATTAACAATAGTTAATATAGATGTCACATTGAATAATTGAAAAAATGGCAAAAAATTAAAGCTAATGACCCCCTAAAACCTATACAATAGTATCTAGGTCACATGCAAAGGATGATGAGAGTTTCAAGCATTTGAAGTTGGTCATCCATGACTTTTCTACACATTTTGTGAGGTTTGAGTGTACTTTAAGCCAAAAATGGCTTCTTGGATAGTTTATATACAATATTAATATTCCCACACCTATATTTATGTCTATAAAACATGATTCAATCATTAAAATATCTCATCAAGAGCTATAATTTAAGATGACCACCCTTTTGGAACTAGGCTTAAACCTTGCCAATGGGTTTTCGTATAACTAAAACCTGAAATTGACCTCTTTGATGTTTTATTTTCATATATATATTATAAACATCCAAAATTTCTATCCTAAAATGAATAAAAACATTTTAATTATTTTCAAATTTAGAATTGGAAGTGACCATCCTTACCAAGCCATTTGCTTACCATTCCTTCCCATGGTGATTGCAACCTTTGTACTGTAGGGTACCCTATTTGCTTCCAAGGACTATTTCAAGTTTATTTATGAATTATATATTTATTCAAAATTATCCAACCTTAATTTTTTCATTTATTTCCTTTTATACATCAATTTCACCATTTTCTGCAAAACTATATTCTTCATGCATGGAAAACTACCCTTGCTCTAAGACATAATAGCTAGGGTTTTATATATTTTAATTGGAAAATTTATCATTAGATAATTTTAATTAGGTATTTATGGTACTCTATACCAATTTTGGGTACCTAAATCCTTCATTTATACTTCCATCCAACACCATTTCCAAGGTAGACTTTATGAACCAAACAATCTGTGAAGGTGGGTAGGGTATGATTGTGTTTGAATGCTTTAGGTATTTCCTTGATTTTGGTTATAATATGAAAGGATAAATAATTCCTATAAAATCCTACTCAAACCATTTTATATCCTTTTTTCCCTTTCAACCACTTCATGCCTTTGGAATTATGAATTAGGTCTATGATTGTCTAGGAAGGAACTCTTGTTTAACATACTAACTATAGGTGATTTAAAGCTTGGTTGATGATTTGTGGACCCAATAAAAAATCCTATGGTGTTTTAAACTCATATTAGTTATACTCCATAAATTTTCCTATGCTTAAGTCTAATACTTTGTTCTAATATACCTCTTGTTCTCAAGATCAAGCCATTGCTCATTAAGGACTAAGACAGGCCCAAACCTCTATCTATAGGTACAAACTAAGCCTTGATTTAAGAGTGTGTAATATATATTAATTTTTAATTTTTCATGTAAACTATTAATTCTTATAATTCTCTTATAAACCCTCAAACTATCATCATTCTATGTTCAGGCCCTCAACAAGTACCCATATGCCTTGACCATGACAATCATGCTTTAGGCCTACTATAGGTACAAACTGAGCCTTGATTCAGGATTTTGGAATATATATTAATGTTTAATTTGTCATGTAATATACTCATGATTTAAATTATCTTATAAAACCTCAAACTATCATCATTTTATGTTTAGGCCTTCAACAAGTACCCCTCTACCTTGATCATGATAGTCATACTTTAGGCCTATTGTAGGTGATTGGGTGGTGTTTAAGGTTTGTTTGATAGTGATATATCTTACCATGAAGGAAATTGAAATAAAATAACACTCTATTTCTCCTTGAATTATCAAAACTAGTTTTAAATTCCAACTTCCAACTCATTGATCACTAACCCAGCTATAGGTGTTCCTTTCCAGACCTGTGTATGGACATGGAAGCACTTAGGAAGTCTCAAGACATTAAATTCCATTGTCACTATAATTTTGTCTCATGGATTCTATTTTAACTCTTTTTAATCGATCTCCCTTTATGTAATATCTTAGGGTCATAAAAATTAAATGTAAATTAACTTTTTGGATAATGTCTTGTAAACTCCATTGGTAAAATTTAGTATTTTTTGGACATTTTTAAAGCTTAGAAACTCCTATCTCAATTCAGCCTCTACTCCTAAAAATTGGCATAGTTATTATCCTTAATAAAAAAAACAATATTGGTAGGTTATGGGTCTTATTACATTAAGGATACATGTTTTGAGAGGTATACAACAACCCTTTGGACCTCTATTTGCAACTTTTAGGGACAAAAGAACCAATATAATCGAATCATTATTTTGAAGGAAAATTCCTCTTAGCATAGCATTATAACTCTCTTTTAATGAAAACTATGAACCTTTAGGTACGTTAGGACTTAAATATTAACTCCACCATGTATTCCACTCTTTTCACCTCTATATAAATCTCTTGAACTCAAGTATAAGCTAACTATGAGCAAACTAGGTAGTGAACAAGGAATTTAGGCAATTTGGATTTGGAGAAATATGCTAGTTTGATCTTTCAAAAGGTAATTAAAAAGATACACATTTAAAAAATGTATCAAACCATGTTTCTCATCCCATGTAACCATATTCTATGTGTTAATACTTAGGTTACATGCCCATGAATGTAAACTTTGAGAAACAAGCATAATTTTGAATTCTCCCTTAAAGGCATTGAAAGAGAAGTGTTAGATGATTGAATCACCATGGAGAGGACCTTATTACAACATAAAAACACTCCATCAGAATCATATATCTCTATATATTCTTGAAATCAAGAAACATATGCACAACCATACCCCTCTTGAATGTAATTTCATAAAAAGTTGTCTGGAGTCAAACTGATTGTTCATAGAGGAGGAGGCTCCAATATAAGACTTATTGATATAAAATTTAAGTGTGATTAGAGTAATATCCACCCTAAGAATCACTCTTCCCAATTCTACATGTATGGCCCATGCTAAATGATTAAATCTACCCTTCTTTGGCTTACAAATGAAAAATGAAGGAAAAGTAGGAAATGGTTCTTCTATGCAATTTTATACAAAATAAAAATGAATATGACCTATGGGGATATGGAGAGTCATTATACCATGTTTTCAACTAATTATGGACTTGAGAAGTCCTTAAAAGTGGCCTATTTTTGAGGAAAAACTACCATTCATTAATCATAATAGACTTCCAACTATCACTTGACTAATTTTGACATGATTTGACCTTATCCACATTGATATCCACCTTGATGACATATTTTTTAACTACCACCATCCTTACAAGTCAATTAATTAGCTATAAAAGTGGCCAAATGACCCTTTTACCACATGAAACCTAGCAAATGGCCAATTTATGCCTTAAAGACACCTTGAAAAAATTCAAAGACCATTTTAGGAGATTTTAAATATAATTTGGTATTTTGACTAAGTTTTATTAGGTTTTACCAATGTTGACTTTGGTTGATTGAGCTAGTACAAGGAGGATGGGTTTCAACAAGGATTAGGGAAATGGTAAGTGAGACATGTAGGACAATATATGACCCCATAATACATATGAAAATTTCTCTAAAATTTTAATATAGTATGGATTGACCCAAATTTTACTTGGGGTCAAATTTGGTCAACACTAGCCTTTTGGAGATCAATTTGGTGAATCATCTCATTAGAATAGGTTACTTTCATGTTCCTTATATATCTTTTTATTCCAAGAAATCAAGTAGTATAGGTGATAAACTATCAAAGATAAATTTATGGAGCTATCCCTTTCAATTTAGAGGTTTACCTTTACTATAGGTAACCCATAAGCATAGAGTTAATCCAAATTTTCACTCAATTTGTATAAGTCTTGAACTACCTCTTTAAGGGTGAAAAATTGAGTGACAACAATACCATTAGATGAATTTCAAAATGATAAGACCATATATGAATTTTTGGGATTAAGGAGTAATATTCCTCTTAGAGACCAAAAATAAGGCTTTTTTATTATATTGGATATTGCTACCTATTTTAGAGATCAGGTGAACTTCCCTATCAAAAAATAAAAACAAAATCAAACATTGAGGTCTGAAATTGAAAACCTTTTTGAGGCACTTTTTAACCAGGGAAAAAGTAAATAGAAAGGCAATTCTCTTAGTGAAAACTAGTTTTCAATTCCATTAGATGGTGATTTTCACCCCTATTATTACAAAGCACAAGATACCAATATCACACAACCTCATTATGGATTATATATCAGCATTGAGTATAAAATTTTTACATAAATTGTTCAAGGGTGCCCTAAGGTATTTGTATCATGGCCGATGACACCATTAAGATATTATTATTCATCATGTTTAGGATAATTATAATATCCAATCCATCTAGAGGAATTCATCATTGTTAATAAGTTTAATTTCATGCCAACTATTCTAGATGATGGTTTTACACTTCTAGTGGAAGACACTTTAGAGGTGAATATTGGGACTCTGAATGACTTAAAATGGATTAAACTAGGCACATCCCTCACTAAGGAGTCTAGGAACATCCCTCACTAAGGAGGAACATGAAGTTTTTACATCCCTTTTGAGGGAATTTGTTCACATATTTGCATGGGGGTATTTGAACATGTCAAGTTTAGACCCTACCTTAGTTGTACACTATCTAGTTATACATCCTGATGCTAAGCCTATTAAAACAAAGTGTAATATGCATCTTTGTATTGATGTGTTAGTAAATAAAGAGTTTAAAAAACTCATCAACATAAAATTCATTAGGCCAATTGACTATTTTGAGTGAATATCAAACGTTATACAAGTAAATAAAAATCTAGAAGGTATCTAAATTTGTACCAATTTCATAAATATCAATAAAGCCTACCCAAAAGATGACTTTATTCTACCTAATATAGACATGATAGTTAACTCAAAAAATGGGTATGATATACTCTCTCTCTAATGGATGGATTTTAAGGGTCCAATTAGATCAGGATAACACTAGAATAGTAGCATAAGACAACATTCACCACTCCTTGGGGAATGTTTATTACCAATTAATCTAGTTTGGACTTAAGAATGTCAAATCCACTTACCAAAGAGATATGACATTGATTTTTCATGACATGATCCATTCCACTATTGAGGACTATGTTGATATTTTGGGTAAATTAGAGACCTAGGTTGATCACCCAACCAAGCTATGAAGAATTATTGAGAGACTTCATGAGTATAACATCAAGGTTAATCTAAAAAAATGTGTATTTGGTGTGACTGATGGAAAACTATTAGGATTCATTATCTCTCATAGGGGAATTAAAGTCAACCTATCCAAAGTCCACTTAATTATATAAATGCCACCACCAACTACCTTGAAGTAGCTTCATAGTTTACAGGCAAGATTCAATCTATTAGATGCTTCATCTCATAAATATTCAACAAATTCCATCCATTTACACACTTAATAAAAAAAGTGTTACATTCTCCTAGAATTAAGAGTGTAAAAAATCATTTGATCAACTCAAATAATATCTTACCAACCCAACTATTTTTTTTACCACCAGCACCAAATAAGCCATTACTCATTTACTTGTTAGTAACTAAGAATGCCCTAGGGATACTTTTGGCATAGAATTATGAATAGGAAAATGAGCATGTCATGTATTATTTGAGTAAAACATTGGTTGTATATGAACATAATTATATGTCAATTTAAAAAGACTATTTAGCTATGGTGTTCATTTCCCAAAAACTATCATTATATTATCAATAATAAGACCATTATAATCACCAATGTAGATCAAATCAAAATTTTATTTTCTTAATCCACCCTACAGGGTCATATGGAAAAATGTATCATGATATTAAGTGATTTTAAGATTGAATATTGCAATTAAAAATCTATTAAGTGGAAAGTACTCACAAATCAACTTACTAAAGCTCCTCTTTAAGATACTTAACCTCTCACATTTAGATTTCCGGATGAGGGAATTATGAACATTGAATAAGTATATGCATCTCTAGAGGCCAAACATTAGAAGATGTATTTTGATGGATCATTCATGACTCATAGACTAGGATCTAGAATATTATTTGTTACACCACAAGGGGATCTCATTCCCAAATCCTTTTGTATTGGATTTCACTATACCAATAACATGGCTAAGTATGAAGCACTCATTTAAAGGATTCATCAATTAGTATAGTATAACATTCAATATTTATTAGTATATAGTTGTTCTTAGTTAATCATCAATCAAAACATGGATTAATATTAGATTAAGGATGAAAAGTTGATACCTTATAAAATCATGGTCGATTCTCTCAAGCAAAAAATTGCTAATATCTAATTTGAAATAACACATCAGGCCAATAATAGAAAAATAGATGCTATGTCCACTATTCATTTCATGATCTAGATTATTGATAGGGCTAGGGATTATCAATTTTTTGTTGAACATATCTTAGCATCAACACATGAATAAATAACCATCAAGATGGTTTTTGACATTGTTTTTCCCACATCTCATTGGTACTCAGACATATATGCCCATATTCAAAACCAAACCATGCCTCCCAATTTATCACATAAAAAAGAAAAATCTCTTACCCTTAAATCCTCTTGATATACCCTAATTAGAACAACATTGTATCATAGAAGTTATGATGGAACTCTAATTCATTATTTACTTTAGGTAGAATCTACGCTAGCATTATGGGAAATCCATAAAGGAGTGTGTAGAACCCACACCAATGGTGAAATATAAGCCAAAAGTATACTATGTATTCGTTATTATTATCCAATGATGGAAGTAGATTTAGTTGCATATGAAAATAGGTGTGTTAAGTGTTAGAATCATGCCAATTTGATTCGTGCTCTAACCAAGACACTCAAACCATTAATAACACCATGGTCATTCTAAATGTGGAGACTCAACCTTGTTAAAAATCTTAATGCAATATCTTTAGATGGGAGTAAACACATCCTCACTACCAATGAATACTTCATTAAGTGGGTGGAATCCATTCCCCTTAATTACATGACTATTAAGCAGATCTCTAATTTCATATTCAACTATTTCATTAATCTTTATGGTATCCCTTATGACATTATATCTGACAATGGTTGATATTTCAAGAATAAAGATGTGAAAGCAATTTATTCTAAATAGTGCATCAAATGACATTTTTCTACTACTTATTACCTGTAAGGCAATGGGTATGTTGAGGATTCTAATAATACCATTGTTAACATTTTGAATTTTTTTGTCAATGACATTGGTTGTAACTGGCACTTGTAGTTATTTAATTCCCTTTGGGTATACCATAACACATTATATAATCCAATAGGAGTTTCACCCTATTCAATTTTCTATGACAATAAATCCATTCTTCCCATTTATAGACACTTGAAAATTGTACCTTGGTCAGTTTTTAATGACAAACTGGTGCCTTGAACCCCTACCCAACCCTGAAGCTAGTTGACCACCTAGTTAACTTAGCCCATTTATTAATTTTTTAACTTGACCTTTTTTATCCACCTTCTTTTAAACTAATTTTCACCCATTTTTTCTTAGGTCCTCAACCAACACTAGCTAACCTAAATGGTACAAGTTAACCTGATCAATGTCAGTTATGTTTCCCAGCCTACTTTAAATCCACTTCCATAAACATGGCATGATTTAGCAACTTATTTATTACAATGATAATGAACCTTAAACCATCCTAAATAGCATATTTTTCCTCTACCTAATTATCAACCTCCCCTTACTCATTTAGTAACTTCATCCTATAAAAAGGAGAGAAGGAGGAAGTGAAAAAAGGAGAGGGTAGTCCACAAATTAACATCTACAAAAGGTTATCAAGCATATAGGTATTCAATATTTTCAACATCTAGGTCTCTTCCAACAACTCAACATCAGCAAAAGAGACCTGAACCTCTACCAAAACTTCTCTAGGCTTCATCAACATCTTCAAACAATCTCAAAGCTAAGTATTTGTTTTCATATATTTATTTATTTATTTTCAATTTAACATCTGTACCTAAACCAAACTTGACCACTAATCTAATCCAGACCCTCTATTTATCATCTACCATTTCCCAGATCCTAAATAGACCCCCAATATTTTTATGTACCTATTTTTCAAACTAAACACCACTCTTTCTAAAGTTTCACATAAATTTTCAAGAACTAGCTACATTTATCACAAATGGTGATGGTTATCTAAACTAGCAATGATTAGTAAATCGGTGATGGTTAGCCCAATCGATGATGGTCAGCCTGACTAATGATAGTCACTATGTGAAAAAAATTTATCAAACAAATAACTAACCTCCCATCTCAACCAAAACCCTATTTTCTTGGCCCTTATCACCTCACAGACCATAAATAACAACTTGACTAGACCTAAAAACTTCTTTAATAATTTATCATTTACCTTAATTTTATTTTAGAACACTATCATTTCATTTTAAAATTATTTATTTATATCTATTAATTTCATGTTATGTAACTTTCCTTTTTATCAAACATTAACTTGTATCAAGAAGGTGCATTGACAGCCTTTTAGATTATTCATGTTATCTTGAATCTAGCTCCTATTAGGCAATCCACCCGTCTACTTGTCTAAAAAATAAGTTTTCTTTAGTATTGTCTTATTATATGTATTCTCCCCTAGCCAAATAAGAGTTCTCACATCATCTAGATCATGCACACACTTTCTACCAGGTATTTCTTTACACACCCTTCTCTTTCAGTTTTATCTCTTCTTTCACATTAAAGTAAAAGTAAAAATTTGAGTAAAACATTTTGGCATGCCTAGTGGGACACCACCATTATTTTCAAAATTAGAATTAATATTCTCTCTCCTTCTCTATTATTTTCTCATTAAAACAAATTTAAATTTCTTTTAGATTTAAAATTTTAATGCATACATTGTTTGATTGCAATTTTAGTACATCTAGCTAATTAAATAGTAATTAATCTATCTTAGTTCCACTTTTAATATCACACATAAAACCTAAACCAATTACATAATCAACACATCAAAAAAATATTTGAGACAAGGCTCAACTAAGATTTCACCACCTGGTGGTCAACCTTACGCCTTCCTATTTATCCTACTTGGATTTCATCACCAAGGGGAGAACTAACTCAGCTCTCTAGTTGAGTATAAACTCTGAACTTAGTATATTTTGGCTAATCACGCGACACTCTTACCACAATAGGACCATGAAGTGAGGGGGTAGGCCTTAATACCAAGCCATGTACTAAATTTTAACATAGAATTTATCTTGAGCACCAAAACCAACTTGAAACTAACCTTATATTACCTCTTTATTAACTGATCTACAAGCCAACTTTCTTCTTCACACTTTCTAAGGCATAATCTAAAAGTGATCTAAAAATAACCCTAAGTTTAAATGCACTTGTAGTGTATGTTTAGATTTTATAAGAGTTATTTTCTTTGGCTTGATCTTTGTTTGAGTTGTGAGATTTTTTCATTTCTTTTCTATTCCTCTCAGTCTTTACTAAACAACAATTGAGTGATCAAACCAACCAAAAAACTATCAAATACAACCTGAGTTGGTTATAATGTTAATGGATTGGATAATCAAAATAGAGTCATCTATTTATAGTACCCATGACCAACCAACCCTCACCTATAATCAATCAAATCTCAACTTCAATCAACTAATAACCTATCAATCATTTGATCATCATCATACCCATTCAATAACCCATCAACACCAACTTAACAATTATCATAACCAACCTCAACCTCAACCTATCCAAACTTATCAACCATTGGGTCATTTACCCCAACCCACTTTGAGGTAGCCCTATTTATCTCAACACTAAGATTTAGTCTATCTTCTTTTCCATCCAGCCAAAAACTATCCAACCAACTTATCAACCCAACCATCATATCAATTACCTCAATCTACCTTATCAACCTAACCATCATATCAATCACCTCAACCAACCTTATCAACATTAACCAATCAAACCAACCAACCTACCTATTAACCTATCAATCTATCAACCTATCAACCAACTTATCATCCCACCTATCAACTTATCAATCTATCAACCTATCAACTTGTCAATTTATCAACCTTACTAACCTTACCCAATTTATCAACCTTAGCAAATCCAACAAAAAAAAATATATCAAATCTACCTCACTTATCAAACTCATCTAACCTATCAAACCTACCAAACCTATCAAACCAAATAACCTCATCAAACCAACTAATTATTTCAAAAACTCAAGACCCATTGGTGCACCCTCTTCCTAGGAAATACACCCCACTAGAGGAATCAAATGCCTCAATCCTTCACAAATTCTTGGAGGATTATATGATTAACCTTCCTTAAATAAAACCCATCAATATTTCTCTTTAAAAGACAATTTGGTTTATAGAAAATAAATTTTGTGCTTATCATCACACACATAGACATGATATCGATAGATGTGGCTCTTTTAAGATGCTAATTCAAAACCTTATCAATCATAAGGAGGTTTCAAAGGGTATTTTCCATGTTCCCCCAACATAGCCTTGAATATATTTAAACAATAAATCATTTAACCTCTTCTCACACTCATTGATGATGAAACCCATAATCAAAACCCTCAACAAAATGAGGCCCATTCATTTGATTTTGCCTTTGGTGAACCTATAACTAAGGACACCATAATCCAAACCTTAGATAAACCACTTGTTAACCAAGTAAAACCTTCTCAAATTTCCTTTGGAATCCTAATAAAGGAAACTAACCTACATTTTCCACTTACCCATGTAAAACCAACCTATCAACCTTTTCTGCTCACCCATGTAGAACCAATCAATCTACCTCTTTCATTTACCACTTTTTTGAAACCAAACATTAACTCAACTTCAAAAACCATTAAACTAAGAAAAATTACCATCAACTCAACCTTAAGCCTTACCTTATCTACCATTAACCAAATCAAACCTACCATCAACCCAACCAAACTTACCATCAACCTAGCCTTAACTATAAACATCCACCTAACCTTACCATCCAAACCAAATCAAACAATCAAACCAACCTCTACACCAAATCAATCAACCACAATCAACATACCTTTTAACTTAATCATAACCCACCTATCCAATAAATCAAACTAGGATAAACCTAACAAAACTACTAAATCTATCCTAACCTACCTAAATTAGGTCCAACAACATTTTCCTAGCCTTGGTTCACTAAAGGAAATCCCACTTGAACTACCACCTACACATTTGACCTATTAACCACTAATAGCTAACAACTAACAACCCCTTTTGGGAGGTGGAAGAATTCATCTTCAGCCCTCCTAAAACCCTTTTATTATATAACACCTAACCTTGGGATCTTTTCCCCACCTTAAACATCCATGGGAACAACAAACTGGGGGAATTTTTTTCTCCATAAGGCTTCCACCATTTAATGACCCAACCCAAACTTTCACACTTAACTAAAATAACTCTTGGAATTTTTTCCTTAATCTATTAACTAGACTTATCAACCAACCAACCTTGAATTGTTAGAGATTACCTTTCTCCATCACCTAACCTCTGGAGAGTACCTTCTTCATCAGCCAAACCAAAAAATAAGTGGTATACCAAGTTGGGGCAACTCATTTGGACACCACCCTACTTATTTAGGAGTCACCTTCTCCCCTGAAACCATCATTAATTATTTTTCTCCAGCCAAACCATCACCTAACCAACCTTTCCCTTTTTATCAATCCATATATTTTTCATGTCTAATAAAGTGTCAAAAAGTAACTAGGGGACATCTACTCACCATTTTCTCTCAATTACCTTAGAACCTACATCATAACCCATAATTATAGATCAAGAGCTTATCATTTATCCTCTCTTGAAAGCAAACCAAAACCTGAGCCTTTTAATGCTTTGTATCTACATCTTTTCTTTCATTAAAGCAAGATCACATTCATCCTTATGTCTAACTTAAGCTTGTCCCTTGGTTTACAAGATTTTCACCTTCACTTACCTATCCCTCCTTCTCTTTAGGATAACTGATTACAACATAGGACCATGTGATTATACATCACAATTATAGCCTAATACTAAGCATGGATACCATGGCTCTACCCATGGCATAGTTCTCATGGATACTTTTTTGTCTCTAATCAGATGGAATCCCATGATCATATGTTTCTCAAACCACCTTCCTTCATCTATTATTAACCTCTTGTGCTAAAAAGTCTTGCCTTGATAAGGGTAGACCTCCAATCCTAAGTAGACATGTTCATGTCTAAATATAACATTTTAAATAATTTGGGATACTAAAATATAAATTAGATCCTCACCTATAACATTGCAGACTACTCCCTTGAAGGACAACTACCCAACATTAATAGTTGCTTAAAAATAGACTGGTCCATTAAAGGATAGATATAAAAATCTAATTTTAGATGACTCCCTTAAAGGATGGCTACGTTTAATAATCATTTAAATCTTCCCACATCGATCATCTTCACCAACCTATCAAAGAAACAAAATTAACAAACAACCCTATGCCCAAATCAAATCAAATAAGCTGCAATTGGCTCTTATATGTGGCATTTGTAGACTTCCTAAATTGATCAATCTACATACTCTATTAAGGCATGGACTTGTCTATTACAGTTATTTGGTCACCTATAGAAGGGGAAAACTAACCTACATCAGGTTACAATCTCACCCATTTCCCATTCAACCATCTACCTATCACCAACTTTCCCTTCACACCCTCTCTAAAATCAAGGAACTATGAGCTTACTTGATGAAAAGTGATCAAGACACCTTATTTTTCAATAAAACCATGCTAATGGAAAACATTTGATAAGCTTATGTTCACTAAGTCAATCCAACTAAAGTTTCCTTTTGTTAGGTCCTTGCCAACCAAAAACATCATTCCTTTGCCTCTACCTTTATTCATTAGTCCATGTGGACATATGTCTCATGAATCTTATCTCTTTCTCATATTTAGTTTGTTACCTAAGTCTACTTTATGTGATTTCATTACATTCCCCTATCATATAAAAACATTTAAACATAATTTTCATCAATGTGATCATAACATTATGAACCATAAACCATATCCTAACCATAAATCTAAGAACCTCAATCATAAATAATCACATCATGATATTTTAACATCATAGTATCATCATAAAACATTATCAACATCATCCCTACAACAATTCCAAAACAAAATCATATAAAATCGTATCTATGAACCACGCTATCACATGATCCTACCTATGAACAATATTATCAATAAATAATTCTTACATCATCTATCACATAACCATATTCCAATATATAAACCCCAATCTAATCTTAAATAACAACATCAGAAACCATCTATCACATATTCATGATCATGAACAAACACATCATCAATTTTGTATGAACCATCCATCATTTTCATTATCTAATAAAAATCATGTTTCCATCACATCATCATATAACCATCTTCTAAACATCACATGTCTAAATATATTGAGTCTATATCTCATAAGCATAAATCATAAACCAACCTTCTCCACTTCACCTTTTAGTGGATCAATCTCAACTAAACCAACCTTATCAACCTTAATCAATCAAACCAACCAACCTAATTATCACCCTATAAATCTATCAAACTATCAACCAACCTATTCTACTAGATCAACCTCCAACTAATAAGACCTCAGCAAAGGTCAACTTAACCTCAAACATAACCAAAGATACCCAAATATTTGATAGATACCTTATGTCATTACCTTTGGTTTGATCTAAGAATAGGGTCACAACTTTTCCATCCTATCTTACCCAACAAACTAAGCCACCAACCAAACCCAAAAAGTGAACCAAATCAACTATTTATCTTACCTATTTCAACCAAAAAACCAACTCAACCAAGAAAGTGAACCAAATCAACCATTTATCTTACCTATGCCAATCAATCAAACTAACCTTTACACCAAATCAATCAACCATAACCAACTTATCAATCAACCCAAACCAACATCAACATGACATTCCACCTAAACCACCACCTTTAACTTAACCCCTTAACCCAATAACAATTAACACCTAACAACTCTTGGAGCATGGATGAATTCATAAATCCCTCTTTTATCCCTAGTGCCTTTACCTTGGGATCTTTTTCTCACCCAAACACCTATCAAGGAGATGCTTATTCTCCCTCAACATGTCAACCTTTAGAGATTACCTTCTCCCCTAATTATTGGAGATCACCCTTTCTCCACCAACCATAAACCAAGAAAACCTCTAACATTTTAGAAGAAATAAATTTGGCCTAAAGTTCTTTTGGGGTTATATGTCCATGGAACTATGTAGGCAAAATCCACTTACCTAATGTATCTAGATTCAACTTGGTCATCCCATTCCAACCCATACCAAATCAACCCACACTTTCACCATGTCCACCTTGATGTTGGTGGATTTTGACATCAATCATTCTCATATTTTATGACAACTTTGCATTGGTCCTTTTGACCACATCGAATGACCTTGCCATGTTGCACTTTTGAACTTTACACCACCTCATGCACACCTTGACTTATTGTGTTGTTTTATGGGAGAACTTCCTACCATATAAAATTTTGACCAATATTAACCCTATCTAGATGTCTTGATAGGCCTAAACTGATCAACTATAACCAATGTTGTGGACCAGTCACCCCTGTCACGTATCTTTCTAAGATTAACCTTATTTTTACCAACATTAGCAGCTTTAGTCTTTGCATGATATTGACTATCATACATAGTCATATTTTGTGTGCATGTTTTCATTTCAAGTGCCCTACCTCACCTTTTTTCACCTAGTGTCTTATCATTTACTATTTATCAAACCTTAACCTGAGTTCAATTTTACTCATCAAATTTTAGTTTGAGGAGGAATACCTCCTCCCCTACTCAAGGTAATCTGACCTTGATGAACAAACTATTAATTTTTTGTTTTGTAGTTTATTAAATGAAATCCACATAAAAAAAGGGGCAAAATGTAAACACTTGAAAATTGCACCTTGGCCAATTTTTGATGTCAAACCCATGCCTTGAACCCATACCTAACCCTGTAGCTAGTTGACCACCTAGTTAACCTAGCCCATTTATTAATTTTTTAACTTGAACTTTTTAATCCACCTTATTTTAAACTAATTTTCACCCATTTTTCCTTAGGCCCTTGACCAACACTAGTCAGCCTAACTGGTGCTAGTTAACCTGACCGATGTTAGTCAAGTTTCCAAACCTATTTTAAAGCCACTTTCAACTATGTACAAGATAAACATAGAACAATTTAGTAACTTATTTATCGTGATGATAATGAACTTTAAACCATCCTAAATAGCATATTTTTCCTCTACCTAATTATCAACTTCCCCCTACTCATTTAGTAACTTCATCCTATAAAAAAGAGATACGAAGGAAATGAAAAAAAGAGAGGATAATCCACATATCAACATTTAGAAAATGTTATAAAGCATACATGTATTCAATATTTTCAAAATCCAAGTTTCTTCTAGAAACTCAACATCATCAAAAAAGTCTTGAATCTCTACCAAAATTCCTCAAGACTTCATCAACATCTTCAACCAATATCAAAGCTAAGTATTTACTTTCATATATTCATTTACTTTATTTCAATTTAACACCTCTACCTAAACCAAACCTAACCACTGATCTAATATATACCCTCTATCTATAATCTACCCTTTCCTAGATCTTAAATAGACCCCTAGTATTCTATTGCACCTATTT
The DNA here is from genome assembly GCA_037957365.1 of Torreya grandis. NCBI lineage: Eukaryota > Viridiplantae > Streptophyta > Pinopsida > Cupressales > Taxaceae > Torreya > Torreya grandis. The sequence goes on from JARHVA010001442.1 coordinate 2,992,182, forward strand.
TACAAACCGAACAACACTCTTTTTGAAGTTTCCCAAAAATATATAGGAACTGGCTATGGTTATCACAACCAATGATGTTTATCTAAATTGACAATGATCATCCCAACTGGCGATGGCCATCTTGATCGATGATGATCATTGTGTGACAAAAAAACTAGTAAGTAAACAATAAACCTCCCACCTCAACCAAAATGTTATTTTCTTAGCCCATATCACCTCATAGATCAGAAATAACAACATGACTAGACGTAAAAACTTCTTTAATAATTTATCATTTACCTTAATATTATTTTATTAGAACACTAGCATTTTATTTGAGAAGTATTTATTTCTTTAGATATAGTACTTTCATGTTATGCAACTTTGATTTTCATCAAACATTAACTTGTATCAAGAAGGTGGATTGACAACCTTCCAAATAGTTCATGTTATCTTGGATCTATCTCCAACTAGGCAATCCACCCATCTACTTGTGTAAAAAACAAGTTTTATTTAGTGTTGTATTATTGAAAATATTCTTCCCTAGATAAATAAGTGTTCTTAGATTGTCTAAATCATACACACACTTTTTACTAGGTGTTTATTTACACACCCTTCTCTTTTAGTTTTATCTCTTCTTTCACATTAAAGGAAAAGGAAAATTTTGATTAAAATACAATTTAATTTGAGATTCCTTCTCTTTAAACTTCATTATATCATATCATTAATGATGAAGAATATAGAATGTTTCACTTTCAGTAGTGAGATTTAATTGATGGTAAACATTTAGATGTCTTGAATAATATTCAAGCTTATCAAAATTGACTCAAGGTCCAATATAATAGGCACATAAAGCATTATGAAATTGACCTTGGTAACCTAGTACTAAAAGAGAATTAGAATAATGTCAATGTTGAGTCTTAGAAAAAGGGAAAGTTACAACCAAATTAGTTAGGACCCTATGTAATTATTGCCAACTACATTTATGTAGCATACGTGCTCATTATGCTAGAGGGAAATGAACTTGATGAACCTATAAACATAATGCACCTCAAAAATTTCTATGATTGAAGGATTTAGATTATTATCTACAAGAAAAGCCTAAGTTATGCTACATTATACCTTTTTTTTTGTATTATACCCTTGACCATTATACCATACCCTTAACCTTTCACCAACCAATTATTTTACCTAACCTTTACCAATCATGTTTGGCCTTGGTTATGATTTATTTGTTCTTCAAACACATTTAGTGGTTGATGATAGTTTCAGTTCCATTAATAGTTTCATAATTACATATTTGAATGGTAGTATATGAAATTAGTATGATAATGGATCAGGTATTTGCATACTTCATTTGTTATTATGTTTGACTAGTGCCATTGATTATAACCACATTTGGGAAAATTAGTGTCCCACCTTATTCTAATAAATATAATAATCTATGGGAAAACTAGCACCACTAACTATTTACCTTTAATTTCCTAATTATAATTTCCTATGGGAAAATTAGGAGCAATACTTTTACCATGCATTAATTCATCACCTTTTTATTACTATTATTATTTGCTTTACCATTTGCATTTTACCTGAAAATTGATGATACTTAATTGGATGCCTCTTGTTTAGGCATAATTATAGTGACTTAATATCCTAATAGGACTATGTAGGTATCACTCAATTCATGTTAAGGTTAGCTCAGTCACACCATTTACCATGATCATGCCATTTTATAAGCAACTTAAGTCATGTTCTTGCCATTTATGAGTTGGAGTATTTTATCTCTCATAATTATTTATTGAGTTGAGATGCCTAAAAAATTATAAAAACATTTGAAATAGTTTCAAAATATGAAAACATTTGTATAAACTTTTAGAAAATTTTAAAAAACACAAACTTATGAAAATTGGCTTAAAATTTCCATGCAAGATATAAATCTATGAATTTTTTTGGGATGGGCCATATTATCTATTTAGTTTATTTATAAACCACCTTGGTATTTTTTTATCTCCTCCCATTTCTCAGAGAACTACATCAGCATGATGTTTGCATGGAATATTTAGGCATCAATTGGATACATAGGGTATCTTGGGTTAGCTTAGCTACGCCTTCCTTTTTTTTACCACTTATTTTCCTTAAGGATCCTGGGATCCCTAACTAATTTATGAGTAACCAATTATCATTTAGTTTTCCCCATCCTTAGTAGCCTCAAGTCATATGATCTCACCATTTTGTGAGTTCATGTTGTGAGCATTGTGTATTCCACTTTGATACATGAATAACCATTTAGATTCATCTTATAATCTCACCATTTTGTGAGTACTATCAATTTTAATTTTCTCACTATGAATTACTAATTTAGTTCATTATTGGATACTCATATCTTTATTTTAGTTTGGTTTTATCTTAAAACATACTCTCTTGCATTTGCACGATTTGTTTGTATTGATGTTTTCATGATTGTGGAATCTTATCCCATCTTATCTCATACACTCACCATTTTTTAAGACCATTATTATTTTTGACCAAGATTATATGGATCATTTTAATATTTTACACGTGGTTATTTGATGACTTCTCAAAGAATTTATCCCATTTGTTGGGTCTTCAAAACATGCATTCTCTAGCTTGCTCAAGTATCTCATTTTACCTCAGTAGGTCATTTTGGTTTCCATGATTGTTATACCTTTAGAACATATCCCATCCTCTTTATATCACTTATGTAGATAAATGTCATGTTTTTCTCTTTGAGCAAAAATGTATTTTCAAAGCACTTATCCCTCTTGCCAAGTCTCCAAAATGGTCATTCTCTAACTTACTTTAGCCTCCCAATTTGTCCTAGGTATTTAATTTTATTTCCATGTCTTTTTCATCCTCTACAACCTACTCCATAATATTTACTATCTTCATTTAAGCAAGTTTTATGTTTATCACTTTGCACCTAGACATCTCCTAGATCCTCATGCCGTACTTGTAAAATCCCACTTACCTAGCCTAAAAATAATAAAATTCTCCATTTTGTTTTGGCTAGTTCAAAATTTATTCTCATGTTTTAATCAAGCATTTTTAATGAACTGGTCTAATTTCAAATTTTTGTTAACTCTCTAGACCTAATCTTATCCTCAAACCCTAACTAGGTCTCTAGGTTTTTCCTTGGTTGTATTTACCTTGCCCCCTTTTTAATCAATTATTTTCTAGTTAGTTTTCTTGGATTATAAACTTTTATCATCCATATACCTAACTGGGAATCTCCCTTGATTAGGTCTAGGAATTCATTCTTATTGAAGTAATTTTTATTTTAGGGTTTATGTCATGATTGGGTCTTCAGCCTTTTAATTAAGAAGTTGGGGTTGGGTTTCCACAAAACATGACTACAATTATATTCAAGGGATGGATTGCAATTATCTTAGGGACCATCTTCCCATTGGCACCCTATGATAGTCAGGCCTCGAGCCATGACTAGGCTATCAGGCATATTATGACCCCTTTTCTTTGTTATTTAGGATAATGTCCTCACCCGATTTTGTATTATGTCTATCATGATTTTGCCTCATCAGCTCCCCTTTCTAGTTTTATGTGGGGTTTTTAATCCCCAAACCATTGACCACCATTATAATATAGCTTAGACTTTTATCCCTTGGATCCTTAGTCACCTTATTATTGGGGTATTACCCCATCAAAACCTTGAACACCTACCTTTGGGCTCTCAAATACCAAATACCTAATGAAAATTATACTTAAAATATGCCAATGCCATTTAAAAGGCTTTCATACCGTTTTGGGGATTCTAAGGTTCAATTAGGTCTTGAGCTCCCTCAGTTTGAAAATTTGATCCTACTAAATTTTGAAGTTCAAATTTTGTATTCCCACTCAATAACATAGAGTCAAATTGGAAAATTTACCTAAATAGGTATTGTAAACCATGTTAGGTGTTTCAAGAGTTGGGTTTTTCAAAATTCCTCATTGAGTTACAAAGTGCAAGTCAATGTCAAATTAGAATCCTAGGGCCCAGTTTATCCTGTCAAGTCACTTGGACTACTCAATGCTCTAGGGGTCATAACTTTCACCCTATTAGCCCATTTTGGAAACCATTAATACTACAAAAAATATCTATCCATCATGGATTCTTTAGTCCCATAAATTTAACCTAATTTGAATCAATCCAAAAGTTTCTTGTAACTATGTTTTGCACTTTCCTAGCTTGAATAGGTCCATTAAGTGCCCTTTTGACCTCTTGATAGTTTTTTGGCCTTAACTTGGTCCTTATTAACCTATTTTTTCAACCATTATAGTAATTGGAAATATTAATCTAAGATGAACATTTTGGTGCCTCCATTTTATCAAGATTACTCTCATGTAATGATATTTCTAAATTTTAAGTTCATATGTTATTTGGAGAGTTTTTTATCACAAAAAGTAACTTATTTTTTTAAATATTTTTACAAACTAAAATAGACCAAAAAGGAAAATTGGTAGAATTGAAAAGTGAATAAGCATTTGGGTGGAGATTAAATTGGTGAAAATTTTATAAATAAAACCAATCTTATCCAGTGTAAAGGGTTGGTTCTTTATTTCTCCAAAAAACATAGACTTGATCACTTTGGTTTTTATCCTATCCCTCTTTTGTAACCTTGTCATTATATTGGCATAATTTTAGTGGATTGATCATAGTAAATATTTAATTTGATTATTAACAAGAACATATTTATAAATAGAAGGATTTGGATATATTATTTTTAACTTGCACATTCAAATTATGGTTGTGGGCTCTTTTTTCATTGTTTGATTTCTTTTGGCATATGCATTGTCTCTGTTTATGATTATGCACATGTTGGCCAAGATAGAGAATGATTATTTTATTCACATAATCAACAAATTGTGATTCTTCTTTATTATTATAGGGTATATTTCTTTCCCCCTTCTCTTTTGCATTTATTTAACAAATCTGTTAAACTAGGGTTTATTTGATGGCCATCTATTTTTTACTTGTTTATGTCAATTACTTGTTCTATTTCATTCATGTATTATTTACACCTTATTTAATTTATTGATGCATGTGAATGAAAAATTAAAATTAGAATTTTTAATTATTTTTGTTTAAAACCCTAACTTTATTTTTATGCAAATGTATGTGTATACTTTGTTATTTTCAATTTATGCTTGAAACCTAGTTAAATACAAAACATAGTTATAATTATCATCCAATTTATTTAATGATTATAACATTATCAAAATTTAGTTTGAATTTTCACACTAGCAGACCCCTTGATTGGAATAATCACAACACACAACTAAGTGAATATTAGTGCATTATGACCTGGTGGATATAGAACTTAGGGAAACCCACCTACGTGGGACTCCATTTAGGAAGAGTCTTAATGGGTTTCAATTCCCATAAATCCCAACATTGGCATTTCCATGCCAAATTCCATGTCAATAAATATTACAACCATTAGACTTAAAAAAGTGTACTTAGGTTTTAGCAAGGGAATAGGTTAAATATCTTAACAGTAAACCCTACTAAATAAGTTTTGTGAAAACAAGGTCTTGAGACAATTCCTATAGCCACTTGGGGTTATAAATTAGTATGGATGATTTACTTGTATGATAATATATATATTATCTCCATTACTAATATTAAATGATGTTAATAAATCTTAGAGACCATTAACAATTCCTTGAAGTCTTAACAAACTAATTAAAGGGATAATTATTATACTTCAAATTTTAATCATATAATCAACAAATTATAATCCATACTCTAAACATGTATAGATTTAACCAAAATTTCATAAGTCAACTATTAATAATTTATATATAGATTTAGTCCTTATATAGATCTACATTTAACATTTTTAGAATAATAATAATTCCTAAGATTATAAAATAATAAACTTGATTAGCTCAAAATAATCATTAATGAATAAAAATATAAAGATTTATGTTTTAATATACCAAAATAACTAGATTAATAAATCATACCCATGAAAACCCAAATATCTTATTCACATTATGTATTTACATTATACTAAATTTAGGGAAACTATAATATTATTATGCCCTAGGTCAAGAGCATTCTAACACATAATTTTTAATCAATCACTATTACAAAACATTATTTTACCAATATGATTTTTTATTTGACAAGGTAAATGACCTAGTTTTACAAGGACCAAGAGCCATAGTTATAATTATGAAATAAATTAGTAAGCCCCATGGGTTGAAATAACAAGTATCAAAAACTAGCAAACTATCCCTACAAAAGGCAAAACATTAGATAGAAAAACATAAAACTAGTCTAGGAGGGGGGTCTCTTCATTAGTTCCTTCTCATCCTCAATATTATTCTCTTGTGTACCTTGTTTTCTCTTTGAAATTTTATCCCTTGTTCTTTTTCTAGACCCTTCATTGTCATCCTTGGGTAGGATCATCTGTGGCCTCTTCTACACCTATTATTGCATTGGGGTTATCTTGATGAGAGTAATGTTGGGGATCTTAGGAGAGGGGGTATCCACCACCATCATGTGTTTCTTCATGAGGGTCCTATCTACCTTAGTATAATGGGTGAAGGATGGGATTTTTTTATCCACTTGTCTTTTCATGGTGTTCTATTCCTATATAAATCTTACCAGCTTCATCCTAGTCTCATAAAGCTTACTATTAAAATTTTCCATCTACTCTTTTTTACATTTTATCTCCTTTGTTAGGGGATATTTTCCTTTCTCAACCATATCCCTAGAGGTACCCTCATCTATTAGGATTGGTTTGGGTTTAAGGATATTTAGTTTCAGAGGAGGGTCTTTAATAGATGTTTTAGAAAAAGGGCTAGCTTGGGGGGTAGTGATTGATAGATGGTAGGACCTTTTACCAATATTACTAACAGAAAGGTTTATGAAAATATACTTTCAAAATAAAATTTATATATTTATCTCAAATTATGTAGAATATTATAAAAACCATTCATACTAAGTTCATCTAACAAGCCTATCATTATTCTTTTAAAAATTTAGTTGAAATAAGAAATCAAGATTTTATAAATAATTTAATGGCATAGCATCTATCTTGTAGATATAAAATATGCCAATATTTTGAATCCAACAACCAATACAATCATTTCAATTATAGTAATAAATAAGTCTTGAGAGTTCATTATTTCTCAAATGAGTCAAGTTTAATAGTTCTATAAGGAAAAATACATTGCATCTATTCTTCCTAGAACATGGGTAATATTTATATTATGAACCAAATGATCATAAAGTTACATAATGCATTCAATGATAATAAAACTTTGATTAAACAATGGTTATATTTTCATGATGTAAGTCTAAAATTAATAAATTCACACCATATGTAGAGTATTCATTAAGATCAAAATATTAAACATTCAAAGACATAAATATAAGAACCATCATATAATTCTTCAAAAACTATATAGAAGCTCAAACATGTTGATTAAGCACTAAAAATGATTATAATCTAGAAAATTTGAATGCACAACATGATTAAATGCATTGAACCTTTAATTTGTACCATAATTATAAGTTAAAAATAAAATATAATAATGACTGAACCATTTTTTATTATGGAATGTCAATATATGACATAAAAAATTAATCATTGAAATTCTAAAGCTAACAGATGAAGTTTAAACTTGAAACCACAATGCTAGGTTACCTTTTGAGCTACTAGTATTGAAAAATAAGAAACACAATTTGGATTTTATAACCTTATAAGGTGGTATAAGTTTTAATGTGATAAAATTATTCATTTATGTGTAATTAGGTACATCAAATATAAAACAGAATCGATGAATAACATAGTCAAGGATCACAATGTATATAGGTATAATTAGCACAAAACTCCAAGAGAATCACATCACTCACATAAAATCACCATTATTCCATAGCCATCAAAAGGCATTCATGATTTAACTGACTAAATAATAATACTAGTAATCATGCCCTCATGAAACATAGTTAATGCAAGAATATTATAATCTATGTATCCATTAGTGTATCCAGTTAGTTATTTTTTTTACATAGGAACATAGTCTACAATAAATATAAAAATATATTACCAATATTCATTTGAATTCCCCTATGAATAATATCATGGCCACCTATATGAGGCTAAATAATACCTCCTTTTTTCATGGCATTAATAGATAGACCCATGGTTTGAGTGAATATGATTTTATATAATATCATAAGATATAAATGCAATAAAACAATAACAAAAGTAAAAATCTCTTTGAAGCTTTGTAGTGACCTCATATAATGTGATTTGAACTATGTAAAATATCAATCCTTCTTAATACCTAAAATTTTAAGTGTGAACTAGAAATTAGCATGAAATATAAACATGCATTCATAATTAATGATTATACTAACAAAAGTAAATAATATTTTTTATGTATTTAAAATTCATTGTTTACAAGTTATTAAAATTACATGCATTAGCTTTCATAACTTAATATCCTTGTGTATTATTGAGTGTATAAGTAGAACATAAAAATTCAAGGTTAATTTAAACATTCAAGAAATTTTTGAAACTACACAAAGAAACTATGATCAAAATTCCTAGATTATAGGAGTTTAAGATGTAAAACCAATACATAAAAGTGGTTATTCATAAAAATATCTCAAATTTAGGTATTACACAACATATATGGATTATTATTATCCAATAATTATTTCATATAATTTATTTTAATAACATTAAAGCATTTAATAAATAATTTTAAATTTACAATGATTCTATAATTTGCTAACAAATCTGATGATATTTAAAATTTAATACAATCCTTTCTCCTAGTACTCATAATGAGAGAGAACAAGGATCCAACTTTAAAACTAACAAAATCATCCAGTACATTAAAAAAGTAACTTAAAATTTAAACTATTAAAGGAAAGGGAAATGAGTAATATGTTCCAATCAATCAATGGCCCTTACCATCCTACTCATTAACTTAAATAGGGAAGAGCCCCTCATATAGAATAATAAAAAATTACAATAATACATGTAATAAAATGAGAGATAGTTTCATGCTTATAATTTCACCATATAAATAATAACTATGGTCATACAAATAATTAATTTTCTATCATATTAAACAAAATAAATAACACAAATAATAATGAGCTCATTAAAATCTAGACATATGGCCCATCAAATAAAATTCAACCATCTAGGGTTATTATCCAAATTTCTCAATTTGTAGCCATATTATGGTAGTAATAAAATGAAATGTTTAACAACATAAAACAATTATTGAAAGGATAAAATGAGGTTTACTCTATAATCAAATACCAACCAATCAAAGTCTAGTATGAATCTATAACAAATTATAGAGTAGAGAATGATAAGGAGAGTGAATGTTATGATGGTTTTGATAGAGGAGATCACTTGTAAAATAAAATGGTGAAATATATAACCATGAAAGCCATAGAGTTGATAGAAAAATACCCATTTATGTCTCCTCTATTTATTTTTCTCTATCAACAATATTTTCATCATGGCACTCAACTAAAAAATCAATAAAAATAAAAATGAAACGTAATTAAAGTCACTTCTTAATTCAATGGTTTCTATTAAGTCCAAAATTTTTAAATAACACTTGATTCAAAAGTATTTATCCTTTAATTTATATCTTGTTTAGTTTACATTTGGGAAACCTTCTATTTCTATTATATATCCATAAATAAACTCCTCTAAAACCCCCTTTAAAGGAAGAATTATATGCATGGTTAAGTGGAGGCTAGAAATGCCAATTCCATATGATGCCCTAACAAGAATTCCTCCAAATTTACTTCAAAAAGGCTCATCCCACTACCTTATCTAATACTATTTTATTCATCTTTTCCCTTTATTATATTCCATCCAATTATTCCCATCCCAAGATCAACATAATCATGGATTTATTTTAATTATTAAAAAATAATAATAAATAATAACCCCTTAAAATATTGAGGGATAATAATTATGCTCTGTAAGGTTAAAAAAACTATGAAAAATAACTTTTATTAGATCATCACTATAAGTGCCTAGATCCAAAGGTCAATTGAATAATCAAATAATAATGCCTAAACACAAAGAGGTGCCTTATAAAAAAATAATTTTTTAAATTTCATATCAAGTGTGCACTATCAATTGCATTTAAAAATATTACAATATTAAATAATCCATGATAAATAAGTGTATAACAATATTTTATTCCTTTATTTTTCAAAAGAATTGGAAGAAGTCTTTTTATGAACAATATTTCATAGAAACCTTGAATGTAAATGAGGTGTATCAAACTTTCCTTCAACTCAATTTTTTTTGTAACTATATCAATCACATTTGATCAAATATGACTAGTTACCAAAATGAAACCACCCTTGTGTAGAGACATAAATTTTGTCACAAATACTTGAAAATTATAATTCTTGAAAAATTCAAAAACATTTGACTTATATTCAAATACATGAATCTTATTTTCCATTCCTCTAAGTTAATTATCTATATGTGGGATTAACCTTTTTTCCATTATCAATACACATTTCATTTAAAGTCAAATATGCAAATTGTCTAAAATCACCTTTAGACCATTCCCTACAAAAGATAACTATCTATTATCTCATTTCATAGGTCCACCTAAGAAGATAGGGTTCTAGTGATCTAATGGACACTTAGTCCAACTAAGTACCACACCAAATAATTTATAGTTTAAAAATTTGAAGTTATCCTTATAGGTACTCAACTACATATTACAAGGTCATATAAAGAAAATTGTGAAAATATTTGGCTATAAATAATTATCAAGATTAATTTATTATCCACACTTGATATTCACTTGTTATAAGCATTGATACACATTAAGAAAATATTCCATATTATACTAAATTTTTTCATTATTCATAAGGAAAATCCACAATCTAGGTCAATATCCCTTTTAATCAAGTCAGTCCCTATCATTATCAAGTATCAAATATATCTTCTAGATAAAAACACAATCATAAGAGCACAATTTCACATCTAGTATAGATAGGATAACTCTGTCAGATTGATTTCACTCCTTGAAATGTTGGATACATATGCAATAATGAATCATCAAGGGTGTTATTGAGGTCAGATCAACCCATTACACTACTCTTTTTTTATATATTTTCAAACTATTAGAGAGTCATAATGGTTTCAATTATGAGAAGAAAAATAATGATTTATGCATAGAAAAACCATAAGTTCAATATATAAAACTTATCATCATCTATAGGTGTAACATGTTTATTGATTAATTTTGATGTACAATGGACCTATAAAATTCCATGATCAATGGACCTGAGCATACTATGTCATTATTTTACTACTATGATCATATCCAAAAACATATTATACTTTTGTCTTTGAGATAGTATTTATAAATTCCCACTTCCTCTATATTTTCCTATCAACTATTTATCACAATCAACAAATGTAAGTCTGTAATTAAGATACTCAAGCACATTGCATCATTATTTTCCTATCGATCTCCTATCTAGATTTTTTTTCTAATTTTATGCCTGAAAATGAGCATACAAAATCTCGTCTTATTATGTTCACAATCAAATAGTTATAATAGTAAAAAAGATAACTATGTAAGCTAAGTATATTTATTCTTAGTACTTTCCAAAAACAACACTTTCTAGATTTATCAATTTTTCAAAATTATAATACTTAATCTTTTTTATCTTTAACATTTTGATATTTAAAGGTTTACATATATAAACATTTAATATTTTTTTAAAGAAAAAAATAGTTTAAAACATATTGATGAACACGAGCCTTTATTTTCGAGCCTCTACTTCATGATTTCATTTTTAATTTTGCTTTGTTTTCCTATATTCTATGTTCCAATAGTTTTAAAACTCATAGGAGTTATCATTCTAGGCAAAGTGGTTGTCACTTATTACCTTAATCATGGTGTGAAGGGTACTACCCAAATACTCAATATAATAGTTAGACCATTATAAAACACTATAAATGAATTTTAGTTTCTACTTACCTCGTAGTATATCCAAAACAACTAGGCATTATTTATTTTTTCCATTATAAGCCTTCAACCTTTTGTTCTTGTAGTGCAATGGTAAAAAAATAGCCATAAAAAGTTATGCTCAATGTACCCTATGATGTAGGATAATGTGGCTATGGAAATGGTGGAATCCTATATAGTTAGTTCTTTTGTGGTTGTTTTCACTATTTACAACTAGGATCAATATATCTAGTAGCCTACAAAACATACACACTTGAATAGTTACACCCTCCTTTTTCATTGAAAATTTTAAGAACTCAAATCCTTGTTTATAATAAGAGCATCCAATTCAAATATTTTAACATTTATTATTATATGTTATCTTACTTTTCAATATATTATTCATTATCTATATGTATTAATTATATCTAAAAATATTTAATATAAAATTTTAAGACCTACTAAATTCACATTGTTACAATATCTAATTTGAGCTATTACATGTCACAACTAAATTCCAAATGTCATGGATGACTCAATTTTCCTATCCCACTCCTAGACCTTAGGTTATCACAATCCTTGACTCATTCTTATTATTTTCCAAAGACTCATATTAAAATTCAATTACCATGTTTTAAACAACTAATGAGCATGAATACCTCATCCATTGAGGTAAAATAAAGGTGTTCAACATGTTCCCCCTAACCCCCACCACCTCCCACAAGGCACAAAAATAAAGATAACGGTTATGATATCCTCAATCAACTCAAAAACACCTCTACTATAGTTGGTATTTTGGAGATTTTAAAAATATTAACAATTTACAAGGATATATTATATGATGCTTTGTGTGATACAATTCTTCCTATTGATACACAATCAACATCATTTTATTTTAGCATGAATAAACTCAAGGACATCAATCATCTCATATAGTTAAATAATTAAAATTTTCCTCCTAAACACATCATTGAACAAGATATTCCACTAATTATTCAAGGTCAAATATATGGAAATGGCATCAATGTAATTTTGGTGGATAGTGTCTCAAGAGTGAATATTTGTAGCTCTAAAGTCTTAAAAATTTGGGTATATATGTGAATATCATTAAAAACTCATAACAAAATATTAGGGGCTTTGATAACAACCCTTGTCAAACACTCCAAGCTATTACATTGGATTTACTAGTAGGTCCCAAGATAATACCCATTATTTTTTCAAGTAATTCCAAATCAGTTACACTAAAACTTAATTCTTGGGAGATATTATATTATTTCCATGGAGGATATATGTATCATATACATAGATGATGGGTACGAATATACTCTTCTTACAAATGATTCACCAATCTGATATTGCAAAATGACTTAATCAAAACTTGATGATCATTATATTATATCACATGCAAAACCTATCACACTTGATCAAATACGTACATATTATGTAGGAAATTCATAGTAGAGACCATGATAAAGAACCAATCATATGCATTCAAGAAGACATACATAAATTATTTCTAGTTACCGTACAAGAAGAAGATAAAATATCATATTTCCATATTTCAACCAATTATGAAGATCCTAATTGCATAATTATTGATTGATATGATAGTGATGATGATGATATGAAAATTCTAGTGGATAACAAGTTATTTTATATCAATTTAAATCCTATTGAACCCTAATAATATGTATCAAAGACTTTATTCACACTTGTGGTATGAAGAACATATCAAGAGGATACAATTAATAAATATCAATAAGAAACTTAGACAAAAGCATAATATTCAAATAAAAATGGAAAATGTATTTCCAAAGATGACCAACATACTTGTTACAATATTAAATCATATCAATAAAAAGAGAAAATTTAATATTTATGTTTAAGGGTTGCATCGTACAAAGATAAAATTAAAAATACTCTCAATTTTTAAAATAACACATCCATTCAAAATTGAATACAAGGAAAACAAATAAATAATGTTGAAAAAAAGTAGCTACAAATAGTAAAATTAAATAAGGATAGGTTTCTTAAATAAGAAATCCTAAAAGAATAATTAAAACTGGATAGATATTAAAAAATTCTAATTAATCAAAATAACATTTAAAAAAAAGGATTTATTATAAAGGATAGACAAAATCAAGATAAATAAAATATGGATAATGTGGTTTCAAAGGATAAAATTAACAAATGTTCATCATAACTAAAGACTTTGATTTTTGGTCTTTAGATTGATGAAAAGTAATTTATCAAGGTAGAAGTTGTTTCTATTCACAAGGCCAATATTGTAGCATGAGACTTATTCAATATTTGGGGTAGGATAAGAAACATTTAGGTAATACTACTAGGATAAATTTTTTCATAGTACCCATTTATATATGTTTCAATCTTGGAAAAAAAACATGTTCCATTATATTTCACATTAACCCTACCATAGATCAATGCAAGGAAAAATTTGGAAAATCATTGATGAGATCAGTGGGGGAAACATTGGATAAAGATCATAAATTTATAACGTTTGAGCATGAAGATTTAATATTTAAAATATCATGAACATATGTATCCATTATGAAAAATAAAATAAAATACCTCTCTAGATAATCTTATAGAAAAAATATATAACAAAGTCATAACAGAAACACATGATATGACGTATTCTAAAGCACATAGTAAATCAAAATGATCACTAGCACACTATGGTATAGCTTTATTTATAGATATAAATAATTTCTATAATATCACCATGAATTGATAAGACTATGAAGATGATAATGAGCCTAATTTATATTACGTAAAATATTGGTATGACACTCCTAACAATGTAAGACTTATACAAAACCGTCACGTTCCTATTGGTGGTTCAACACAAAACTCAAAAGGAAATTACAAATGTTATAGAATGAATCCATGGGAATTTATTGTTCACAAAAATATTGGTTAAGAAAAAACATTTAAAATATTTCAAAAATATAAAAAAAATAAAAATATTAGAAAAATACAAAAACATTCAAAATATTTACAAAAAATAAAAAATCAAAACCTATGCATGATATAAAAATTCTAGTTACTTATTTTAATATGTAATTTATCATATATTTTGGTATATATGATATTATATTATATTGACACATGAATTTCATGAGGTATTTGATGGTGATGCAAGACATACATTACTTATGCATACTTAGATGTTGGACTTCCCTTCTACCTAATGGTCATGCCTATGTTAGGGGCATTTGTATTTTACATGTTATACTATCATAGTTTATACTTATCTGTGACCTAAAATACAATTTTAAGGTATATATAATACATGTGTGTTTCTAAATAATTCATATTTTACATTATGCTAGATAGATACGAAATTTTGATAACAAAAATGACTTTGATAGATATGGATAAAGTAGACTAATTTTCACTTGTGTGCTCCTTTGATATTGCTTAATTTCTTAAATAATAAAATTTAAATTTATTGATTATTATATGTGTTCCTTAGACCTTTAGTTAAAATTTATTGATAATATCTATGAGATCAATGTTTGGTGTGTGTGACATTTGAACATGCCCATTGATTGTGTCCCGTGGCATTTTATATGTGTAATATTTTATTATGAAACATTTGAACATGTCCCTTATATACATCCCTTCACATTATTGTATGAAATTTCATGACATTATTATTTATTGTGGTTATGTGCTTATTGATATTGATTAATTGTGTCATGATCTTCAACATGCACTTTTAGGTCATAGCCCAATTCATAGTTACTTTACGCCATACTTAATTACTATATATATGACACTTGTGTGCCTTAAATTCAATATGTTACATACATTTTTCAAACTAAAATTGAAATTATATGATAACATAATATCCAAAATGAAGACATTATACTATATGATCATATATTTATCATGATACAGTTAACTCTCCCTTCGAGGTGAATGGTTTGTAGGATACATCCCTCATCTCAAAAGGATGGCATGACAATGTCATTGTAATGGATATTTACACCTTTGTGAACATATTTGGGATTGAATATAGTTTCAAAAATATAGAGTACATGTTTTCAAATATTAAAAATTATTCAAATATAAAGCACATGAAATATATGTATAAATTTTACGGGCATGTGACATGCATATGCACTCATTTTTCAAAATATCAAAGTACAAAATCATAAACAGTTGAATGTATATACATGGGCATGTGAAAAAATAGTTAGAAGATAAAATTTACATGTTGTAAGTATATTAAAAATTTAGCACATATATATGTGTCTAATTATATATCATGAGCACATATTTAGAGGGGGCATGATACTCATTCATGCTCAATTTTATTCAAAGTTTCAACTTTAGTGTTCTAAATAAAAATATACAAATTCAAAGGAAAAATATTCATATAAAATATAATTATATGAGTAATGTATTCATGATGGGGGCTTTAATATTATTTGTTCTCTTTCGATCATGAAAATATAGAATATATACCCATCCATAATAGTGTGATTTGAATATGTGTGTGTGATATATTTTTGGGACTAGTGACACTTAATGGCCTTGGAAACACTTATAGATAACCTTACATGTTTTCATCCTTTTAGATTAGTATATTTTTTACTATTCCCTTTTCATGAGAGTTGGGTTAATGCATCTTTCCAACTCAAGATCTTGATTAGTTATTAAAAAATTATACTTGATCACTCTCAATTATACATTGGTTCAAATTTTACAAATGATTTAGTAAGGGGGCATGGTTATCCATTATTATTTATAGGTTACATGGTGATTTGGTTTCACATATATATAATTTTACTTATCCCTTACTTTTATTTGTAGTTTTTAAAATTTTAAAGTTAAAAATTTTAAAATAAAAATAAAAAAATGACTAATTAAATATTTATTTTAAGGTTTTATAAATTTGATTTCCCTATACAATTGAAGTATCTAATCAAATAAAAAGTGTTTTGTATACACTTAGGTTCAATTCTTCTCTTTTAGTCTATCATTTTCATTACTATAATTAAATGGAGACAAATTTAGTCACATAAATAGGTTCATAAATACTTGAAAATATTAACTACTAAAACATTAAAAACCATGACTTATTCTAAAATACGTGATGCTAATTTGTCATTCCTATAATCCATTAATTTATATGTGGGCTTAACCTTTTTTATACTATCAATACACATAAATTTTGATTTCAAATACATGAGATATCTAAAATCACCTTAATAAGTATCCCAATAAAATAACAAGGGTGTAGTACACCACTCACCACTTAGGTTGGTTACGTCCCATGCCAGATAACAACTATTTTCCAAATTTAAAGTTATCATTTTGGGTCTTGCCACACATTTAACATGGTTGGATAAAGAAATTATGAAAATATTATCCTATAAATTCATATCGAGAGTCACAAATTATAATAACTTTATATTCACCTGGTACAAACATTAATACTTATACACTTTGAGAAAATTTTCCCTATTCCACCCAAATTATATATTATTCATAAGGAATATCAATAATATAATATAATATAATATAATATACATTTAGGTCAAGTCAAGAACTATCATTATAAATTATAAAATCCATATTATATCTATATACATGTATTTAAAGGATCAAAATTTAACACTAACTATAGGTGGGATAACTTCATGGTCTTGATTTCCCTCCTTGGAGTATTGGATAGGTATCCAATGGTTAAGCATGAAAGGGGTGATTGAGATCAACTCAACCCATTAAACTCCCATATTTTTATTTTATGTTATAAATATATAAAAAATCCATATGGGGTTCAAATACAAGATAAGAAACATAAATATTTTTTTCTTTAAGGTTTTGAAGATATAAAATTTCCATAAGTGTGATATATTAGGATTCTCACCACATATAGACACATGTGTAGTGATTAATTAAGACAAAGTCAACCAAGACATGTATGTAGTAAAAATAATTGGGGACACTATGCCACTATATAAATACTATGATGTTGTCTATAAAAATATTTTTATTTTGCCTTTGAGCCATCATTTCCATAATCTAGTTTTTTCAATCTTTTCTTGTTTGTTGTTTTTCATAGTTAATTGAGACAATTCGGTGGTTATAAAACTTTGGAAAACTAAACTTATGTCTATATAATACACTCATATCTATATTTTTTTACTTCATATTTATCTTTAAAAAAAATCTATTCTTTTAATTTTCATATTAAAATAGCTAGAATAGTTAACATAGATCATTGTGCAAGGTAAATATACATCTTACTACTTTCTGAAATTAGTACTTTCCATATTTAGAATTTTTTCAAAATCAAAATAGCTAATCAATTTTATATATTTAGTATTCTAGTATTTTTTATTTTATACATAAAGAATAGCATAAAATAATGTTTACTATCAATTAGTGTTTTATCAAAATGATGGTAAAACACATATTATAGGGCCACGACACATAAAACACCAAACATTGATATATATACATTAGTTGATTAACACATTATGATATGAAAAATAAGTTAGTGGTGGAAAATTGTATCTCTCTCATTATTTATTTCTATGTATTCTTGTATTTAATTTTATCATATATTCATTAAGTTCTTTCATCTGCATGACTACTTCATCCATTACATGATATTACATGCAGACATGAAAACAAAAATCAACAAAACTTGTATGGAGATAATAAAATGTTGACTACTAAATAAAATAATTATAAAAGCGCAATCAAATTTAGAAAATTAAGCATTAATGTTAAGAAAATGAAAGTAATTAAATACATGTAACTCATAACATAAGCATAATTTAGTTCAAAATAATAATATAAACTTAGAATAATAACAACAAATCTCAAAATAATTGTGTTATATGCACATTATTCAAAGATATAAACATGGGATAGGAAAATTTATTGATCATGATATTGGGTGAATATGTGTGTACATTTATGACTATTACTAGAGTTTATGGTGTCATTATTTATATCACACACTCTTTGAATTTGGTATGATGCCATGATTGCTATCATGCATCTTCTGTGTGGCTTATTACTTAGTTCCTATATATGCAATGATTACTATTATGTGTGTAATTTATATATCTACTTGGCATTGTCTATTAATTTTATCAGATGTGTAGATATTAAAATATGTTAAGTACTTGAAAAACATAATATTGGTACACATATACCATGCATGACTTGAGTGATCAAACATGGTCCTAATCCACCATTATATCATACCTACATGTTATCTTATGAGTTAAACCCTTATGTTTTAATGTTACACACCTACATGAACCCTAATGTTTTTACAAAATCTGATATATATCCTACACATACATCTATATACCTTTAGCTTAGTATACTTGTACACAGATTATTTTTTATAGTTTTAGTTAATATTACTAGTTGATAATAACCTAATCTAATCAAAACCAACACATTTCCATTAAAAACTACTTTAAAAAATTAAAACTTTCCTTGGGGTTTGCCAATATACACAACATGTTGATGGTGCGAGTAATTTACCAATTGAGTTCTCATGTGTGTGTGTGTACATATATATGTAAACATATATACATATATGTATTTATATATATGTATAGATAAATATATATGTGTATATATATTTATATATACACATTGAATTATATATAACCTCAATCTTGTATACATGAAAAATACCTATCATAGTTATACCTTTTAATTCCAAGACCTTTCCAATGCTAAAATACTCATGTTCACTATCTCTTATACCTATATTGATTATATATTATTTTGAACACTATTATTCTAATTTAGAAGATTTATATATTGTAAAAAATGTTCTAAACCTAATCATTATATTTCTCTAGCAGTTTTGGACATGTACCTATTTTCTAGCTTCTTGAACACTTACATCACAGTCAGATGCCTATGTCAACGTAGGTGTCCCTTTTCAAACTAAGTGTATAGTGCCAAAAATTTACCCAATTTGAAAATGAAATGTATCCTAAAGGTTTTCCTATTTGATTAACTATGAGATATTTTCAAAATGGATTGGTATATATACAAGATCAACCCTCATTCATTCCTCACCTAGAAAATACCAGGAAATAACAAAGGTAAATTATCAAGAGCACTCAATCAATAATTCATGTCAATAAATATTCCCTATTTATCCCTATTTCCATATTAGGCATATGATTAGTATCCTTGTAGGTCTGAAGTACTGAAGGATAATCCCATGAGATATATTTTAAAAGTTACAAGTAAGGTCACTCTATGTAGTTACTTATCATACATTTCATCCTTATCCAAAAACAATAAAACATAATTATGATAAATACATAATTATGAGGTTGTCTTTAAATATTTTTTATGTAGGAAGTACCCATTAATATAGGGGTCCTTAAGGCATCTTGGCACCATGTGCCTACTAACTCATTTTTCCCATAATCAATCCAAAGGAGAGGAATCTAGGGTTTCATCATTTTAAAAAGAGTGATATCATGTTTCATGATATGAAGATATTAGAAGAAAGGTTAAAAATCATCTAGAAGGATCGAAGTGGTTGCATCCATATTCAATCACTAATTTGTATTGGGTACCTTCATCTTAATTAAATACTAATGTCAATGCAAGTGTTTAAGGCCATAAAATTAAAGTTTCTAGAATTTAATGACTATTATAGAATATTAATCAGGTCTAATTATAACATGTTTCAAATGATATCTCCATGCACATAATAAAACCAACCACGTACTCTTATTATCAATTTATTTCAATATCAATCAATAGTTCTCCTTTCTATTTTTGGCATTTATCAGTCCAAAATATTATTTGTCTAAGTTCAAAAATTAATTATCCTAATATAGATATATTTATCACCCTTGTGTTTATTCATTTCTATATTATTAACCCTATTTACTCTTATAATAACAAATTTAGGGTTAAACATTTGGTGAACCCATCTCTTTATGTAAAACCAAGATTTCCATAGGGTATTTAGTCTTGTGAGGTATTTCATTGTTGTTGTTTTATAATTTTATTCTATAATTTATATGTAACATAGATGTATCCATATATTAACTGGTGTTTATATCTAACACTTGGAACTTACTCATTGCCCACCTAATATGGCTTAAAATTATGAAGTAAAAAATCATATACTTAAGGAAGACTCCAATAAGGAAAATAAAAAACATACTAAAGAGGTTATCAGATAATATAATTATGGTTATGAAAATGATTAATATAATGAAAAAAATACACATGAAAAAATATATCAAGAATAAGTACAATATCTTGATATGTTTTGAGAGTGCATCCATAAAAACCCTAAATATATTGATGAGATTCTTAGAACTTGATGCAACCCTGACCTTCATTCTGCTCTGATACCAAATGATGAATACTTGACCATAGACAGCTCTGGCATTTGACTGCAAACATTCATATTGATAAAAGTGCTGATAACAGGGTTATTTCCTCTCCAATTCTTAAACATGGGCATATATATACTCAGGCTTGGCTTATAAAGACTGCAATGCACAGACTATATAGAAAATATATAGCTGACTTAAAAAAAAATCAAATCTGGCGATGATATAATATTTATAGTGATTTGGGGCACAATTCTGAGTCTTGATGGCTACATCGAAGACAGTTTTCAAACAGCAATAGCAAACCTTGATGGCTGCATCGAAGACAGTTTTCACATTCTACCGTGTTTCTTTTTCTTTTTAAACTGCACTCTTATGCGTGTTGTTTCTTATCCAGTCGTTGGATAGGATGGTTTTTGTCTCTCACGTGTTCGTGGATCCAATGGCGGCTTACAAGAAGGCATGGAGTACATGGGCAAAGTAGATATTAGCAAATTTAGATCCCAAAAAATCTCTGGTCTTCTTTCGTAGCCTTTCCCTGAGTCATTATAACCAATTCAACAGATGTGACAAGGAGACGGAGCTGGAGAGTGACAAGAATACAATGATATACAATCCCCCACTATCTCCTCACGTGGGGCTACTCGACACAGGTTCAAATCACATTAAATCAATACATAGTTACTTATATGTATCTGACCTAGCCCGACGACTTTGTAAATAATTGTAATGTTTTTAATTTAAACCGACATACATAAGCACTACACAATTATTTCTTTCGTTACATGCAACTACGTGTATGACAACAGTCAAGCCTATTCTTTGTTTCAGTGCTGTTGTTTCTCCAAGGCGTCCACAAACAGACAGGGAAGACATTTGTAAGGCAATTCATATAGTGAGATCCATGCGTGCTTCATGGACTAGTGAGAGGCGCATCATTTATCCTATTAAAGGAATGATTGCCAACACTTCAAGACTCTAGTGAGACACAAAAAGCAGATTGTGGCTTCCTTTCACTTCTTCCATCACTCTAATCCTATATGTTGGATCAACATCATTTTCCAATTACTAATAACAGAAACAATTCATCCTTAGCTCGGTTTTACATCCACTATAGATTAATGCATCATCAATAAAGGAAAGCATTGAATTTGATTAAGATCATTTTCTGATTGTATATCCTCAGCAGATGCAACATAGAACAAATACACAGAAAATACACAAAATTCTTCACTTTTTCTCTTCTTGCATACCTGCTGCTCATTCTTCCTTTCTCCTTGCTGAATAAGAAATTCTCCTTCTTTCCTTCCTTTTCACGTCTCTCTCATCCTCTTGACTGATTTTTTTTTTCCTTTCTCTCCTTACAGCAACTTCTCTTTGAAAGAGAGGTCCTTCCTCTCTCTTCTCCCTTTCTGCATCCTCCTCTCCTCTTTCTTCTCCTCTATATTTTATATTTCTTGTTTTTGCTATATTTTGCTTTTAACAACCTCCCCTCTAACTTCTACGCCAACTTGGGCTGAAAACAAAATACAGTTTTTAATTACAACAATATGCTAAGGTTGAAAAAATCATTTCAACCATTCCTTGATTTTCTCAACAGCCCACATTTACCTTTTTACTTTTATTTATTTCTTTACAATTACCCCTCAGTAAAAGCATATGGGAGGGAAATTTTAATAAATTGAATTTGAATACAGATGCTCGTGCATCATACTCTCCCTCTAGAAAAGATTTAAACCTTAGTTCAAATGAATTGTTGCCTCCATGCTTTAGTCTTTACTGTATGCCTGGATCCCACGATCTTCTTGTCAATGCCAATGCTTGTCTTTGATAGTCTCTGTCTCTCATCTTGCTTTTCTTCCTCTTCTGGTATGTTCTTCTCCTCATCTCTTTTTCATCTGCCATGTCCAATCTCCATGCTTCATTCTCATACATGTCTTCAAAATCTTCTTGATCTTCTTGGTTCAAAAATTTATCCATTGAACTATGGAATTCATTCATCTCCACAACTTTAGCACCTGCATTCACAACATCACAAGCAACCTTAGTAGAAAAATATTGAGGCCATGAAGCCTCTTGGCTGTCTTCACATTTATGTTCTTGTTTCTTGACCACAACTGCCTTGGTCTCATTCTTTTGCTATTGTCTTGTTCCACTCTTCCCAATGCTGCCTTCACCATAGCTTGTACCTTCACACAACTCTCTTGAATTACCAAACAGCTCCTCTATCATTCTCAACTCTTCACACAACACAAACTCATCCAAATATTCATGTCCTATATCAAACTTAGGACCAGATTGTCTTTCATCCTCTATAATTATATTCATCCATTTTATAGTTTCTTCATACAAATCAGCTTCTTCATTCACATCAGTATATTCGTCAAAAACAATTGCAGTATTCATACCTTCTGTCTTCTTGCTTTCTTGAATCTCTACTTGAAGCCATCTTGTCTATTCTGCTGCATACTTTTTCCCTTTCTCATCATCCATCCCTTTGGAAGTCTCTCCTTGCTATACATTAGCTTTCATAGCCACTTTCCATTCTTCAGTTTTCATAAAAATATCATTAAATGATTCAAACAAATCATTATTCCTTTTATTGTAAACAATTGTCTTACCTTTCCATGTACTTGTGTCATCCTTTACCTTCCTCCATTGAGTTCTTGGTCTTCCTGTCTCAACACTCACATCTGCTTCATTCTTTGCCTTCTTAGGCACCCATACTTATTTATCTTTCTTACCATTTGACTTCTCAAGCCATTTAGGCATCCTATAACCATGTTCTTGTGGCACAAATGAAAAACCAACTTTGTTTGTCTTTTTATTTTCTTGCACATTCATATGAGAAAAATCAATCTTATAAGGTAAACTTGCCTGCTTGCTTACTTGTTGCTTGCTTGTGTGCTTCACCATCCACTTAGGCATTATGTAGCCATGATTGACTGCTTTGTGTGAGGATTTCATCTTCCTCTTTCCTCTTCTAACCTGTGTAGTAATATCTTCATGCTCATAATAACAATCAAAATCAGCACTTAACACTTCATTTACCTCTTTGTTAGCTTGTTCCATGGAGCAATCTTTCTCTTCCTTTGTGCTTGGCTGTCCTCTTTCCTCTTCCTGGCATTCAATGGCATCATGGAATTCATCTTCATCTTCCATCTCTCCTCTCTCATGCATTAACCAATGCATCTTATTAACAATAGCAAACTCTCTTCTCATTCCTGCACATTCACTTGTGCAATTGGTGTCTTCTCCTGCACCAATCTCTTCATTCTCCAAGGCCCTTCTCTTGACCTTCAATAGGCTGCTCATACCTGCATTTACCCATTCAAAAACAGCATTAGATACAAAAACAAGAGACCATAATGTCTCCATGAGTGTCCTCTTAATGGACATTCTCATCTTTCCAAGTGCTCTTCCTGGCACTTCCTCTTTTCTTTCTTCTCTCTTGTTCTCCTCAATGAGAACTTTCTTCTCAACTTCTTCATCTTGCTGCCCACTTGGCAACCTTCTTATCTTCTTACCTCTTTGGGCTTCCCTCTTTATGGCAATCTCATTTTGCCTTCTTCTCCTTTTCACTAGGAGATCTATTGGCCATTTTATCCTCTTCTTTATTGGCCATACCCATGCTTGTTTATCAATCTGCATCCAAGACTCATATTCATCCTTAACCTTAGCTAATTCTTTCTTCAAACTAGCAATTTCTTTATTAAAATCAACATTAGTCATACCTTTGATGCTTGCTTTCCTCTTGCTGCCCTCATATACCTTGCTGCTCTGCAGTGCTTTCAACAATGCTTCCATCTTTGAGATCTTCACCCAAGTCTTTTCCACCTTAGTCTCTTGATCCCTTGTCTCACCCAAGCCTTTTCTCCTTGACTGGTCTTTTGACAATTCACGTGATCTCACCTAGGCCTTTTGCATCCTAGTCTTTTGATCTTCTTCTCAATCCTGTAGCAACTCTTTAGACAACTCTTTAACAAACACAAATTACAAATCCAAGCTTACCTTGTTTTGGATCTTCTTCTTCTAGGCAGTCCCTCTATCACTCTGCTCAAAACTTCATCCTTTACCTCACCTAAGTCTGTTTCACCTTAGTCTTTTGGCAAATAATCTAAGCTTCCTCTTGGATCTTCTTCTCTAAGCCTTCCTTGGCTTCTTCTCTTAAGCCTCAATGGCTTGGCTGCCTTCCTCTTCACCTATTACTTCTTAACAAAATAAACTCATATCAAAAGTAAAGTTGCTCATACCTTTTCTCCAGCAGAGTCTTCCAGTGCTTGTCCCCTGTTGATCTCTTTGCCAAATCCTTCACAACTGTAACATCATTCACAAATGCAACCATTCCAAATTCTGCAACAACTTGTGATCAATTCCTAAATCCCCAAGAGCTTTAAGCTCTGATACCAAAATTTGATGCAACCCTGACCTTCATTTTGCTCTGATACCAAATGATGAATACTTGACCATAGACAGCTCTGGCATTTGACTGCAAACATTCATATTGATAAAAGTGCTGATAACAGGGTTATTTCCTCTCCAATTCTTAAACATGGGCATATATATACTAAGGCTTGGCTTATAAAGACTGCAATGCACAGACTATATAGCAAATATATAGCTGACTTCAAAAAAAATTCAAATCTGGCGACGATATAATATTTATAGTGATTTGGGGCACAATTCTGAGTCTTGATGGCTACATCGAAGACAGTTTTCAAATAGCAATAGCAAACCTTGATGGCTGCATCGAAGACAGTTTTCACATTCTGCCATGTTTCTTTTTCTTTTTAAACTGCACTCTTATGCGTGCTATTTCTTATCCAGTCGTTGGATAGGATGGTTTTTGTCTCTCACGTGTTCATGGATCCAATGGCGGCTTACAAGAAGGCATGGAGTACGTGGGCAAAGTAGATATTAGCAAATTTAGATCCCAAAAAATCTCTGGTCTTCTTTCGTAGCCTTTCCCTGAGTCATTATAACCAATTCAACAGATGTGACAAGGAGACGGAGCTGGAGAGTGACAAGAATACAATGATATACAATCCCCCATTGTCTCCTCACGTGGGGCTACTCGACACAAGTTCAAATCACATTAAATCAATACATAGTTACTTATATGTATCTGACCTAGCCCAACGGCTTTGTAAATAATTGTAATGTTTTTAATTTAAACTGACATACATAAGCACTACACAATTATTTCTTTCGTTACATGCAACTGCGTGTTTGACAGCAGTCAAGCCTATTCTTTGTTTCAGTGCTGTTGTTTCTCCAAGGCATCCACAAACAGACAGGGAAGACATTTGTAAGGCAATTCATATAGTGAGATCCATGCGTGCTTCATGGACTAGTGAGGGGTGCATCATTTATCCTATTAAAGGAATGATTGCCAATGCTTCAAGACTCTAGTGAGACACAGAAAGCAGATTGTGGCTTCCTTTCACTTCTTCTGTCACTCTAATCCTATATGTTGGATCAACATCATTTTCCAATTACTAATAACAGAAACAATTCATCCTTAGCTCGGTTTTACATCCACTATAGATTAATGCATCATCAATAAAGGAAAACATTGAATTTGATTAAGATCATTTTCTGATTGTATATCCTCAGCAGATGCAACATCGAACAAATACACAAAAAATACACAAAATTCTTCACTTTTTCTCTTCTTGCATACCTGCTGCTCATTCTTCCTTTCTCCTTGCTGAATAAGAAATTCTCCTTCTTTCCTTCCTTTTCACGTCTCTCTCATCCTCTTGACTGAATTTTTTTTTTTTCCTTTCTCTCCTTACAGCAACTTCTCTTTGAAAGAGAGGTCCTTCTTCTCTCTTCTCCCTTTCTACGTCCTCCTCTCCTCTTTCTTCTCCTCTATATTTTATATTTCTTGTTTTTGCTATATTTTGCTTTTAACAACCTCCCCTCTAACTTCTACGCCAACTTGGGCTGAAAACAAAATACAGTTTTTAATTACAACAATATGCTAAGGTTGAAAAAATCATTTCAACCATTCCTTGATTTTCTCAACAGCCCACATTTACCTTTTTACTTTTATTTATTTCTTTACAATTACCCCTCAGTAAAAGCATATGGGAGGGAAATTTTAATAAATCGAATTTGAATGCAGATGCTCCTGCATCAGAACTATATTTGAAACTAAAAAATCCAAATGTGTATATGAAAAACTAGATCCATCTATTTATCACATTATTATAGCTAGGATCCATCCTTATATACCAATAACCCTCCCCTTGAGTACATCATACTTCTAATGGGGGCATGTGATATGTGTTTGCACCATTGTTACCTAAAATAAATCCTTTTATTTCTACATCCTACATGGGAAAGTATTGGACATTATATCTAATTATTGGTTTCAATACATATATCAACTCAAACTATGGGTGCATATTCTTTGGTGACTTCTCAGACTTCACACCTTAGTGATCAAAATGTGTAAGATATGTCCAAAATATAAAACATTTGCAAGGTAAGGTTGCAAATATCGAACAAAATTATATGAATTCACCTTATGATATTGATTCATAAGAGGTTTTTCATAACCCTATTACACTTGAAATATTTTAACCCCTTTACAACTAGTTTTATTGTACCTAAATTCACATTTTATGATAGAAAGGGTGATCCTGAACAACATATTTAATATTTCTATGCAACATGCATTGATTATGCTTCCAATGAAAAATTTTGACTAAATTTTTTCCAAGGAATCTCAAGGATAATGATCTAAGGTGGTTTTATAATTTACCAATCCAATCATTTTTGGCACACTTCTCTATCAATATTATGTAAAAGGTTTACTATGACTAAATTAAAAAAAATTAAACAAGGAACTAATGAACCTATTAATTAATGTGTCTTCAGGTATAACATAATGTTGGATAAAAAAACCAATCTAATGGAAGATAAATAAATTCAATACATCTTTGAGAAATGTATGCTTGCCCCATTACATGAATCCATCATTTTCAAAAAGTTTAAATGTTTTTGTAGACATGTAAATTTCACCATTTAGTGTCAAAATTTATTTTTACATGATAAGCCTTCTTATTCCACAATTTGAATTCTAATTAGCATTACTTCCCTACAAAATTTTAATAATTAATTCATTTTTAATTAATTAATTATAATCATGCAAACCTATTTTCCTCCAAAACTAATTAAAGATATAGATTTTCCACCTCACCCAAACATCCTCCATGTTTATGTAAACCATGTGTTGACTCATCCAAATACCCCCTAAGCCTCCTAAACTACTTTGTGAGTCATACTAGAACATTTTTATTGTTAATATGACTCAACAAACTAGATTTAACCCTTCTTGCTGACTCACACAACCAACTCCTATTTATTTTCAACCAATGGAATTGGTCATCATACTCATGGATGAGGTCTAATTCCTAAACATTAATTATGATAATAACTCAAAAAATCAACCAATTGTCAACCATCTAATTAACCTCTCATAAGCTTATAAATTGACATAATCCATCACTTTCAATAATCCACCTTCAAGATAATAAAATGCTATCGAATTGTCAAATGAATCCAAATGAATCAAATCCATAGAAATCACTTGCATAATGAAACATTTACTAATTATATTTTCTTTGGTAAGGAGATGAGCATCCACATTAGCACTCAAGATAAATTACACCCTTAATCACATAATGGATAATGTGAAAAAATTGCCTCTCATTTTATAAGTATTTCAATTAGTTTTATCTTATTGTTATTTCTTTATATATTAATTTAAGTTTAATTTTAATTATAATTCATTTGTAGATGTCTTCTTAGATATCTTTCACTCTATATTTTATTCTTATACATTTTGAGATCCGTATTGGGACCTTGTCCCTCATATTTAACATCATAGGTGCATTTAGGGAATAATTTAATTATTTTTCATTGATGTTATCATGCATATACATTTAACAATTGTCTTGGAGTTTTTGTTTGCTATTTTAGGTTGATTTTCTGATTTTTGAGCTTTTTATTTGTGAACCTACAAAATAATGAATTTATTATGCATAACAATAAAAAATAATGCATTTATTTTTTTGTCTTTATTTACTTTTATATAGTTTTTTTAAATTTTTATTGTAGTGTTAGTGTGTTTTTTAAATTGTTTAATCCCTTTATGTTTTAGTCCTATTTTCTATTTTGTCTTCTGTTTTCTATTTAACCCTTATTTTTAGAATGGTTAAATCATTAAAAAAATTAGTGAAATCATCAGTAACTTTAGTGAAATCATTAAAAACTTCAGTGAAATCATCAACAACTTCAGATAAATCATTAAAAAGTTTAATAAATTCTTTATAAACAATGAAATTATTTTGTGTGTGTTTATTTTTAGTTTTCTATTTTTTGGTTTTCTAAATTTGTTGACTACTAACAAATTTTCTATTTTATCATAATGTGCAATAGTTAAATCATTCCAAAACTTGGTTTTATGTGTTTTTTGTCATTTTTTATAACTTTCTATAGGTTGTCTTGATATTATAACCACACAAAAAACTTTTAATAATTTTATTATAGGTCTCTAGTCAAAGATAAACAAACAAAAGATATCCAAACTAAATTTTCATTTATTTTTAATATATTTTATTTGTTATATGTTTTATAACAATTTATATTTCAATATTTTTACTTTTTTTAGTAATTAGTTAATATTTTAATTTTATTTGGAGTTAATCAATATTTTTCTTTCAAGCATCTATTTTTTTTGTTCTTGTTGAGTATCCTCTTTTTTATGGTATTACATTGGTGACAATAATTGGAAAATTTGAAACAACATTTGTAAATTATGGTACCTAAAACCCACTTGAATTTATGATCTTATCTTGGCATCACAATGGTAGAAATACTTGAGAATTAGAAGCAAGTGTTAGAATTTTTTTTATTTTTATTCTATTATGGGTTTTATTGATCATGGATTTCATCACTACACGATAGGCCAATCTTGTATATTAGTCGGGTATATAAATTGAGTTAGAGTTGTCATTATTGGCTAAGCAGTGTTGTGTTTTAAACATGCCATGAAGTTAGGGGGTTTCATCCTTCAATACTTAGGCCTTAAACAACATGACTCAATGTTTGAATTTTTTGATGTCAACAAAATTAAATCTTAAAACTATGTTGGACACATTAGGACTAGACCCATTTATGTGCATATATAAAATTGGATTCTTCCATAATTTTGGTCCTTATTATATAAAAAAGTATATATATGACTCCCATAAATAATCCTATTTATACCTTAAGCGTATGAAAGCTATTTTTACCATTTAACTTGTAGTGCATTAGTTAGTAGTTAATACCAAGAAAATACCATGTATGCACCCTTGAAATAAATATTATTAGGCCATTAAAATGATAGGATCTTCTATGATTATTTCCTTGAATATTATGTAGTAGATAATTCAAAGGATAAGAAAGTAACACATAAATCGCATGAATTATTTAAGTCCATCTTCATAGTTTTTATCCCTTTTTGTGTAATACATATGTTTAGAGTAGAATTTTTTTATTTACTTCCTTATGAATTAGCATGTGATAAAATTCTTGATTAAAACCAAAACTATTTTGAGTATTGAAATAGTTGATAATCTAAAAGTGTTAAAAATCAAAAGTTTAGTCCCAAAAATCAAAACTCAAAATTATCTTGTTATCAATCAAATTTAAGTCATTTTTGTATTTCACCTTTCTTAGAGTCAAGTTTTTATATTTTTCATTTTTGATTCATATAATTTACCTTATAAATGTCACCTATCATAAGGCACATGACTATGTTGAATAATCCTAGGTTGAGGGATGACCCTTTTGGCAATGACCCCTTTCAATTTGGTAGCCAAGAAAATCAAGGACATCATGTTAAAATACATGAAATTCATTATGACAAATAAGAAGAGGGAAGACCTTATAAATATGAGGGTAGTCCTAAATAAATATTACCTCATTTCCCATTCAATCAATACATGTTATCCAATAAAAATGTAGTTTTAATTCAAGCTTTGAGCTTGGGGGCCAAAATTCCATCCATTTTTGATGTCCAAAACCTACACCATTTTATTACTATGGAAGAGTCTTCATCATCCATTCAATACCAATACACATTTAAATGATCTCTAAAGGCTATCATTGCTCTCATTATTTCCTCTAATTCCAATCCCCAAGTCTTTTAAGATAAAGGTAAAGCCATACTCAATGAGGCATTATCCCAAGCAAGTCAAAAGTTTTCTATGGAGACCCATATCCATAAAATCAATAATGATATTATAAACCTTCATTCCAGTAATAAAATAATTATTTAGTTGACCAAATTTCCAATCCAAATATAAACTTGAGTGTGAATCCAAATTCAACCTCATTTATCAATCCAAATCTAATCTTGAATATCCATTTTATATCTATAATCATCAACTAATCTAAGCAAAACTTTAATGCTTATTAAGTTTAAAAAATATCAACTAATAAAATCCAATTTTAAATACTTATTTAAGTTTAATCAACATCATCCAATCCAATCCAAATTTGGATACTCATTCAAGTTTATCAAACATAAAAAATTATAATCCAAACTTGAATACTTATTCAAGTTTATCAAACATAAACCAATCCAATCCAAAGTTGAATACTAATTCAAGTTTAAAAAATAACAATAAATCAAATCCAAACACGAATACTATTCAATATTTTTAAGAAATCTAAATCTGAACTTACATAGTTTACCAATCAATCATAATAATATAAATCAAAATCTAAACTTGAATACTCATTCTAGTTTGAATGCAATCAAAAATGCATCATGTCTATAAATCAATCCTAGCTCAAAGAAGATAGAACATACCTACACTTTTGATTGGGAATATATTTGTTAAGTAGGAACATGACCAATATGGGGATCCGCTAGACCCAATTAAGGGATCACTTATCACAATACACTATACTAAGGAGGGTTCTAAATCATCTAGTTTAACACAATCATGTAATAACCCTAAGGGGGTCCTAGATTTTGATATTTCACCTATGATAATAAAAATAAAGTAAATCTAATCTAGTGTTCACCAAAGTTTGTGTCACAAAGTAGGGGTTATAAACAAAATAAAAACTAAACATGGATAGAAGACATATACTCACGTCAATGTATATGTAATCCTAATGTATGAAAGAGAAGCACAACTAAGTTATCTACTCTTACAAAGGAAAAATAAAGTTAGGAATACTTACCTTTGAAGATGAACCTATCAAGCTTTAATCTCTCCCTTGGCCAAGGTTCTTCACAGGAAATTATTTTGGTATGTAAGGATAACAAAGACAAATCATCTCTAGGCTACACATCCTATCAATACATCTAATAGACATTTCCAAAAGATAAGATCCATATCTCCAAAGCAAGTATGGAACCCTAAGCTTTACTTCTCAAGTAGAATGGTCAATAAGTAGATATTTATTTGCACTTACTTCTTATTCAATTCTCATTCATCAAATGGTGGAAAATGAACTTGTATATATAGGAAGATTTCACCCTAAGTCCTTCCAAAAATGTTAGTCGATAGGGTTGACATAATGGACCCTGTACAATTCTAGACAATAATTCACTAAGTCACAAGCCAGGTCAGCCAGATGCCAAAATAAATCTTAAGTGAAAATAACCCAAAAATATATAGGGTCGACCCTGTACAACTGATTGAGAAAATAGGAATTAGGTAATTAAAACAAGGATATAATGTGGAACATGACTTGAATGGGTTCAACTAAGAGGATTAAGCTTAGTATAAATGGTTTTTAGGAGACAAGTGTGTAGATAACAAGTTGAAAAAAGGATAATAATAGTACAAAGCACCAATGGTCTGCCCACCCCTTTCCCAATGCACCCCTTAAGGTGTGCACTCAGAGATATTAAGACTTTGTGGGTTCTTACAAGATAAAAAGTGTCAATAATCATTAAAATTTTGAAAATATTATGTGTATACATATGCCCCACTTGAAGCTCATCACATGTCACATGAATGCAACATAAGATGGTGCTTCAATAAATATAACATGCTAACCCATAAGATTGATACTAATTAAAATACATTAATTCAT
Organism: Torreya grandis; assembly: GCA_037957365.1. Taxonomy (NCBI): domain Eukaryota; kingdom Viridiplantae; phylum Streptophyta; class Pinopsida; order Cupressales; family Taxaceae; genus Torreya; species Torreya grandis. The sequence goes on from JARHVA010001442.1 coordinate 3,025,640, forward strand.
AATTAAGATAAAAGAAAATACAAAAGTTAAAAATGCATACCTTTACTTACCTTAGTGTTGTAGATAAAGAAATAGACTACAATAAAAGTGAAGTCATCCAATGTGAATAACACTAGGTAAACTTATATAAGTTAGTAAAAATAATAGCCAAAAATTAAAAAAAATAGAAGATAGGCATATGATAGTGTAAAAATATTCTCTATGTCATCATGAATATAGAGCATTTTACTATTCAAAAAATGGATGAGTAAATACAAAGATAGAGACAAAACAAGGAATCTACTGAAAAATAATTGAAAGATTTAGATTTTTAAAAGTGTTTTTAAATAGAGTGAAATGAAAGTCATTTTTTATTTTTGAAAAAAAAAAATCCTAACTTACGTTGTTCACCAATAAATTATAATAATATAAATTAAAATCTAAACTTGAATACTCATTCTAGTTCACTTATCCATAAAAAATCAACTTCAAATCCAAACTTGAATGTTTATTAAATTTTACCCATAAATCATTTTTTTAATTTAGGAAGTGTTATAAATAAATTTTAAAATCCAAGTTATTTTATATGGATATTTCTATTACACTCAAATCAAACACCCACTAATCCAAACCCACTCATTTACACTAACTTAAGTTTCAATCAAAATCAACCATTTAACCCTAACACTCATCCAACTTAATTTTTTTGTTCACATCCTTTTCTAAATCCAAACTTGAACCAAACTAATCCAAATCCATGTCTACATAAAACCAACCCAAATTCATTTACCTTCACAAACCAAACAAATCCTAACTTTACTAAAAATCCCAACTTCACCACAAATTTAAATAAGGCAAACCCTAACTTATCCACTAATCCAACAAACCCAGACACCTTCACATTATCAAAACAAGCCAATCCCTCTTTTAGCACACTTACCAATCAATTTATCAATAATCCACACATAATCACTATTCATTTTCACAAGCTAACAATAATTCAAACCCATTTATGGGTCAAACTTCTAATGTTTTTACCTCTTCAATAAAAACTAGTAAAATTCCACCACACTTAATTATATAGTGTAAAAATATGAAGGATAAGGTCTAAGGCTTGAAATATGGTACCTTTTCTTGGAAAAAAAAAAAGTTTTAGGGAATTTTTCCCTATCCATATGATGTAAAATGTATGAAAACACCCTTTCCTAAACATTTTGAACTCCCTAAATTTGACAAGTAAAAAGGTAAGGGTGATCCTAGGGAACATCATAAATACTTATATATGACATGTTTTGATGCTACCTATAGTAGTGAATACATGTTAATATGTGTTCCACATAGCCTATGGGGTCAATCCATAAAATGGTTCTCATGTTTACTGAAAGGATCAATCTCTACCTTTGAATATCTATCCAAAAAGTTTATTTGTTATTTCTCATACAATGTTGAAAATGAATTGACCATGCTTGATTTGTATAACACTAAACAATGTAATGATGTAACCATTGCCTCTTTCTTAAAAATATGGTATTAATTTTCAGTCCATTTTCCATGATATTTTCATGAAAAATGACTCATTGTTATTTTCCCAAACAAACTTAACTTAGAGTTGGCTCATAAATTACAACTTCATTTTTTGACTCCACTGGGCTAACCAATAATTTCACTATTTTTTTCACATGAAATTACTTATAAAATCATTTACATCTATTTTTTTAATTCTTGATAACTAAATGAATATAAATTAGTGAATGCTATAATAAAATCTACCCATTGACTATAATGAAATCCATTTTGTACTCAAAGAATAAGGAAGACTACAAGTTGAATAAACTATAAAACAAGTATATTAGAATGAAGCAAGTACAAAAAATATTTATATTATCCATAAATCAGTCATGAATATGCTTACAACCATTGTTGTTTATAATTTCAAAATAATTTACAAATTACACAAGCATTGTTTTGTTGAATATCCATCAAAGAATAAGGTAAAATAAAGTGCAATGCCAAATATATAATGAGAACCATTATACAAATGAGCTACTCAAATAGCTCCATGATCCATAACATAGCTAGAGTATAATTCCAAGGCTAAATCAACTAAAAAAGGGAGATCATCATTCATGTGCTTTACCTCCAACCACAGACCAATGGTCTCTCACACACCTCCACATTTGGAGTGGCCTTACTCTTCACAGAGGGGTAGATAAGAACAATTTAGATATCAAGAAATCAAGTGGAACCTAAGTGCGTACTATCACTATTATGAGTAGAAATAAAATAGACCATGGAATCCAATCCTCTATCTAAATGACATTGATAACACATGTAAACTATATGTATAATCGAATGAAAATGTCTTAGCTAGAACATTACATTGGCAAAAGTTTTCATTATAGAAACCATTTCTAACAATCTAAGTCAATTCCATTCATACATAACTATTTTCTATTAAATCATAACTATCATGAGATACTGTGGGATAGGTATATGAATTACCTACTAGCATACTTATATAATTATCTCTTATTATCTGAAATACTATCTAGTAATCACATACAAAGAATTAAAATTATAATATTACATATCTTAGAATACATTTGGTCCAATTGAGGAATAAGTAAAATCATTCATAAATATAGAATACCCCTGATTTCACTCACTTAACCATAAATAAACAACATAGGTTATTCAAAAGAACTGTACCCAAACCAATTGTGCACAAGAGTCTACAATAAGAATCAAGTCATTCTAATTTCCTTTTTCAAACACACATCATATTCATAAACAAATATAACTAATAAAAAACCTCAACCAATGATTTATTGGATGATATTTGAAATTCATAAATAAGTTTTCATTCATACAATTAGATTTGTAAGAAAATCAGATAACACTATATCTAGCATATCTCTATCAATACATTTATTATTAAATAATAAGGTATAAAACTCAGCCGACCATACATAATCATGAGTCTCAATAGTTTAAGAGTTTAGTCTAAATTATACTTTAAGTCTAGTTAGACATTTTATATTTTCACATCTTTTCTTCCTTATGTGCAAACATCATTGTTTAAATGCATGTAATAATAATAACAACCAATATTCTCATTCATTTAAAAAGTGATAGGTATAGATTTGTTGAAATAATTCATATTCAAAACCAAATATATAGGGTAATTAGAACGAGAATCTAATCATTCTAAGATCCTTCTCAAAATATTCCCTAATCACAAATTATATTTAAAAGTATATAAAACTAATGAAAACACTCAATCAACATGATATCCTATGCATCTCATAATATCTTATAATAAAATTAATAATTTGAGATACCCTTTACATAATATTTCCCTTATTTATTTCATCATACACTCATATAGAGGAAAATATCATAAGATTATACACTGGTTATGTCATACAACAAGATATAGCCTATTATTAATTAAAGCCATTATTGTAAATTATGAAAGTGGGTATAAGACATACATAAGTGTACGCTTATTGTTTATTACTTAACCAAACAAACCAAAATCAATTTCTCTCACTTGTGTGTGTGTGTGTGTGTGTGTGTGTGTGTGTGTGTGTGTGTGTGTGTGTGTGTGTGTGTGTGTGTGTGTGTGTGTGTGTGTGTGTGTGTGTGTGTGTGTTTGTGTGTGTTTGTTTGTTTGTATACAATCAAAATTATTACAAATAATATTTACTTTCACAACCTATTTAATTATTTAAAACTTAATCACCCTAAAATATCTCATGGAATTAATCCAAGTTGCTAGGAAACTCAAAAATATTTTCAATTCTAACAATTTAATAGTTATCGCAAATCCATAGTTTATAAGAAAATCCCACAAATAAAAGGGTTCCAACTAGGTATTTTGTCTTATTATCCCCTATGAATAATAAATCATAAGCATATAAAATTATAAATCTATTGTTTATATCAACTTAAGGTTGTTACCTTCACTTCCATATATGCACTTAACTCTATTGTAATTATATTCATTGGACTACAGACAAAATTTCCTATAATTCATTCAATTATGATTAGTTATAAATTGAATAGATATCTTAAGGTGTATATATAAAGCCTAAAATCACTCATAAATTTATGCTAACCAATAACTTTCATACTTATTTATACACATATTCCATTAATTAATAAATTTATATTTATTAAATATATATTTAAGGCATGTATTTATAATTATAAGTATGCTCATCTAGTATCACTTACTCATGATACATTCAATATAATTAGCTATAAACTTGAACACACACACACATATAAATAATCACCCATTTTTATAGTTTCAAAACCAACTCAATACACTGTGTAGTTATGTTGACTCTTGGTAAAATAATTGGTATTATCAACATAAGAATCCAAGTGGCTTTCAGTCCATTTATACATGAACATAGTATTTCTTTTATAAGTTCACCAACAAGTCTAGATCCTCTCTATAACCTACAGTAGTATTCATATTTTGAACTGTAGGTCAAAATAATGATGTCATCCCAAGTCATGTAACTTTCTACATGTAATACTAAATAATTCCCATTAAATAACTTTAATATAAAATTGGTATAATGATACATATTTTTACGTATATATATATATATATATATATATATATATATATATATATATATATATATATATATCATATTAGGTTTCAAATTAACTGTTATAGCCCAAATTTTCACCCTTGGAAGGTAGTTCAAGCCTTCCAAATTTGGAATAACAAGGAGATAATCCCAGGTTGTGGGTGGCCTAATGTTTGATTGAATCTCTAGGTTAAAGGGATAGCTCCCCTTGATAATTAACTTAGGATCATTTACTAATCTACCAACTTGCTAAGAAAAGAAAGAGAAACCTACTTTAATGGAAGTGATGCTCCAAAATAGTTTGACCACTACCAACTATCCACAAGTGTACATTAACCATGAGACTAATCTTGAAATAAACATTACTCCTAATCTACCTCTCTACATCAGAACATCATTATGGAGGTAATGGAATGTGTTTGGGCTAGGAGGACTAGTAAATAGGTCATGAGATGACACTAAAGAATGGACAACTCACTCAACATTCACACCTCACATAGAAACTTCACAAGACCTACAAAAAGACTTTAAAAATTAATATGATTGTTATAAAAGGATAACATGTCAAAGAATCAAAGCTAATCACTTGATAAGATCAACTAATCATACACATACACTAAAACTAGTTAAAATAGGAGGTAAAATATAAGTTTCTAATTGATCAAAGGATTGAAAATGGGTAGGGATTACCCATACCTAGGTGGAGGATACCTACATATCCTATCAAGGTAAAATTTATAGAGAAATAAGAGAGAAGAAGAAACAAGGGCATAGGAAAGAGAGGTGACAAGTGTCAATAAGGGTTACATTCAAGAAGGGAGGTGTGAAATTATCTCAATCGATTTTGAAGGACATGTGTTCCTCTTTTGAATATGATTCACTCTTTTAAGTGTTATGAGAGTTTCAACCTTGTTTGACATCTTGCACTTATTTTCTAAAATTGCCCCTTCTCTTGGCTTGTGAATGGATAAATGGCACTCTTTAACATCAAGTCATTTTGATTCAACTTATTCCCCTATTATTTGACACCTTAAAATTGTTTAGGAGTCTTCATAATTGATGCTACCATGATGATCACAACTCTTAGATGGCTTGAATTTTAATTTGTGTTACTATGCCTATCTTATCCAAATGGATCAAATCTTGACTATGCCTTCATAACTAAAAATATTCTCCATAAAATTCATCTTCATATCACAAGAGACATGAAACAACTAATTTTGAGGCCTCAAATTATCATAAAGAACTCATTTTGCACCAAAATCTCTCATTTGGCCTCAATTCTTTGTAGCTCTAAAATCATGTAAAGCTCTATTGAGGTCAATATATCCCCATTTTTTTGAAATATGAGGACCCTTGTTCAATTTTGTAAATCATCTTACTAATTGACATTCAAATTGATCAAAATTGGATTATTTAATATCATGTTTGCTTCAAATTTCATTGACATGTTAACATATTATCTTCATTTAATTTCATCTAGCATCATTGATATTTGCCTTGTATATGTACATGTTGTAGGTTTAATGGAGTCAAAATTGTGTGAAAAGTGTCCAAGGTTTTGTGATTTAAATGAAAAATTAACCCTTAATTGGATAAATAATTTGATCTCAATTGACCTTCATATACTAACCTTTCGTCATGATTGAATGGTTAAATCCATGTTTGAACAATGCTAAAAACCTTAGTCTAATTGTTGGATAAATAATTTTATCTCAATTTACCCTCATATACTAACATTTATTCATGATTGAATGGTTAAATACATGTTTGAACAATGCTAAAAACCTTAGTCTAATTGTGTTTAGCCTAAGTATTTTTAAAATAAGATTCAAATTTGCACGGGTCAAATTTTCACAAGTACATTTATTATGTCTTAGAATTAGTTTACAATTTATCCTAAGTTTATAAAAATGTTTATCAATATGACCAAGACCTTAGTATAAAAATTTATGCTAGGTCCTTCATATCTTGAAATCCCATCAAGTTTATTTTATTGTTCACATAGACTAATTAAACATGGGAGCACTTTGTTATCTTTTAAACCTAGTCTTAAGTTTTATTCTAAAGTCTTAATTGTATTTATTAATACACATTAGACCTTAGGATAAAACTTTGTGTTAAGTTCATTATATTCCCTAGGCCCTAAATTATTCTATTTTCATCATCCATAGGAATGAATCAGTGCAAGGATGCCACATGGAAAGAGCTTCGAGCTCAAGTAAAAGATCAATGATATGTAGGCACCACCCAATTAAAAATTTCAAATAAATCATATCAAAAATGAAAGTGAAAAGTGTCACCATCTCAGAGGTAGCTCAAATATCTTATGGTGAGTGAAGATTCAATAATTCAAGCATCCTGGAAGGGAATGCCAAAGTGATAAGTGCCACAATTTTGGCAAAAGGGAAGCATAGTAACCAATCATGTTTGACTTACCAAATCAAGATCAATAGAACATCTTAAAGTGTATAATATAGATCTAATAGTGTAGGGTGAAGTCAATATTTTAAGGTTATATGGAGGAATATGAGAGTGCCAAGTGGCATGATCTCAGTCACTTAGCCCAAAATAAATAGTTTACATTTAGCCAAACAAAACCAACTGGATTGAGATTGATGAAGTGCATTAATATGTGCAAAGAAGATCTAATAGTGTGAGATGGAGCTAAATTTTCAAAGAACCTAGAATGAATACAGTAGTGACACATGTCACAACTATAATAAATAGAAAATAGATAAACCAATGGTATTCAACCTCTCGGATTGAGATATATGGTGACTGATGGAGTTGAAAATTCAAAGGGACTAGATGGAATGAGAAGCTACCACATGGCACAAAGGCATTAAGTGATGGAGTGTGTTTATAGTAAGCACATAAATCCCGTGGAGCTACTAAATGACACACTATGAGGAGATCAAATGAAGATCAATGGTTTACAGTGAATCAAGGTCTAGAAATCCCCATATAATATCAACAAAGCATGTTTAATCAAGCCTCAAGATTATATAATATGGTGACACGTGCCCAAAAATGACAAACGGTCACATTTTAGAAATTAATGAATAGTTTGACATGGCAATGGACATAAGTGATACAAGTTAGCTTAAAAGATCTTGTGGACCCATAGACACAAAAGGTTTAAATACATGATCCTAGAAAAATATAAGGCATGAAGCTCATAATTTCAAACTTCATTGCCACCATTGAAGCTCTATATAAACCTCTAAAAAATACCTAAGCATATGGATTTCCCTAATTACCTCTGTATTCACTATAATTAAACTTATAAGAGCTAGATTATTATCTACAATTACATAATTCAATCAAATAGAAACCCACAAGAACATTTCAAAAGAAGATGTGGAGCTATATTTGACAACAAATGCTAAGGGATGTGTTTTCAAAGATATCAAGTTTGTTGTGGCTACCTTGAACACACTAGACAATAATTGGTCAAAATTATTCTAGAGGATTAAGAATCAAACAACTATTTCTAGAGAAGAGGAGAAGAATCTCTCAGAGGCTATATGATGACATTATTGCTATTCAAATGGATAGTCTCCATTATGCAGTAGCGAATCTGAAGTTACTATAATGCCTTGACATCCTTGATCCCATTTTTAAAGATGATAAAATAGATAAAGGCATGCTAATAAATGAGCATAATTAGAGGAAGGTGGATTACATTTTTACTATTGCATTTGAGTCCTATTATAATTTTCCCAAACCCCAAATTGACCTAGCCTCTATCAATTCTTGGCCTGAAGAACATCATTTCATGGACACCGTTGCCATGTGGCTAGATTTTGGAAACCAAGTCTTATCAGACCTTTAAAAAAATTCCTATCAGCCAATTTAGACCTAAAATTAAGATGATAATGACAGTGTTGAATAGGTTGTGTGGGGATGTAACCATAGCTTATGTAAATCCAATATGGGTGACCATAGTTTACTTCATTATTTAAAAAATTATAGTCCCCCCACTAGGTGAGATAATTAGCATTTATTTGAGCAAACAAGTATATGTAATTATGAATAAAAACAACAATGAGTTTTTCATGATGTGTTACCTCATAAATTCCATATGTGCAACAACAAAGATTCTAAATCAAAGGGAATGGTCCCCAAATATAACATAAATAGTGTCCCAATATTACTTTAAGTTGAACATCTACAAATATAGGGATCACATTCAATTTATTTATGGTTGTGTCTATCCATCCTTAACTAAGTCTATAATTGGCATCCCAATGATGAGAGTTATCCCTATGACCAGGAAATATATAGAAGCTTGGGAGATATATTATTATATCTAGACTGTATAGTCATCAAGATTGAAGGGACTCAAAATTATCCTTTTAAGCTACCTTTCCATGTCTGTGATAATTTAGCTAAGTAATAAGTAGGGTTTACTTTAAGAGGCCATGATGGAAACCCCTAGGTTTGTTTAGGCAAATCAGATTCACTCCCTTGGCAAATCAGAGTTCATAGAGTAGGTGGTAAATCACCATTTTTTTATGATACTATGCTAGCATGTGATTTTATGTTGTTGAGAAACTCAAGATACTATGTGTTATTACATCACTAGGTGTCATGATGTTAATGGGTGGCATTATACTTCCAAACGTCATTATGTTATTAGGCAACACTAAACCACTAAGTGGCACAATAATACCATAATAACATGTTTTCATGAAAAAATATTCTATCACATGATAGTATTATATCGTGTGACAATATATTGTCATTTGAAAATATCCTATCATGTGGCACCATGCTATCACATGGTGCTATGTCTTTATATGGCACCATGTTACTCTACGAGACCATGTTATTGTGTAGGACCATGCTATTATATGGGATAATTTTATTGTGTGACATCATGCTATCATATAAAAATATGTTTCATGGAATCATGTTGTCATAAAACATTGTGCTATCATGTGACATCATGCTCTCACATGATACTACACTATCACATGACCTCACACTTCCCCACTTATCATTGATCAATAGTCATGCTAATAGTTTGATCTAGTTCCCCTCCTTGCTTATAAATACCACTAAAATGACCTCCTTTTCACATTTTGATAAAAAATTATCTAATCCTACCTACTTCCAATTCAACCTACCTACTTCCAACTCAACCTACCTACTTCTAGCTCAAAATTTTTAGGCTTTCAATGGCTTCCACATCCACTAAAAATTAGATTCAGTTAGGGGGGGTCCAACACTATGTTTTCAAAAATATATTGTGTTTGTATTTCCTCTAGATGTAATCCTTTGTTGACTGTATTGATCAATGCTAGCTTAGAGGGCTGGTACAAATGCCTCAATATGATATGACTATCAACACCAACCTACTGTGATTTCTAGTTGGTTATTTTAACCATAGTAAGAGTTATTTCTATGTCTAGTTTAGTAATTAAATAATATCATTTGGCACCTCTCCATTGGATATCCATAATTTAATATGTCTTCCACATTGCAATGTAGTTCTTGTTAGTATGAAGGTTATCTTATCTAATGTTGATAAAAATTACTTAGAATTGATCTACAAATTGTACATTAACCTCACTGGTAGTGTTGAATTTATTAATGAAATTAACATTTTTTAATTATACCTAAATCATTTATTATAAATAGTTTGGTATATTAATTGAATTACATGTTTTAGTATTTTTTTAAGTACAAATAGTCAAAATTGAAGGGGGATACCCATTGAAACAATCACCAATCCATTTCCTAAATCTATTATCCATTTCTTTCAAGTGAGAATTTTTTTGTAGAGAAGACCGTCAAACACTCCATTTTGGGATGTTTACTATATTATCCATTCTCTCTTAGGTGTTGTATGTGAATGGTGTATAGTTCTATCCAACAAGATTATGGTAGAGTTAAATTTTGCTTCTCAAAATATACCTGCACCATTTCATATTTTAACTACATTTTGGCCTTATAATTCGAGGCCTTATATGAAATGAAAAATACTGAAATTATAAATTCCCTCCATCAAAAAATTAAATCTAATGCTTTGTCTATTGAAGAATAGGAGGTAAGTTTAGTTTTCCTAAGTCTCATTTTTTTGCTTTATATATATTTCAAATTTTAACATTTTTTATCTTGTTATTTGTTATAGGCAAGAGTGCGTGTTTATGATATAAGAAAATAGGTGGAAAGTAAAGGTTGGTGTACTCTAGAGAACTTTGTTGATACTTAGTCCATGGAGTCTTTGTTAAATTCATTTTGAATTTGAAAAAACCCAAGAATTGATTCTATTTCATCTCTGCTTTTAGGTTCCCCAAATTTCTTTTAATGGATTTTTCTTATTTTATTCAATGGAAAAAATAATATTCATATTATTTTTTCTTTGTATTTTTATCTTGAAATGTTCCCGTTGTGGATTATTCCAAACAACACAATCAATGTTTTCCATTAAAACTTTATTTTTGATTTAAAGTTTGTTAGAATTTGCTAGTTAATTAACAAGATAAATTACTCATTTTGAAGCCATAGGTGAAACCACTAATGTCTCCCCCACAAACACATTGAGATGGAAAGAACCAACTCCCACAAGGGTACAAAGAGGAGAAGAGATAACTTTGAAAGGGAAAATCAGAATGGATGAGGTAGTCACCCTGACATGTAATAACATTAACAAATTCTATTTGAATTTGATTTAATTTTATGTTTTTGAATTTCCCATTTTTGAATAAATTTCTTTTTGTAGTCCACCCAACATCTATTAAGAGACTGAGAGGTATGCCGCTAGCCCCACTACTCATCCATATTTATAGAAGAGGAAAGAACATCTCCCTTTTTTGTACAAATTTATGGAATGCTGCAAATTTTTTATTTCCCAAATTTCTTTGTTGGTGGCCTTTCGAGTGCACAGGGTCTTACATGTTTGCAGTAGATTGATCTAGATGAAGAGTTTCTTGGCATTGAAAGTGGCTCCCCCTAGATATTATTGGATTAAATCCACATTAATTTATTCAATTTTATAATGTTCCTTCATAAGTTCCTCCTATGACTACCTCTTTCATAACTACCTCTTCACCACCCCGCACTGATAATTCAACTATCTCTAAGGATTCCCTTACTAGTTTTTCATTGGACATTCTAGTTTCAAAAAAAATTCTTGCCAATTTGAGGGATGGTGTTATTAATAAATTTATTGATTTAAAATAATGGGAGATAAGGGCAAAATCACTTATCAAATAAATCAATGCTCGTTATCACAACCACTCCCAAAGAGTGAATTTATTTTCTCTTATTTAAAATGAACCCTCAAAGATTGATCCATTATTCCAACAAGCTTAATATAGATTGATATCTATGGATAGTGTTTAAGATGATAAGATCTTAGATATTATAATAAATAATTTATAAAATTTAAATGGAGAAGCCTAAACATATTTCAATAAATGGACTAAAGATATCAACCTTGTTACCATTGCACAAGCATAGAAGGATAAGGTTATGGTAAGTTTAATTTATCTATAACATGTATTTTGATTATTATAATACATTTATATGTGATTTAAAATTATATATTATTTATTTTTTGTAGATAAAATATGAAAATTTGAAAAAATAAGAACATCTTCTTAATGTGCATTTTAAAAATGTTTGCAAAAGTATCTCCTCAGTGATTGCATTGAAGGAAAAGCTTATTATGTTAAATAAATAGAACAACACTTTGAAAAAAATAATTAAGGAACATGGTATGGATCTAAGCATTTTATTGAAGAAAAAAAATGTGGATCCTAAAATTATTTCAATAGGAGATGCATCGAATGAGGAGAGGGTGATTCTTACATAAATGAATTCTACTACAGAGGATCTTCTGAAGGAATGAGTGATAATGAAGGATCCACAAGAAAGTCAAGACAACAGGGTTTCCATGGGTGGGGATGGTAAGAAGCAAGGGGGTGGAGAGTCTCAACCAAAAAAATGTTGATTTGATTGAGTTTATATTATTTAAAATAATAGTTTCTATTGTTTAAAATAGTTTATATCATGTTTGTTTGAAAAACATTTGTTTTATTAAATGATATTTTATAGTTGTTCCAAATACTCTTAGCTATGTAATTTTAATATTTTACATATATAAAATATATTATGGTTAATTTTATATATTATATGGAGAAAAATAAAAGTAAATATTATATGGAATTATACTATTATAGTATGTAGTTCTAGTATTTGAATGCATTGTTATACTATTTTAGTAGTTGTAGGATTGAATGCATTGTTATAGTGTTATATTATTCTAGTAGTTGTAGATTTGAATGCATTGTTATACCATTCTACTAGTTGTAGCATTTGAATGCATGGCTATAATGTTCTAGTAGTTGTAGCATTGAATGCATTGATTGTGGTGCAATTTGGAAATATGCGAACCTAACTATAGGAAAAATATTTCTAGTAATTGTATTATCTGAATATTATATTATTTGTAGGAAAAATAGCCTATTGTATAGAAAATATTCTATAGAATTATACTATTCTAGTAGTTGTAGTATTGAATTCATTGTTAGTGTTATATTGTTCTAGTAGTTGTAGATTTGAATGCATTGTTAAAATGTTCTAGTAAGTGTATCATTTAATGCTTTGATTGTGGTGAAATTTGGAAATATGCAAACTCAACTATAAGAAAAATATTTCTAGTAGTTGTAGTATTTGAATATTTTAGTAGTTGTAGGAAAAATAGCCTATTGTAGAGTAAATATTCTATGTAATTATACTGTTCTAGTAGTTATAGTATTTAAAGCATTGTTAATGTTATATCGTTCTAGTAGTTGTAGATTTCAATGGATTGTTACATTTTTATAGTAGCTATATCATTGGATTATTTGATTGTGGTGGAATTTATAAATATGCAACCCCAAATTCCATCTATAGGAAAAATATTTTCTATATATTAGTGTAATGGTACTAATAAAAATATGCAATAGAATAATTAGAGTTACAGTTTTATGCATGTATAACAATAAATTCTAATAATTGGAGTTTTAATAGTAAGAGACTTGGTGTCCTACGATGCACCATGTATGTCTAGACATAAGACTTGTATGCTTCAATGAATGCTATAAGGAAATAATTTGTAAAATGTTAATGAGAATTATGATTCGTACGTAATGAATACCATGCCTTGCAAAGATAAAGTACAATTTGAAATACAAAAAATTTTAATAGGACAAAAAAAATATTAAATCCAATGTATTGAATAAGATTCATGATTGTAACATCTAGGAAATAGATTATAGAATTTAATGTATTTGAAGATGAAAGAATAAGAAATGTTTTAGAAAACACTAATTTCTATACTTGTCAAACTAAAAGTTAGGTAGCTGAAACAATCCTTGAGAAACTTGCTCGTCGTAAGTGTGATTTGTATCTACCATGCCAGTGCCATATTCAGTCTCAATATTCTCATCTTCAGTATTTGTAGATGTATTAGTCATACAATGATTCAATTAATGCTATAAGTAATAGCTCTATATAATGTTAATGAGAATTATGATTGTTACTTATTGAATGACATGTATTACAAAGATAAAGAACTATTTAAAATACATATAATTTTAATAGACAAAAATTATTAATTCCAATGTATTAAATAAGATTCATGATTGTAACATCCAAGAAATAGATTACATAATTTAATGTATTTAAAGATGAAATAATAATAAATATTTAAAAAAATATTAATTGTTATACTTATAAAATTAAAAGTTGGGCAGTTGAAACAATCATTGATAAACTTACTCATCATAAATGTGATTTGCATCTACCATTCTAGTGTTGTATTCAATCTCAATAATCTCATCCTCTGTATTGGTAGTTGTATTATTTACACCTCTTCTTTCCACTAGAGAACTCCATATTGCCACTACTCTATCATATGGAAACTTTTCCACAGAATAACATGAAACATATAGTCTCAAATAAGTCTATATATTTTTATCTAATCTATTTCTATGTTTGAACTTCATGAAGGATAATGCACTAAACACTTTCTCATCTTCTACAAAACCTAAAATCATTGTTTGAACTAGTTCATATAATCTAAAATATTTACTATTACTTTATTTTAATACGCTACTTGGATAAAAAAATTTCCATAAATGAGTTATGGCACCATTTTCTGTTGGGTCACTTAAACACTAAAATTGATCCATCATTATAATCCCAAACTATGTTGACTAAGACATCAATAATTTTTTATTTAAAATACCATTAATTTAAAATCAATTCACATCTATAGATTTATAGAAATGCATAAAAATTATACCCATGTATTTTTGAAATAATGTGTTGATCTATTCTTGACTATTAACACTATTCTAAAAAATAGGATTCACAACTCCCATGCCCTACAACAACTCATCCCTTTGAAAATTAATTCTGATCTCATCAGCTAAACTTTGTGATATTTTGCTCAATTGAATTCATGTTTTTGACAAAAGAGTTTCATATATTAAATGTGTCATAGGTACATCTTCAAGCTCAACTCCCACAACTTCAAGTATTCTAGGGAATGTGTGGATTGGGATCTCAATATAATTTACCATGACACAAAGATGATCATGTATATTGAATTTCAAATAACTCTCTAGATTCTAAAAATCTGGAAAAATTTTCTAGGTTCTAAAAATAGGTCTATGAAAGCTTTCATTCGATGTGTATAATATAACTAAACATTGACATACATGTTTTATCAAACATATGAAGTGAATAATATATATAGATCTCTCTTAGGCATGTTTCATTAAATAATTGATTTCCTTCAACATTGGAAAAATACTACATAATGTAAGTAAAGTTTATAAATATGTTAAATAACACAACAAAATTTTTTCTTTGTCAACTTCCCTATGATATTTATACTTAAACCCTGTCAAAGATAGATATTCCTTAAAAATTCTATAGGCAAGTTCATACATGGAAATCCATCTGGTTTCCACATATTTTAGTATATTTTTACCATATATCACCCTAATTGAAAATTTTTAGAACTCCATAAATCTTTTTGGGCTACTTGACATGTACGCATGCAAGTCATGAATAAGCTCTTCCAATTTTGTGACATTATGGAATGTGCTAACAATTTTGTACTTAAGATTCATCATATGTGTCATGAAATGGATTGGAATCATAAATGGAGAAACTATTGTTTGTAGGTGAACACAAAGATCCTTTCTATGCCCCTACATTACTGATGTACCATCATCACTAACACACACTAGCTTTATAGCTATGGCATAATCATCCATCCTAGCTCCCTCTCTTAAAGTAGATACAACCAATTTATGGAGGTTTTATGCATTACACTTTTCTACCATTTTATGGATATCTAAAAGATGAGATTTCCTTGAATAGTTTTCAAAGCTATACACATGCATACAAACCCATGTTGTGTTGTCAACTATAGTGACCTCATCAATGGACATAGAGATAAACAATTATCTCTTAACACTTTATTTCAAATATTCCTTCTCAACAATGGCTAGACATTTTTCCATTTCCTAAGCACTATTATCTAACCAATGTGACTATGGAATATATAAAAACCCATTATGTTGAAACAATTTTTTTTATTCTGTAAAATCAACAATGGGTCTTCTCTTTTTTTAAATGTGGAAAATAGTAGAGACTATACATATTTTGCCTTAAGATTGGAATGCATAACTTTTCCAAATTGCTCTTTGATGGTTCCCCCTTTCTCAACAAGATGTTTTTGTCACTTTTGCTCATTTTCATACTCACATGCATATCTTACATGCATGTATTCTTCTCCATTTTTCCATGTCTATCTTTGTTATCTATTCATTTGGGTGCTTCATGGATATATATTTGACAATGTTTCTCAATTGTGTCCAATTTAAGTTGCATTTTGTGTTCTTTTCCAAGTTTCAAACTCTAAATTATACATTTGCATTCATTGCCATTTTATAGTTCAAGTTATATAAAAAGATATTTTGTAGCCTAGTCAACTTGAAAAGACCTTATTATTGTCCATGTACTTCTCTTCCCCCTTCAACTTTTTTGAGTGGAATTTTTAACAAAATTTGGTTTCTAAAAAGAATTACATTTATTTGTAAAGTGCCCAAAGGATTGTGTTCAGTGAAGTGCCCAGAGGTCTGTCTTCTAGGGGTGGTAATTCATTAATAAAAATTTTAGGTGGTGAGAAGTTATTAGGATTAACACTTTCTAGTTAAATAGTGTCAATATCCATGTCAATTTTTGCATTGAAATAGTTTTTCATTTATTCTGCATTGAAAAAATTATCAACTGGTGTTTTCTTAAAAAGATTTAGAATTACCTATATTTGAAGTGCCTACTATTTGTGTAGTCCTTTTTCCTAGAGTTTTGAAATAAGACATGATGTTTTATTTTTTTATTTAATATTATGGTGTTTTACCCTTAATGCTACCTCATAATTCTATAGATTTATTTTGAGGTCATTTATTTCTATCAACTTCCTATCCATTGTTAGGCATCAAGTTATGGTTGCATAACATAGCATTGTCAAGCAATAAGTTATCTCCATGTTGTCATCATGTATCATTTCATTATTGAGTGGTAGGTTATCATCACCTGATACATTATCATCATGTAACATGTTACCATCATGTGGCATATTTCCACTAGGCATTATATTATCATCACATGACATATTATGAATAGGTGCCTAGTTGTTACCACATGACATAATGCCATCGAGAATCTAATTTTCATTACATGACATAATTTTGGTGGAGTTTAGGTTGCTAAAATAAATTAAGTGGTAGAGTGCATCCTCAAATCTTAAGATCTTCATAATCTGGTAAAGAAAGATACTTCAATGGTAAGTTTGTGACCTATAGGAACATATGTACTATATATAAATGGTGAATTGCATGGATAAACCCATAATTATTATAAATCATTGGTGATATAACTCCTAAAAAAATGACATCCTAGAATTTTAGGTGAAAGGGTCATATGTTGTACCCTAAAAAAGCACCAAATTCAAATTCTTCGAAATGGAATAATCATGAATTAAAAAATATTCGCCACTAAAATTTACCCCAATAAGAAGTAGCATACCAACTATTCCATGGCATTTATGTTATATGTTAGACCAAGAGAAAGGGAATCCTTCATAACCTCCCTATGACTATTGGAAAGATAATCTTTAGGCAATGGGATAACGTTAAGGCAACATCAAAGCATAGATCATATTTCAATTTACAGATTGATGAACTTAGATAGTGGGACCCTTATGGTAAGGTGAAAGAGCATTTAAGAATCAAATGCATTTTGAATATACCCTCTAAACATGAGCTTGGGGAATATGACGCCATATACATAAAGGCTTTATCTTACTTTGAAGTCACCATAAGAATGAAGGAACACAACCTGAGGCCTGAATCAAGACTAGAGAGAAATCAAAAGGTGGATAATAGATGGAAATTGGGCCCAAGATATCAAGGAACCTTTTGGACCTCAAACAGTTAGTGAATAGGTAAAAAAAACAAAAACAAAAGGAAAGAAGGCCAGATGATATTTCTTCTTCTTCATCAAAGGCATAGGAATAAGAATTTCATCAATAATAAGTTCATATGGTAGTATTAGACCCTGATGAGACTATTAAGGATGCACTTAAGATGATATTAATGGACTATGAATCAAATGATGAGGAGACAAGGGTTGAGAAAAAGAAGGGAAAATATAAAGTATTGGACTTAGTTCTTATTGACACCCATAAGAGGAAGGTTGAGATGGCCATTCTTCTTAAATAAAAAACCCAAAGTGACTTTTACTACTCTTCTAATTAAAGTAAAACTTTTTAGTGAAGAAAACTTGTTTTATGGTCCACCCATTCTAGAATGGTTCTTATATGAACCTATATTGTAGAAAGTGCCTACTTTGCATCATGCTTGGGCTATGATGGAATCCATTAACATTCTTATGCATCAAGATCTTAAACCATGGATCATATCCTAAAATAAGAAGAGGCAAAAAATATTAGCTACACCAAGTGATTCAGTATATCTAGCACATGTTGAGATCCTTATCCAATAGGTGACTCAATCTACAGTTGGAGTCAAATTTGTTCCAATAATTACCAACTTGTAGAGAGTGATAGAAAAAAGGTCTTGGTAGGAGGTGAATAAATGACATATCAAAAAGGGGATCCTTTGACTAGTTTGACTCATAAACAAGGATAGAGGCCTTGTGAAGATCTTATTTTTGAGAAAGATGTTATTGAATTATCCCAAGAAAAATTAGAATAGTTATATACTACTATCAGGGGCCTTAAATAGAAGAATAGGAATTTATAAGAATGACCTATCTGATTAGTTCTAAGAGGGATGGTCACCCAGTTTGAGACCACCATGAATGACTTATTCATCTCCTTAAAGGCCATAAGATCCTAGAAAGATGTAGTAAATAAGGAAAATTCTATGGTTATAATCTATGTTGGCCAATGGCAAGATTTAAGCCATAAGGTGAAAGATTTGATCAATGTGTTATCAAAGGATCAAATTCTTAGTTTTAAGGTAGTTGGCCTAATCCATCTGAATATGACTATGGAAATATTAGTAGACAAGATCAAGGATTTAAGAAAAAGGTCTTGGGAAATGGGAGTTCTTTCAAATGATCTCAAGCAAATAGAATATAGGATATTGCATGTATTAAGGAGCTTAATCAAGGACCCTACTTCACTCATCCCCCTCAATATGATCATTTATAAGGATTTAAAACTTAGATCTACTCAATTTATGTAGTAAGTAAAGAACCAAAGCCAAGGTAAGACTGGGGAAGATAATAAAAGGATCCTAGATATGATTCCATCAGCTAAAGAGAAGATAGGAGAGGCTAAGAGCATCAAAGAGGATTTGACCATAGTAGACAAAGACCTCAATAGCCTAACAAATCAAGAAAGGAATCTCTTCATGGAGCCCATTCTCAACCTAAAGATGATTGATAATCAATAACACATAATGAAGATCTTGAAGTAGAGGTAAAATAAAACTATAATAGAGGAGTCCCAAAGTAATTTTGTTTGACTTGGAATATTCTTTTTTGATAGAAACATGTATAAAATTTTGAAAATATAATATTATTTTGTAAAATCATGTGCAATGTTATAAATCACATTGTTTATTGGTCAGTCTATTTATGAGATGTCATAGTTATAGAGGTTGTAGAAGGATAGTTGTCCCTAGCACTTGTACAACTATCATTGGACATGATTGACTGACATGCCTCAATCTTTTATATATGGAGGTATTGTCATTTGTAAAAGGAGGGATTTTTGAGAAAGAAAACTTTATAAAAATTTGGAGCAATTAATACAAGCAAGGAATTATTCAAGGATTATCTCATTTTTTTTGTGTGATTAATATTATGGTTGCTCTCTAAACTAACTAGTCTAATTATTAAATTTGAATGGTTTTTATGGATTCTTGATGTGCTCCTTTAAATGAAAAGTTGTCAATTTTTTCCAATTCTAGATTGATTGAAATATCATAGGTTTATTTCATTTTCTTTTCTCTTTTTATAGATGTGCCTAGGCAATTTGTTTATAGGAGTAAATCTTTACAGTGAATCTATTTCTTATTTGTATTTATTGTTATTATCCTTAGATGTTTTCTTGATGTGTCATAGGATTTGAGATTAAGCTATTTAATTTCAAATATAGGTTTAAGTGAATGTTTTTATGAAATTTAAACTTTGTAATAATGTTTGGATAAAACATCAGTAATGTATTTCTTTTCTACCTTACCCTTCTTTTTGCTCATTTTTTTGATCAATTCATTTTGGTTTAGATTTCATTGTAAATATTCATATTAGTTATACTTTAAACTTAGGATTTAATCATAATTAATTTCAATTAGTTTAGATTACTCTCATTTTCATAGGTTAGATATTATTCCATAATTGCTCCCAATAACCAAACAGTTACATTATGAATTTTGTGAAAAAGTTCATTTGATTTGCCTCTATGCCACCAAAGATATCAAGAATATCACAACCTAAAAATCATGCAATATATTATTTGAATCCAAAACTTATAAGTATTTATTAAACACTCTAAAATCCTTATGACACACTTTCAAGCATCAATAAGAACCTATTCCACTGGTGCTAAAAGAAGGGCTTAACTAATCTTTGTCAATTTGTGGTGTCTTTGCTAATTTTAGTGAATTTTCTTCAAATATCAGTGAATCTTTTACATATTTATGTTGTTCTTGGATCAATTGTGTAAAAATGATTGATATTCATGGTTTTAGACTAATATTTATGATCATTTAGCTGAATATTGCTATTCGTTGAAGATTCATGGTAAATAGTTGTAAAAGTATCTTAAGTTTGTAAATCTTCCATGTTTGAGGTTAGCGATAGAAATTAAGTTCAAATATTGATTAATTATTTTAAAATTTAGGAGTGTAAATATAATTAATATTCATCATTTTAGACACATATTTGAGCTAATTTGGTTAAAGATAGTTTTTATTTGTGAAAAATTTACTTAACATGCAAATCTGATCATTGTTCTTTACAAATATAAGATTTAACTAAATATCTTAGAGTTCATAAGACTTCAAAGAATGGTGAGTTAGATTATATTGAATTTTATAATTCTTTTGAGTTTTTTCAAGATGATTTAAATACATTTGAAGTTGGACCTAACAAAGATAATGCTATAGGTACATCTGGAACTTTAAAGTCATCTAAATCTATAGATACAACCTTGATGGTGGAAACATTTTATTTTACATTCCAAGAAGAGAATGAGCCTAAGGATACTCTATAATAGGTTCAGGCTTTTAAATAGGACTTGAAGAAAACATATCCTCTAAGGAATAGAGATTATACACAACCCTTGACTAGTTCAACTCTACAAAATAACTTTTACACACTTCCTAATCTTACAACTAAAAATAATCTAGAGCTTCTAAAGGGAAGTACCTCTAAGCACAATTTTGATACATATAGTTCTTCCACTAAAAGTGGATATAATATCACTGAGGACATGAAAAACATTAAGTCTAACATCACTTTACATGAGTTGACTCAAATTACTAAGTGAAGGGACTTGTTACTTAAATATTTATCCAAAAATCCTAGTAAGTCACCAAAGGCTGAAAATGCTAATGTAGTTATGTAAAAGAACAAAGAAGATGTTCCACCATTCTTGCTAATAGTCAAATTTTTTGGTAAGAATTTGCATAACTATTTTTTAGACTCAGGTGCTTCTGCTAATATCATGCGTAAAGGAATTTATGAGAAACTTGGTTTAACTCTAATTAAGTTTGATAGGGTAGTTACTCAATTAGATAAGTCAAGAGTTAAAGTATTTGGATAATTATTGAATGTTCATATGAAACTTATTATTGATATAATGATACATAAATTTATAGACATTCAAATGGTGGATATTCATGATGCTTTTGGAATGCTACTCAATATATATTATACCAAGTCCTTAAATGGTTACATGTATGCTAACTATTATAATATGTGGTTTTGATGGAAGGGAGTTCTAAATCAAATTTGAATTAAAAGAGAGGCAAAAATGAAACATATGATCACCAAATACAATACTATAATGAAAGAGCCAATATGGTCCATTCTAAGTTAGGAGTTTACACTATTGAAACTTCTAAGTTATGTGACTCTAAATGTCCTCATGCTATGCTTGGAATGTGGAAATTCTATTTTGATGGTGCCAGATGTAAATCTGGATCTAGAGTAGGAATTTTTTTAATCAATCCCCTTGGGATGGAATTTATTAATTCTTATAGAAATTAGTTTTCATGTACTAACAACATGGTAGAGCATGAAGCATTAATCCTAGGATTGTAATTTGTTATAAAACATAGGGTCAAAGAACTACTAGTGTAAATGACTTAGAACTAATGGTTAATTAGGTTAGAAGCAAGTACCAATGTAAATTTTCATATCTTAAAAGGTACAAGTTTAGAGTGTGGTCTTTTATAGAGTAATTTTATGCCTTTAACATTGTCTCAATTCCTAAAGAAGAGAACATGCTTTCTAATGAGATATCCTTAATTGTAGACAATCTTATACCAAATCAATACTCTAAACTGGGAAACCTTAGTATTGAGTTGCTTTCATGTCCTTCAACTCCTAACAATGTCAATCATTTATAGGTATTTAGTGATGATCAATATATCCTAGACTTCATGACAATGTAACATATATATATTAGTAAATAATTTATCACATTATTTTTTTAGATTATTCTATTCTTTGACTCATCTAAATGATAACACTAATCCCAATATTATCAATAGATAATAGAATTCTCTAGACTATCGACTGGATGTATAAATACATTTGTACAAGTCTATTTTTTATCAATGAAAACCAATTGAGTTTTCTCTCAATTCTAGTATTAGAGCTTGATGAAGTGACTTGGGAGAAAACACAATTGTAACCATGGTAGAATATAGTGATGTGTAGCAGTAGAGAAGCATGGTGAATGGTGTAATAGTATGAGTGGCAATCTTCCTGAAAGTCTGACATAGGAAGTAGTCCTTCAAAACAACCTAGCAAAGCCTTCTATCCAAGCCATCAATCACCTAGATAGAGCCTACAATAGCTTGAGAAATGTACAATAGATGACAAAAAGGTGCAATAGTGTAGCAACATCATAGAAAAAGTCATTTTGATTTGAGTGAGGCTCTAGAGAACAAGTGTGATCTGTAATAGAAAATAAGTGCTTGTTCAATGCAACTCTCACACAAAAACTTTAAAGTTGTTAATCTAAGCCTATTTTATGAAGCCAAACAAGTTTCATAATGAATTCAATGGCCATGAATCTTACAAGACAAGTTTGGGAGAATTAGAGTAGAGTAGTCTTGCATGACATTTGAAGGGACATAGAGCAGATCAGAGAATTTTGATTGTCTACTTGTTTTTGATAATATTTTCCTAGTTTATCCTCATGATTATTATCCATTTCAAAAAATTTGGGTGGATTAAAAATTGTTCTATCATAATTAGCATTTGGTAATCTAGTAACTCAATACTTTGATGATTGAGATGTTTTTTGTGTTGGTCATGTAATAGAGGAGGATCTATAATGTGTTACTACAACCAATAAGGGAGTAATGCAAACATCTGTGAATAATATTTTTCTTGAGTGGATGCCCATATTGGCTAACTGAAACTATAGTTTTATGTGGTGGAGTCTATTTTAATGACAATATCGAGCCTATTTTATTAAAAAATCCCACATGGATTATAATACACTTGTATTGAAAGTTTATAGCCCTGAGTATTTTCAAAGCATAAAAGTTCCACAACAAGCATAAAATCTTGATAAGAAGCAAGCCATGAGAAAGATACAAATTGAAGTAAAAATCCTGAATAAGGTACATACATTTTTTTAAAAGTAAATAAATATATATTTAAAAAAAAATAGAAGATGTCAGCTCCAAATTTTCTCCTCTTAGACACCCAACTACTTAAACAACCAAATTATGCAGCTTCAAAAATAAAAATTCATATGATCCTTCAATTTGAAGGACTATGGAGATTTTTGATAGGGACCACATGAGTTCCCACTTACCTTGATGCAATCACAAAGTATGAATATTCTAATGCTAAGGCCTTAATGTTTATTTTACTAAGCATCATCAATGACATGCAGTAGCATATCAAGGACATTGACAATGCAAAGACAACATGGGAAAAATTATCAACAATATATGAAGCAAATAATTAGATGAAGATCCTTCATCTATATTATACATTTCATATACTAACTATGGAGTCTAATGAAATAGTTGAGGAATTCTTACATCAAGTAGCTCAGATAAAAATAGAGTTGTTAACTCTCAGTGAAATGGTAGATGACAAAACATTGGTATTAATCACTTTACAAGCACTCCCTTCCCAATTCAGATTGTTCATCATGACACTAAGTGTCACTAAATATAAAATGTCATTTGAAAAGCTCATGAACTTGTTACAATAAAAAGAGGCCATTAATTTAATACAAGATGAGTCTCAAGGTAAAGCTCTTAAGATGAAGCAATAATGAGGTCAAAAATTATGCGAGGGACTTCTAAAAAAGCCAACATAGAAATAACAATAAAAAAATTATCTTGTCATTAGTCATAGAAGCTAAAGATGTCATGTCACATTTGTTGCACCAACACTCATGACATAGACAACTACTAGTATAATAGCGAAAACAAAGGATATAACCAATAATCCAAGCACATCAAGGCATGACAATATTCAAAAATTGAAAAGACATCCCCATGAGTGGAATAAAAAGGGACATATCTCTATCCAACAAGATGATGAATTAGATGAGGTGATAATTGACAAAGACAAGAATATAGTACTAGTCTCCTAGACCTTACAACCCATAAGGAATATCTAGTTTATTAACTTAGGTGCCACTAAGCACATGATAGGTGACAAGAAGCTATTTGATTTTTTGACAAAATAACCCACCGGAGATTGGGTTAGGATCATTGATGATAAGGAGTATGTCATAGTAGGAGTAAGTCAAGTCACCATTCCTTTTAGAGCATGAAAATATACACTTACAAAGTTAATATACGTTCTTGTATTGACATCCAATCTCTTATCAGTCAGTCAAATATTTAATCATCAAGTAAAGGTGGAGTTTCTTATCAAAAATGGCATCAAAACCTACCTAATTTCATGAAAAGGTAAAGTTCTTGAAAAATATTTTCTAAAAGATAAGTTTTTTATTTAGATATAGTATCATCTTCTACATTAGTTTTATCTAACTCAATGGTAGAATCCACTACCCTTTTTCACTATTATTATGGTCATTTATTATCTAGATCTTTATATCAGCTAAGTTTTAAAGGGATGGTACATGGACTTCTAAATTTGTCTAGTTCCTTACCCATATACCCTAGATGCCTTACATAAAAACAACACAAGAATCCATTAAAATATAGATCTTTTCATGCCAAGAACATTTGGAGGTTATTCATACTGATCTGAATGGTGCACTACCTACTTCATTCTTAGGATACAAGTACTTTTAATAATTTATAGATGACTACTCCTAGAAGATGTAGGTATTCTTCCTAAAA
Organism: Torreya grandis; assembly: GCA_037957365.1. Classification (NCBI taxonomy): domain Eukaryota; kingdom Viridiplantae; phylum Streptophyta; class Pinopsida; order Cupressales; family Taxaceae; genus Torreya; species Torreya grandis. The sequence goes on from JARHVA010001442.1 coordinate 3,051,345, forward strand.
AGAAGAGTGAGGCCCTCCATCATTTCTAGGTCTTCTATCAATAGGTTATGAAGGAGACTAGGTAACATCTACTTTACCTCTACTTAGATTGAGGGGGGAACTTACATCAAAGAAATTCTTGGCATTCCTAAACTAGCAAGGAATAAGACAAAATTTGATTGCTCCTTACATGCCATAACATACTGGCATTATTGAGTGACGTAATCATACCATGATGGAAATGGCTTACCACATGCTATAAATGGTAAAGCTAGAGAAATGCTATTGGGTAGAATCAGTCTTGATAACTATTTATCTTCTTAATAGGGTACCAAAAAAAATTTTGAATGACAAAATTCCTTAAGAGGTATAGATTGGTAAAAATCATTCTATTTATCATTTACAAGTATTTGGTTGCATAGCATATATGAATGTAGCAAATAAACATAGAAATAAAATCAAGTCTAAAACATTCATATGCATCCTTTTGAGCTATAGGACAACCTCAAAGGCATATCATCTCAATGATCCTAAGTCGAGGAAAATCTATGAAAGGAGTAATGTGGTTTTTGATGAGTCATCCTTTAAGATGCAAAATGGTAAATCAACACTGACCACATCTCACTGATTACTTCCAAAATTAGATGATGATGAAAATCCTCACTAGGAAGAAGAGCTACAAGTGGAACTATATGTTGATCTTAGAGATTTAGAACATCCACTAGATAGTTCTTCACATCCACCAAGTAGTTCTTCACAATAGGAGAAAAGTTCTCATTCAAAGTGGGTACTAGGTACCATTAGAGACCCTCATTCATCTAGAGTTAGAACAAGGAATAAAATAAGACATGAGGTAAATTTTGTACTCATGAGTACAATTATTGATAGCTCTAAAATTGACTATGTCTATGAAGATTTAAATCAACCACAATGGAAGAAAGTAATGGGTGCTAAGTATGACTCACTCATGAAGAATCAGACTTGGGAACTATTTGATCTGCCTATAGGAAAGAAACTCATAAGTTGCAAATGGGTTTTCAAAATAGAATACAAGGTAGATGGATCCATTGCCAAACATAAAGCATGACTTTTAGTAAAGGGATATGCTCAAAAAGAGGGTATTGACTATGAAGAGACCTTTGCACCCACTAAAAATATCAAGACCATCAGAGTTATTTGTACACTAGTAGTACAAAATGGATGGTGACTTTAGTAGATGGATGTCAAAAGTGCTTTTCTCAATGGAGATCTAAAGGAAGAAGTATACATGACCTGAATAAAAGGATTTATTGATGAAAAAATCCTAAAAAGACATGTTGTCTCACCAAATCAATTTATGGATTGAAACAAGCTCCTATGACATGGTACACCAAAATAGATGATCACCTTTTACATCATGATTTTACTCATAGCCCCTTAGATTCTAACTTATACATAAAGAAGGTAAGAATATATATCATCATTCTTGTTATATATGTGGATGATCTTCTGATCACTAGAAGTTCAAAAGATTAGGCTAATATTATGAAGAATGACCTCAAAAGATCCTTTGACATGACTAAATTGTGGCTACTACATTACTATCTTGTCTTGGAGATATGGTAGAAACCAAATCACATTTTTATCTCCCAGATAAAATATACCAAGACACTCTTATAAAAGTATAGAATGTTAGATTATAAGCCACTTTCAACACCGATGGAAAAAGTTTGACAACTCTTTTGATTCTGGGACTCACCTCAAGTGGATGCAACTCTCTACAGATAGCTTGTTGGGAGTCTCATCTACTTAACCTACACTAGACCATATATATGTTTTGTTATGAGCTATCTATCCATATTTATGCAAGAACCAAATAAATGTCACCAAGTTATAGCAAAACATGTTTTGATAAATGTCTGAGGTATACTCGAGTATGGTTTAGAATACAAGAAAAATAGTTAGTTATTCTTGTAGGGATACACTGACTCAGACTATGCCAGATCTATTGATGATAGAAAGTAAATGTTAGGATACATATTTCATCTTGTATTTAGTCCAATCTCATAGATTAGTAAGAAGTAAATTATTTTTTCTATTTCATTCACTGAGGTAGATTATTATGTCACACATGGATCTTTGTGCAAGGTGATATAATTATGTCACATACTAACTAATATGGGCTATATTGAAAAGGATCAACCTATCATTCATTGGGACAATCAAGGTGTGTCAAAACTTGTGAAAAATCCAATTTATCATGAAAGAACAAATCATATAGAGGTTGAATGTCACTACATTCAAGATCAAGTTTTAAACCATAACATCTAGCTATAGTACTACCATACAAATGCATAGATAGCAAATATATTCACCAAATCCCTTGGAAAGGTGAAATTTAATATGTCTAGGGAGTACATTTGTAAAAATAATGTAATAAGGGGGGAATGATAGTGAAACATAGATATATTAGTTCATAATTTATCACAATTTTTAGAGTATTATATTCCTCAACTCATCCAAAGGATAACACTAATCCAAATATTATTAGAGGACAATATAATTCTTTAGACTATAGAATTCTCTAGACTATCAACTGGTTATATAAATACATTTGTACAGGTCTATTTTTCATCTATGAAAACCAATTGAATTTTCTATCACTTCATGAATAAATTAGGAGTATTTGAGTCTCACATCATTGATGAGGTTAATGAAAATTATCTTAATGAAAATAACATTGATGATAATATTGTGTAATTAACTGACAACAAAATTCCCAAAGGCATGATTTCCTTAGAAAGACTATTTAACACAGATAAACTAGCTAAAATTGTCAAAATTCCTAAGGCAAATAGGAAATATTATAATGTAGTTGACCTATTAATTCAAGGTCAACCCAAACTAGTGAATATTTTTATAGCTTGTATAAATTAAGAATTGAGAAAAACTAAAGTGTTGTTGACTAGGTATAAAGATGTTATAGCATGGTCCTATATATAATTAAAGATATTTGATCCTAGAGTCATAAACCATACCATCCCATTAAAGGAAGCTTGCAATCCTTTTAGGTATAAATAAAGTCCAGCCAACCCTATCTTAGAACCATTGATCTACAAAGAGTTCAAGAAGCTATTGGGTGCAAAGATTAGATAATCCACTTGGGTAGCTAACTTAGTACCAATTAGGAATAAGAATGGGGAAACTATATTGTGAATAGACTTCAAAATTTTGAATAGATCTTTTAAAAAAGATAAATATCCTTTACCTTCCCTTGACCAAGTCATTTAAATTATTATTGGTTCTGCTATGATGTCTTTTCTTGATGGTTTTTTAGGTAAGAACCAAGTGCTTGTGTAAAAGTAGGATATGTCAAAGACTATATTCACTAATAAGTGGGGCACTTTTGCCTATAAAAGAATGCCCTTTGGACTAATAAATGTAGGTATAAATTTTCAAAGAGCTATGGACCATGATTTTCAATTTCTCATAGGTAAGTGTATTATCATATACATGGATGATCTAACTATATTTTCTAAAAATAGGGAAGATCATATTATGCACTTACAACAGGTATTTAAACGATGTGGAAGGTATGAAATTTCTCTTAATCCCAAGAAAATTATTTTTTTGTGCTAATGAAGGGAAGTTATTAAGACATGTTATATCTAAATATGGGATTTCTATAGACCCTAATAGATTAGATGTTATATCCAAGATAGAACCCCCTAATAGTAGAAAAGAATTGAAATCTCTCTTTGAAAAAGTCAATTTTATGAGAAATTTTATTTATGGTTTTTCAAAAATTATAAATCCACTAAGTGGCATATTGAATAAGGATTCCAAGATCACAAATGAAGAGAAAATAAAATCCTTCAAGGACATAAAATAAGTAATAGTGCAAGCACTAGTGTTGATAAGTCTTGATTTTTCAAAACATTTTTATCTTTATTATTTTTCTTTATATCATACAATAGCTATTATTCTAATTCAGAAAATAGATGGATGTGATCATCCTATTACATTTATGAGAAATAATTTTAAGAGTTCTAAGTTAAACTATTCTCTAATTTACAAGCAATCATGTGGTTTAGTTAAGGCAATAAAAAAATTTAGACACCATATTCTTAACAATAAAGTGCTTGCAATACTACCAAACCCTGCCACTAAAATTATGATTAGTTAATATGAATTAGGAAAGATAAGAGGTAAATGTATATCCATACTCTAAGAGTATGATATTGAAATTCAAACTACCAAGTTGGTAAGGTGTCAAGTATTGATTCATTTAATTGCTAACACCAACCCAAAATTATGTGTCAAGTAGGTAGAGAAATAACATTTTTAACCCCATGATTGGTATGATGCCATTATTCATATTATAATAAGTGGATATTATACTATAAGGTTGAATAAAGATAAAAGGATATCTTTGAGGCTCAAGGTAGCACATTTCTTTATCAAAAATAGAGTCGTCTTTAGGAATAATTATGAAGGTATATATTTAAGGTGTGTTTCTAGAGAAGAAATAACTAAAATCCTAAGTAATTTTCATGAAAAGCTTGGAATTTGACACCCCTATGGAAGGAAAACAACTCATAATATACTTATGGATGGTTATTATTGGCCTACCATCTTCAAGGCTTCTCACAAACATGTGATAGATTATCATGAGTCTCAGATATTCAACTCTAAAGAACCAAAAATAGTCATGTTGTTGAAGCTAGTTATGATTGACAAGACTTTTACTCAATAGAGACTAGAATTTGTGGGGGTGATCAGCCCTAATTATTCATATGGATATAAGTATGTCTTACTACTATTGATTACTGCACAAGATGGATAGAAGCAATATCAACCAAGTAATGTAGGATGAAAGAGGTAATTAAATTCTTGGAAGAGAACATATGTACTATATTTGTAACACCAATATCTATAGTTTGTGATAATGGATCTACCTCTATATGCATTGATATGACTGAGTTGGCATATGATAATAACATTGTTCTCAATTTTTCATCCAACCATTATCCTCAAGGAAATGGAGTATTATAATCAATAAACAAAAACTTGATGATGGCTATAAAAAACACTACAACTAATAATCCAAGGACATGGAATAAGTTTATTAAATATGATCTATGGGATGATAGAACTAGAGTGAAGAAATCCCTAAAAGCATCACTATTTATACTAGTATATGGTCAATAGCCTATATTTTCTATTACTCTCAGGATACCAACCTACAAGTTAATGCAAGAGTACATGGAAGAAGATCAAGAGTTAATAAATTCAAGGGTACTAGACATCATTAAAATGGAGGATGCAAGAGAGGGAGCATTTTCCAATTTTAGTAGACATCAAACCACAATGAAGATATGGTTTGACAAGCACTCAAAGATTAAGGTGTTCAAGTAGTAAGACCTAGTTCTCCTTTGTGACAAAGCATCTAAATCTAAGGAAAAGCATGGGAAATTCACTCCTTTATGTATTGGTCCTTATCATATAACTGAGACACTATCAGACAACACCTTCAATCTCAAGGAATTTTAAGGAATAAAGTTTACTTTGCCAACAAATGGACAATACCTCAATCACTACTTCTATGCTACCCCACCTCAAGTCTACATGGAATAATTTATAAGAATAGTTATATTTAGTGTAGGTAGGCTTAGATTAGTTTATTTTCTATTCCTTATTTGTATATAATGCTTGTAAATATTTGTTTTCTTTTTGTTTGTGTGATTTTTGTGTGTTTCCTTTTCTTTTGTTTTGTTCCCTCCTTTCAATAAGTCTTTTTCAAGACATTTTATAGCTCTAATACATATAATTGTTCAAAGGTCAACAAATCAAGAATGAAGGTATGAGCCTTAACCATTTATTGACCATGGATTCTAGAAAGTTGAGCTTGATGTTATGATTTGGAGAAATTGGTAAGGATTGATATATAGGTTAATTGTTCCTTAAAATCTTACACCTTATTCTGAGCTAAGTTTGGTTTTGATAAGGATTGCACTTATTGAGGGAAATTTATATCTTTGAATAAAATCCATGTTATTAATTAAATAATATTATTACCTAGGATGAATTTTATGACTAAGGGTGATTTTTTGAAGATCAAACATTTGAAAAAATTCTAAGACTTGGCTAATTTTGGTTCCCAACCTTATTGGAAAGTAAAATATACTTGAAAATACATACAAATAAGAGATTTGTTGAAAATCCAAAATTTTTCTGAGCAAAGGTGATTTGGGTAACCTCCATCAAAGCTATAGATGCCTAGCTAGAAATGGATCAAGGCCTAGAGTAGAGGCAAAGGTATATCTATTAGGGTGTTGGATGATTGGCTGATAGTAGAGTAATGACCAAGCCTTAATTTTCATAAATCATGATTATTAATGATTATCTAAATATGCTATAAGTTAATGTTAATGATCAAAGGTATGAAATCTGGAAGTTGTTCTCTAAATCCCATGGAAATCAATTAAGTAATCAAAGCACACATACAACATGACTAGGTTTTGATGTTTGATCCTAATTTTGCATGTGTAAGACATGTTTTAATCATGAGTTCATCTTAATGATGATACTTGATCATATGTAATGATTAGTCTAGTTATTAGTTCAAACTAGAGTATTTGAGTTCTAACATTTTACAATTTTTTCCCTAGAAGTTATCATTTATTGAGGTCAACATACCCCCATGTTTTTGAAAAATGAGGACCCTTGTTCAATTTTGTAAATTGTGTTATGAATTGACATTCAAATTGATCAAAATTTCATTATTGAATATCATTTTTGCTTAAGATTTCATTTTCATTTTAACATATTATCTTAATTTAACTTCATCTAATGTTGCTTATATTTGTCTTTTAAATGTACATGTTGCAAGTTTAATGGAGTCCCAATTGTGTGAACAATGTCTAGGGTTTTGTGATTTAAATGTGAAATTAACCCTTAGTTGGATAAATAATTTGATCTCAATTGAACCTCATATAATAACCTTTATTCACAAGTACATGGTTAAATCCATGTTTGAACAATGTTAAAATCCTTAGTCAAATTATGTTTAGCCTACTTTTATTTTACATAAGATTTAAATTTGCATGGGAAAAATTTGCATGGGAACATTTATTATGTCTTTGACTTAGTTTAAAATTTATCCTAAGGTTATAATCATGTTTATCAACATGAACAAAATCTTAGTCTAAAAATTTATGCTAGGTTCTTTATATCCCAAAATCCCATCAAGTCTATTTTATTGTCCACATAGACTAATTAAACATGGGAGCACTTTATTAAATTTTAAACCTCGTCTAAAGTTTTATCCTAAAGTCCTAATTGTATTTATTAATACAAATTAGGAATTAGGCTAAAACTTTATCCTAAGTTCATTATATTCCCTAAGCCCAAACTTAGTCTATTTTCATCATCCATAAGAATGAATCAATGCAAGGATGCCACATGACAAGATCTCAGAGCTCAAGTAAAACATCAATGATATGTAGGCACCTACCCAGGTCAAAATATCAAAGAACTCATATCAAGTATGAAAGTGACAATTCTCACCATCTCTAAGGCATCTCAAATATCTTATAGTAAGTGAAGAGTCAATAAGTCAAGCATCCTATAAGGAATCATCAAAGTGATAAGTGTCACAATTTTAGAAAAAGGGAAGCATAATAACCAATCATGCTCAACATCCTAGATTAGGGTCAATGGAGTATATTAAAGTGTAAAAAAAAGATATAATAATGTGGGGTGAGGTAAATAAGTCAAGGTTCTTTAGAGGAATTTGAGAGTGTTAAGTGACGTGATCTCAACCTATTAACCTAAAATCAACTCTCTGCATTTATCTAGGTAGAATCAAGTGGATCAAGATTGATAGAGTGTATTGATCCATGCAAAGAAGATGCAATGATGTAAAATAGAGATGAATTTTCAAAGAACCCAAAATGAATGTAACATTGATGCATGTCATAACTATAATAAATGGAAAGTAGATCAACCAATGGAATTCAACCTCTTGGATCAAGATCTAAGGTGAGCAATGGAGTTGATAATTCAAAGGGTCCAAATGGAATGAGAAGCCACCATGTGGAACAAAGGAATTAAGTGATGGAGTATGCTCACAATAAGCATATTAATCTAGTGAAGCTACCACATAATTTATTTTTAGGAGACAAATTGAAGATCAATGGTTCACGATGAAGCCAGGGATAGTAGGCTCAATAAAAGATCAACATAGCAAGTTTAATCAAGCCTCAAAAAATTACATGATATGAAGACACGTGACCAAAAAATAAATAAGGATCACAATTTAGAAATTAATAAATAGTTTGACATAGTGATACCACATAAGCAAGATAATTCAAATTGAAATATTTTATGGAGCTATAGACATGAAAGGTTTACATACATGATCCAAGAAAAATCTAAGGCATGAAGCTCATAAGTTCGAACTTCATTTCCACCATTTAAGCTCTACATAAACCTCTAAAAATTCCCTAAGCATATACATTTACCTAATTACCTCTATATTCACTATAATTGAACCTATAAGATCTAGATTATTATCTACAATTGCACAGTTCAATCAAATAGAGACCCACAAGAACATTTCAAAGGAAGATGTGGATCTATATTTGACAACAAATGTTGAGGGATGTGTTTTCAAGGACACCAAGTTTGTTACAACTGCCTTAAACACATGAGACAATAATTGGTCAAAATTATTCTATGAGATTGAGAATAAACTAGATATTTATAGGGAAGAGGAGAAGAATCTCTTATCAAAGAGGCTATATGATGACATTATTGAAATTCAAATGACTAGTCTCTATTACTTAGCATTGAAGCCTAAGGTATTCCACTACATTGACATCCTTGCTCCTATTTTTAAAGATGTTAAGATAGATAAAGGAATTCTAATAAATGAGAATTTGATTCCTATTATAATTTTCCAAAAACCTAAATTGACTTAACCTCTATCAATTCTTGGGCTAAAGAAAATAATTGAATGGACACCATTGCCATGTGGCTAGATTTGGAAACCAAGTCTTTACAAAACGTAACAAGAACATCCCTATCAGCCAATTTAGACCTAAAATTAGGATGATAATGACAATATTGAATAGGATATGTGGGGATGTAACCAAAACTCATGTAGCTCTAGTATGGGTGCCCATAGTTTACTTCATTGTTGGAAAAATGATAGTCCCCCACTAGGTAAAATTAACATCTATTTAAGTAGAAAAGTATATGAAATTAGGCATAAAAAGAAGAATGAGTTTTTCATGATGTCTTACCTCCTAGATGTCATATGTGGAATAAAAAAGATTCTAAATCAAAGGATATGGTCCCCAAATAGAACACAAATAGTGTCCCAATATTACTATAAGTTGAACAACTATAAATATAGGGATCACATTAAATTTATTTATGACTATGTATATCCAACCTTGACTGAGGCTATAAATAAAATCATAATGAAGATAATTATCCCTCTAATCAAGAAATGCATATAAGATATGGGTATATATGGCTATATCTAGACTGTACTATCATCAATTTTAAGTGACTCAAAATTATCCTCTTAAGCTACCTATCCATGTCTCTGACAAGTTAGCTGAGTAAGAAGTGGCATACCAGTTGTTCTATGGAATTGATTGTCTATGCAAGACCAAGAGAAACCTTTCACAACCTCCCTATCACTATTAGCAAGATAACCTTTAGGCAGTGGGGTAACATTGACGCAACATCAAATCTATATTATTTTTCAATTTATAGATTGATGAACTTAGATAATGGGACCCTTATGGGAAGGTGAAAGAGAATTTAAGAATCAAAAGCATTTTTAATATAACCTATGAACATGATCCTAGGTAATTTGACCCCATACACACCAAGGCTTAATCTTAATTTGAAGTCACTAGAAGAATGAAGGATAACAACCTGACACCTGAATCAAGACTAGATAGAAATAAAAAGGTGGATGATATATGGAAATTGGGCCTAAGACAATACCATTTGATTAGTGGGGAACATTATAGACCTCCAACAGTTAATGCATAGGTAGAAACACAAAAATTAATGGAAATAAGGCCAAATGAGATTGCTTCTTCTTCATTAAAAGTATAAGAATAAGAATTACATCAAGAAGAATTTCATATGATAGCATTATATCCTAGTGATATTATTGAGGATGCACTTAAGATGCTATTAATGGCTTATTATTCAGATGATGAGGAGACAAGGGTTGAGCAAGATAAGGAAAAAGATAAAAAAATGGACTTAGTTCATGTTGACACCCCTAAGAGGAAGGTTGAGCTGGCCATTATTCATAAAGTAAAAGGACCCAAAGTGAATTTCACTACTCCTCTAAGTGAAGTCAATATATTTAGTGAAAAAAACTTATTGCATGGTCCACCCATTATATAATGGTTATTGTATGAACTTAGATTATATAAAGTGCCTATTATGCATCATCCTTGGGATATGATGAAAACCATTAACATTCCTGTGTATCAAGAGATTAAACCATGGATCATTTCCCTACAAGAGGATGAGGAAAAAATATTAGCTACACCAAGTGATTTAATAGGTCCATCAAAATTTGAGATCCCTATCTCACAAATGACTCAACCTACAGTTGGATTCAAATTTTAATTAATAATAACTAGCTTATATAGTGATAAAATAAGGGTCATGGTAGGAGATGAAGAAATGACATATCAAAAAGTGGAGCCTTTGACTGATTTGACTCAAAAACAATGATAGAGGCATAGTGAAGATCCTATTTTTGAGGAAGACATTCTTGAATTAACCCAAACATAATCATAATAGCTACAAGTTACTATCAAGGGCCTAAAATAGAAGAACAAGAATTTAGAAGAATAAGATATCTTATCATTTCTATAAGGGATGGTCACCTAATTTGACGCCACCATGAATGACTTATTTATCTCCTTAAAGGCCATATGATCTAAGCAAGATGCAGTAAACAAGAAAAAATCTATATTTATAGGTGAATTTGGCTAGTGGTAGGATTCAAGCCACAAGGTTAAAGATTTAATCAATGTGTTATCAGAGGATCAAATTGCTAGTGTTAGGATAGTTGGCCTAACCCATCTAAATATGGAAATAGCGATATTAGTAGAAAATATCAAGGATTCAAGAAAATGGTCGTGGGAAATGGGAGATATTTCTAATGATCTCAATTAAATGGAAGATAGGATATTGCATGTATTGGGGATATTAACTAAGGACCCTACTTCACTCAACCCCCTCGATTTGATCACTGATGAGGAGTTTAAACTTAGAGATACTCAATTTATGTAGGAAGTAAAGAACCAAAGCAAAGATGTTTTATTATTTTTAGTAATCTAGTGTTTAGAACATAAATAATAAGGGTTTGAATAATAGGAAAAATCTAGCTTAATAGATATAAATATAGATTTTAACAAGTAATTATGAAAGAAAAATAATAATAAACTTATCTAGTTTTAGACTAAAATGAAGGACTTTAAGGTTAGAATTTGAATATTATGACTAAGACACTATTAGGAATCTAAATATGGGTTCCATTTTTTGATTAGATAGGAGCACTAGAAATAAGACACCCTGATGTTTAGTGATGTAGTCCTTCCTGGTGTTGTTGTCTTGAGGATCTAAGTTTTTTGGGTTTCATTCTCTTAGTCAATGTGATCTTATGTACCAAATTTTAGGGGTTGAAAGTCACTAAATCTTGATATAGGTTGATTTCAATATTCAATACCTATATTCATCTACACACATGCAAACAATGAATGCATCAATAAAAAGGGGGGAAATTGGATTAAGAGAAGAATGATTACACAATTAATAACCCTTGCTATTCAGATTGATTCATATATTAACCCTCCAGTTAGGGGCTTAGATCTGATGTAGTTCTCCCTTAGGGAATGTGCATAATCAATCCACATGATAGATGCAAGAATTAATTTCACCTAGGCCCTTCCTTGATCAAGCATACAAGTCTATATGTGATACAGAGAAGTTGAGCTACACTATTTACTAATTTTTATTATGTCTAATGTGCCAAAGTATTAATTATTAGATAGGAGACTCGTTATTTTGAATTTGGGAGTTTTTTTCACATTTGGATGACATTGGAAAACATAGGAATGTAGTAAAGAAAGGGGTAAGACTCATCTAGTAGGAGAAAGTGACCATTGGAATCAAATTTTCACTTGGATAACATCACTATAAATTATACACCTTGGGTTTCAGTGCTATAGTCCTAGTTGGGCATTATTGTCCAGAGGGTCTGGGACCTAGGGGATGGAATAAGCATGGAAAGAGTAACCTAGGTCATTAAGGGTTAAGTTTGGAAGGTTATGAATGAATAGGAAAAGTCAAAAAGGTGTCTATGGTATGAAACAAAACTAAGGTAAATAAGACAAAAGTCATATCTAGATGTGAGTAAAACTCATATTCTCTAGTCAGTGTCTCATAGGAAAGGACTATGAAAAGACATGATATGTGTGGTTTATTAACCAATTTAGAATGTATACATTTTCCCCCCTTTTAATCTAGTGATGCACTTAAATGAATTACTAGAGTAAAATAAACAAAGAAGATGCATACCTGAACTTACCTATGTGGAGATAAACATGCTAAAAAAAGGGTCCAACTTCTTGGCTAGGGAAGAGGATGGAGAAATGAATAGTGCTTGGATAAAGAAGTAATCCTTGTAATAGATTCCCCATATACTAAATCTGAATAGTTCCTAGAGAAAGAAGGAATCCCTATAATAGATGCACCTTGTACTGAATCTGAATAATGCCTAGAGAAAAAGGAATCCATCTAATAGATTCCCCCTATACTGAGTCTAAATAGTGCATGGAGAAAGAAGGAATCCTTTTAATAGATGCCCCTTATACTGAATTTGAATAATGCCTAGAGAAATAAGGAATCTCTATAATGGATACCCCCTATAATGAATCTAAATAATCTGAACTTGGATTGAGAAGTAATTAGAGGTCTAAAAACAATGTCTATCCTCTATTTTGCACAAACTCCTAGGTTTGGGTAATGTTATGGACCAACCACTATAGACAATCATATGGTTTAACTTGGTGACAACTTGGGTATGTTTGAGTTTAATTTGAAAACTTTGGTCAATGTGTAAGAAGAAAATGGCATATCTTGCCATTTTGATCTGTATAATCTTAGATGATAAAGAATATGAACATATGTGCCATGCCCCCAAATCTATTATATGAGTGATATATCTATAGAGTCTAGTAATCTATATAACCACATGTGAAATGAGCTATCATGTGATGTTGCATGTGCAAAATTGGAGATCAAAATAATGTGCTCTATACTATGCCTATAATCTGCTATCTAGTTTATAAATATCATGTTGTATGAAGCTATATGTGTGAGACATGTAGTGACATACATGCCCCCAAATATGATATCTAGTTTGAATCTATATCAAAGTCACTATGAATTTGTATGATTTTAACCACTTTATATTTGAGTTATATATATATATATATATATATATATATATATATATATATATATATATATATATATATATATATATATATGTAACTGAAGGTATGTCCCTCTAAATGTTTTGAGTAATGTCGAATGACCCATGTAATTTGAATCATTGTATATCATGACTAATTTGAGCTAAATCTAATAATTATGACTACTAAAGGTGTAGAAACATGGGGTATCCATTTATTAGAGTGGATGGGTGTGCTGGGTAGGTGTAAAATTAAGAATATTAAGAATGATGCTCCCCTTTTGGGGAGAGGGATGATATTTGTGATAGAGGAGGCTGAGCCAAAAGTGATGACTAGTGGCATAATATTAGGAATAAGGTTGGTATAGTTTGAATTTATTGAGAAGTTATTTGATTAATTATATTAAGTTATTTGAAAGTTGAACAAGCTTTGATTGGTCAGCACCATGTTTTATAAAATTTGAACAAGTTTTTAATGGTGAGGACCAAGTTGTATAAAATTTGAACAAGTTTTTATTGGTGAGGACCAAGTTGTATGTTTGGGTATAAGAGAGATTTATATATGTGTGTGCCATGGTAGGTAATTGATGTAGTAAGAGAATAAGGCCTAATTTATGTTGAAGGTGTTGTCATGATTCTAAGGAATAAAATGGTTTGTAAAATAGAGTTGTAGGGCTCAAGTTATGGGTAAAATGGTGTATTTAGGAAATTTCCACTAGTTCCAACATTGTTGTCCAGGTTGTAGCACTCTTGTCCAGCGTTGATAACTTGTACTCAACATTGTTGTCTTAGAGGCTATATTTTCTAGGCTAATGCTTAGTTTAGTTTCTATACTTTTTCTTGGAAATTGATTTGGCATGGTGAAATTGATGTAGGTGTTATTTTCTATGATATTGATGTGTGACCTATTGTTTTTTTTATATTGGATACTTAGTTGGATACAGTTGGTTTATATATATATATATATATATATATATATATATATATATATATATATATATAAAAAATTTTAGTGTTTTTCAAGGTAAGGTATGGTTGAGGGAGTTTTGTATAGGCTAGGTAATAAATAATCTAAGATTGTTGCCTTTATTAGTTGATGAGCGGGCTATGATGGACAAAGTTGGATTGGGTCACATGTGTGATCTAGGTAGTGTGCAGTGGGATAGGCATTTGATTACCACCTTATGTGAGAGGTTGAATGCAAATACCTATACTTTTTGGCTTCTTACTAGGGAGATGACTATTAATTTGGAGGATGTGTACCAAATTTTTCATTTGCCAATTAGTGGATGGCATGTGACTTTATAGGATGATATGGGTACAAATACAATTGATCGTGTATCCTTATATTTTACTAGTCTACCCTTAGGCATACATAGGAGAGGCAGTGATAGTGATGTACTATTATCAACTATTGTTTAGTTGAGTGTTATGTATCTATGGAAGTGGATGGTAGTGTTGTTGGTTTCTTTTTTTGTAGTGGATGGGAGTGGTATATCGATTACATATAAGATACATAGGATTGTACATAGTGTACAGGTGTATGACACTATCTTCTCATAATGTAAGACTATGCTTGACCACTTATATAGAGATTTATATAGGTTTACTCATGAGGCATTTAATGGCAGTTTGAGTGTAGCTACTTTATTAGATTGTTAGGCCTATGATCATATAGCAATTGTGTGGTCACTAGGATTATTGAGGGAGAGGTGGGCACCTCCATATCCATATGGGGAGTGGTGAATGATTTCATTAGATATTAGGTCTCTTGGGATGGATCACTATAGATGAGTGTTAGACAAACTAATGGCTCAGGATATCATATTGAGGCCCTATAGAGGTTTTCTTGGGTGGCCTGAGGATGGAGTGTAGTTGCATTATATTAGGGTTAATTGTTGTTTACATAACCATTAGCCTAGAGTGTATGAGCACTTTCACTATGAGTACATGACTAGGCAATTTGGGGTTCTACAAGATGTGTTGCTAGTAGTGTGGGTGTGTGTGAGGAGTGCACTAACACCGATGAGAGTAGGAGCTCATGGTAGGCCTATTAAGGCTGAGTTATCACCATTGCCTTTAGATGCATGAGATATATATATATATATATATATATATATATATATATATATATATATATATATATATATATATATATATATATATATATATATATATATATATTTATGATGTAGATGATGTTGGATGAACAAAGGAAATTACCACATGGTAGGTGAGGCATCAATGAGCTCTATTATATCTTGTTGATGGAGGGGATGCCCCTGAGTATCAGGACCCAACTATAATCCAAATGATGGGAGGTAAGTATCATTTATATTTGAGTTGTGTATAAGTTTAAATTTATGCATGTTTTAGCTTGTTTTGAGAATGTATGTCTAATGTGGTGTTGTAATTTTTGCATGCAGGTAGAGTGGAAGGCTCTTAAGATGAACCATAGGCTAGGGTAGGAGGTGGAGATGATGGGTTTGGGAGACCATTATTGAGTCTACACTTTGTGAGCTCACATGGCATGTTCTTGATGATGTTGTGGAGGGTTTGATAGAGTGAGTTATAATTATAAGTAGTGGTTATGCTCATTTATTTGATAGGGCTGCTATAACTATAGCTACATATGTTAAGGTAGTAGGAGAGAGAGATGAGTTGAGAGATGAGTGGGATAGGCATAGGATTCCTCCTCTTGATTATGTATTGATGGGTACATAGATTATGAATTAGTACTTGTATTTGTAGAGGTGGTATGTAGACTTGCATGAGGAACATGATCAGTTACTAGAGAGAGATAGTGTAAGAGGCATTCAGTTGAAGAGGTGTAGGGACATCAAGCATGAGATTGGATTATGGAACTAGTACTAGAGGAGAGAGTAAGATTGAGAGTGAGGGCATGATGCCCATTCATGATTGATTATATTTGATATAGTGTATATGTATTTGAAAACATTATGATATATATATATATATATATATATATATGGATACTAGTTTTTGGTTTTTAGCTATTTTATTACGTTATTATACTTGAAGTGTGCTAGTATATTGATATATTCATTTCAAATGTTTGAAAATAGTTAATTTGGCATTGATGTTTAGATTGTGTATGTTTGGTACTTGGGATATTTTGTTTAAATACTTTGTTGATGAGTTGAAGTGTGATGTTAGGTTTTGATTTGTAGGCAAAAATTTGTTGAGTTTTGTAATTTATAAATTATTTGGATAAACTAAGCTAGGTTTAACATTTGGAAATTGTTTGATTATGTTGATTGGGTTTAATATTGGTAAAATGTTTGGATAGGTTGAGTTGGTGAGATCATGGATTTTGATAGGCTTGTATTTAGATAGGATAATTGTTGGGAATTAAGAATGTTAGTTTTTAGTAGGGGGATGTAAGTTAGCATTGTGTGCATATTACTTCCCCAAGAGTGGCTTAAGAATACAAAAGGTAGCTAGACCTTTGGATCCATCATTACCAAACTAAGTGAATCTTACAAAATAAAACCAGTATGATTGTACATTATAGTATTCTATGTTGTATCACTATCTAAACCCTATAAGCCAACTGAATAAGTGCCCATACTACTCATGATATGTAAGAATGTGATTTGTATCTGATATTGTTTGTTGAGTGTGAACTATTGTTCTATGTGAATATTTTTCAAAATTTAACATTATTGGTTGTGTAGTTGAAACTAGATGTTGTGGAGTAGACTCATCTATTCTCAATTATAGTATATTTCTACATGAAATAACACCTTGTGGCCTCTATTTTGATGTATATGACCGAGTAGTAGATTGAGATGGAACTATGACATATGATGAGGGTTTATATAATCTTAACCATAGTAGGTTACTACATGAAATAGGACCCTAAAATCTACCTGTAGTGAATATTTATCATGAGTGGTACTCTACTATTGTGTCTATGACTCTACTAGTTATGTATATGTAATTATACTATGTATCCCTCAGACTATGATGATATATGTAGGTTATTATTGCTATATTGGTTTCCAAACCTTCTAAAGTGGTGTAATAGGAGATATCCTATGATATTCTATCATAAAACTTGCATTGTGTTCACAATGAGTGATCAATGATTCCTATAAAGGAATGTCTTAGGATCATTCAGTCATGGAGGAATGGGGTCTAAGGTTCCATAATGGAGGGGATCTCTATGCACCCTATGTGAATGCTATGATACCATTATCAACACATCTATTAATGCAATCTCTGAGTCTAAAATAATCATTATCTTTGTGTCAATGGATATGATGATAATTACAAAAAGGTTAATGTGGTTATCTATGTAAGAGATGTGGATCTCATCAATGAGTAGAAGTTAATGTGATTAGCCTCCTATCTAGTAGTGTTGATAATATGGTAGATGGGCCATCCTATTTTGAATCAAACTATAGTGGTGCTTTGATGTTGTTCTCTAAAGTGCAGACTACAAGTTGTGCTCTAGACACTGGCTCTTTATTCTTGACTAGTTACTATTTTTATTTTGGTCTCCTATCTTATCTAGGGTATGGTGGATGCTAAGTATTAAGAGTTGTATCTAAATATGTTGTTATGAAATCTAGAGTGATGCAATCAACTGAATCTACTTCAATCAATCCAAATTTCTTTTCCAAAGATAAAACTGTATAACATAAATGTATGAAAGAAGACTCTATCTAATATAGTCAAGTAGAGGTTGGTAAATCCTCTTAATAAAGTTATTATAAAGCTCTAGATCTATTAGTTTTTATATCAATCTTAACATGTGAGCCTTGAATCTTAAGATATACTCACTAACTAGCTCTAAATAATTTTGATGTAGTGTGGCAAGTTTTTCATATGTAACATGAGGGCTCATGTTTATGATGTAATATCTAAGAAATTCCTCCTCTAAGTCATCATATGTGTGTAATGAACCAAGAAGGAGTAGATGAAAGAACCAATTTGGTGCTTCCCCTACTAATGTATGTTGGAATAACTTGAGTATAATCAATAAGCTCGCATGAGATGGTAAAGCCTTTTGAAAGGCCTAAAAGTGTATAAATGGATCTCTAGTTCCATCAAAGTGAGGTTATGATGGTATCTGGAGATGATTAGGTAATGAAGCTTTTATGAATGTCTTCAAAATAGGGTTACCATGTAGATCATTGGCATCTATCCATGACTTATAAGCTTTGTTTCTATGGTAAGGAGATGTACTTGGTGTTGTAATTCACCGACTACATGCATCAAAGAGATGATCTCCTGGGATAGTACATTAGTATGTTGAAGTGGTTCAATTAATCATTGAGTTTCATTGTTAATTTTAACCATGGGAATGATACATTTTGCTATTGGATCATAAAGATGGGGTGTGCTCAATTGAACCTTGGGAGTAATGGTAACTTAGACCTTACTAGAGGGATGTGGGCTACCACTTTCTTTAGGTGAAGAGTGAGAACTGGGTTCTACTGTAATGAGGGGTGGCTTCGGAGATCCATTGGTATCTTTGTGTTTTAGTGAATCATGTGCTAGTTTAGTAGAGGATGTGATATTATTATTATCATGTGCATTATTTGAAATATAATTAAGAATAAATGTAGAAGAAACATTTTGACGTGCATTATATTTAAGAGGAGTAGGAAATGCATTTTATTCTTCACTATATGCATAATAATCATCACTACTCCATTCATAATCATATTCTGAATTTTGTGCATTTGAAATAGAATAGGTATAATTATCATTTTTTAAATCACTTTAATTCTCATATTTTATCACTTCCATCATTGTTAGGGAGAGGTGTAAGATAAGAATTTAATTCCTTTCCAATATGCAACAAGTTACCATTAGAATTTAGAATATCATGTGTATCTATGCTATCCATGGATGGAGTGTATGCATTTTATTCTTTTGTAGTATAAGAAGAGAGAGAGAGAGAGAGAGAGAGAGAGAGAGAGAGAGAGAGAGAGAGAGAGAGAGAGAGAGAGAGAGAGAGAGAGAGAGAGGAGAGAGAGAGAGAGAGATAGAGAGAGAGAGAGAGAGAGAGAGAGAGAGAGAGAGAGAGAGAGAGAGAGAGAGAGAGAGAGAGAGAGAGAGAGAGAGAGAGAGAGAGAGAGAAGTATTTTTCCCATTTATCAAAAGTATTTTCTTTAGAAGAAGGGATGAAAGAGATAGGTTTAAGAGGAGAAGATGCATCTATTTTTTCTTCACTATGACTTTCATATGCATGATAATATTATTCATTTCAATAGTTTTAATTATATTCATATTAAATAAAATCATTTTCCACTTTTTTATCAAATGTACAATTTTGCAAATTTGTCCACTCATTATCATAATTATACAAAAAATTAAGAAATTTGTCTATGGGATGAGAGGGAAGAAGTGCCTTAGTGGCCATTTTATTTATTTCACTAAAGAAATTTTTAAAAAGTACTATGAAGAAAATAATTACAAAAAGAACTACTATCATTGGAATTTTGAAATTACTTTTGATAATCCAAAGAATTTACAAAAAAAAATCAAATTATTTTTTCTAAAAATTATAATGGAGGCAAATTTGAAATTTAATGACCTACTATGCAAGTCTAAGGTTTTTATCTAGGGTTTCAGAATTTTGAAAATTATGGATATAATTTAAAATTTTAAAAATAATTTTAAATGGGAAAAATGCACAAAAATTAATACAAAAATCATAATTTTGAAAATTAAATTTTTATATAAGAAACCACTAATTTTAGAAACTTGAATTTATTTTTGACAAGGTAATAAATTTGCAAAAAATTAAAAATAGTTTCCTAAAATTTGCAAGGGGGAAAGGCTTAATGTTTGATGACATAGTTTTGAAATCTAGGGTTTTAGAACTTTTAAAAATTATGGCTATAATTTAAATTCTAAAATTAATTTGAACAAGATAATTATACAAAGATTGATAAAAAAAAAAAATTGAAATTGAATTTTTGCACAAAATAACTACTAATTTAGAAAATTTGAAAATATTTTTGGCACAATAAACAATTTTCAAAAAATTTGAAATTAATTTCTAAAAAATTTAAAGGAGGGAAACTTGGGGTTTGATGACTTGGTTTGTAAATATATGGTTTTTGGGCTAGGGTTTTAGAAATTTTGAAATTATGGATATAATTTAAATTCTAAAAATATGTTTGAATATAATAATTACACAAAAATTAATGCAAAAATAAAAAAAATTTAAAGTAATTTTTATACAAAATATTAAGGAAAAACCCTAAGGTTACCTAGGGTTTTAAATTTTTATTCAAAGTAAGTCAGGTTCACCAAATGTTTTATTATTTTTGGTAATCTAGTGTTTAGATCTTAAATAATAAGGGTCTAGAATAATAGAAAAATATAGCTTGATAAGGGAAAATATATATTTTAATAGGTAATTATGCAAGAGAAATAGAAATAAATTTATCAAGTTTTGGACTCAAATGAAAGGGTCTCAGGTTGTAATTTGAAGAGCAAGACTGAGACACTGTCAGTAATATAAATATAGGTTCCATTTTTTGATTGGATATGAGTGCCAAAAATAATACACCTTGGTGTTTTATGTTATAGTCCTTCCTAGTAATGTTGTCATAAGGATCTAATCTTTCTATGTTTTGTTCACCTAGTCAATGTGAGCTCGTGTACCAAATTTTAGGGGCTAGAAGTCACCAAATATTGTTTTAGGTCTATTTTAATATTTAATACCTATATTCATATAAACACATGTAAAAAATGAATACATAAAAAGAAAAAAAGGGTAAAAATAGGCTAAGGGAAGAATGATTTCACAATCAAGAACCCCTACTATTCTAATTGTTGCTTACATTAACCCTTGAGATAGGGTCTTAGATTTCATGCAGTTCTCCCTTAGGGAACATGCATAATCAATGTGAACAATAGATGCAAGAATTAATTTCACTTAGGCCCTTCCTTTATCAGGTGTGAAATTTTATGTGTAACATAGAGAAGCTGAGTTATACTCTTGATTGATTTTTATTATGTATAATGTGCCAAAGTAGTAAGTGCTAGATATAAAATGCTTTGTATAGTCCTTTATATAAGAGACTCATTTTTTATATTTGGGAGTTTTATTCACATTTATATAATATTGGAAAACTTAAGAACAAAGAAAATAAAGGGGTAAGACTCATTTAGTAGGAGAAAGTGATTGTTGGAATCAAATTTGCACTTGGACAACAACTCTAGAAACTAGACAACCTAGGTTTCAATGTTGTAGTCCTAGTTGGGCACTATTTTTTTGGAGGGTTTAGGATGTGGAGGATAGAATAATCATGGAAAGAGTAACCTTGGTCATTAGGGGTTAAGTCTATAAGTTTATTAATGATTGGGAAAAGTCAAAAAGGTGTCTAGGGTATGAAATACGACCAAGGCAAATCAGACAAAAAGACATAGCTAGATGTGAATAAGACTCATATTCTCTAGTCAGAGTCTCCTATTAAAGTAATATGAAAAGACATGATATGTGTGTTTTCTTGACCAATTTAGGGTGTATACATAAGGTAAGACTGGGGTAGATAATAAAAGGATCATGGATATGATTTTATCAACTGAAGAGAAGATGGGAGAGGCTAGGAGCATCAAGGAGTCTTTGACCATGGTAGATAAATACCTTAATATCTTGATAGATCAAGAAAGGGATATGTTAATTCATCCCATTGTCAACCAAAATATGATTGATGATTAACAATATAGAATGAATATCTTGCAGTAGAGGTAAAAGATCACTACAATAGAGGATTCCCAAAGTCAAATTTATTTACTTGGAATATTATTTTTTTATAGAAACATGTATAAAATTTTAAAAAGACAATATTATTTTGTAAAATCATGTGAAATTTTGTAAATCATATTTATTATTTGTTAGTCTATTTATGAGATGTCATAGTTCTATAAGGTTTTAGAAGGACAACTATCCCTAACACTTATACAACTATAATTGGACATGATTGACCAACATACCTCCTTAGTTTTCTATATAATGAGGTATTGTAATTTTCAAAATGAGGGAGTTTTGAGAAAGAAAACTTTATCAAAATTTGGATAAAGTAATAAAAGCAAGGAATTATACAAAGATTGTCTAATTGTGTTTGTGTGATTGTTATTATGGCTGCTCTCAACTAACTAGTTTAATTTTTAGATTTGAATGGTTTTTATGGATTATAGATGTGCACGTTTAAATTTAGAGTTGTCAATTTTTTTGAATGCTATATTTATTAAAATATATTAGGTTCATTTCATTTTCTTTACTCTTCTTATATATGTTCCTATGAAATTTGTTTATAGGAGTAAATTTTTATAGTGAATCTAGTTCTTATTTGTATTTTTATTGGTATCCTTAGATGTTTGCCTAATGTATGATAGGATTTGAGCTTAAGTTATTTCATGTCATATATTAGTGTGAGTTCATGTTTGGATTTAATTTGAACTTTGTCATAATGGCTGGATAGAAGATCAACAATATCTTTCTTCTCTACCTTACCCTTCCTTTTGCTCATTTCTTTGATTAATTCACTTTAGTTTAGATTTAATTGTAAATATACATATTAGTTAAAATTTATACTTGGGATTTTATCATAACTCACTTCACATAGTTTAGATTAATCTCATTTTCACAAGTTAGCTATTAGGCCGTGGTTTCTCCCAAAAACCAAAAAGTTACATTATAAATTTTGTGAAATAGTTCATTTTATTTGCCTCTATTCCACCAAATATGTCAATAATATTGCAACCTAAAACTCATGAAATGAATTCTCTAAAGCCACAAGTGATATGTGTTTTTTAAACACTCTGAACCCCTTATGATACACTTTTAGGCATCAACAAACTCCTTGTGTGAATAATATACAAATGATCCTAGGAACTAATGATAGTTTTGAGTACCTAGTATCCCCTTACAACTCCATGACAAATTCTATCTCCTAAAATCAAGGGTAAGTGTACTTTTAATGTTGATCTCTTCCTCCAATTAGGCATATAGGCCTAAAAATCTAATTTTTTTCTCTTGACTTCTCCCACATGTGTGAAACCAAAAAAAAGTGTGTGATTAAATTTTTCTCTATATCCATTCTTCATAACAAATTTTAGATTTTGAGACCTTGTGTAGGTATGATGACCATGAATTCATTCAAGGAACTAGCCCTTTCTCAAGCCTTTTTTAGAATGTCCTTAAAAACTAGACCTAGAGGGTCACTTTCAAGGTTGAATGTGTGGATTTTTTGGTTTGTATAGATATAATACATCCTAAATCACCCTCCCTAATAGTTTGTATCTATTAATGATCTCTATACCCTATTTGGATTTCAAAATCTTATAAAAGTACAACATTTATTGCATTCATATAGTTGTAGGTAAAAACAAAGTATATGTTAAATACCTAATTAAAGTGTTAAATTATGTTCAAGTGATTACAAGATCAAACCAAGTAATCTCTTGCAATTTAGAGATCATTATTTCTCTTTCAACCTTTATTAGAGTTTTAAGAGGGTTTAAGGAGGTTTATGTTCTTAAAAATTGTTCATAAACCCTCTAGCTTCAAAATCTAAACCAATACCACAAATATCAAGTTCACTATCCTCCTAAACTATCCATAAGTTATTAGGTTCACATGCATCCTATCCATGTAGATCCAAGCACAAGAAGTTTCTCTTGGGGTCTTAACTATGCCATTAAAGAGTGGTTTGCATTCTTAGCCTGTGTTCATACAGGATGGAGACCTATATGAAAAAATAATTATAATTCCATGAGATTTAAGTTTGGGAACCCATTCACCCTCCATAAAATCCACCATGTCCCATACATAAGTTTCAAGGTCACACCAAGCAAGAGAAAGTTGGTCTGAACTACCTTCCTACATCTAGAAGAGTCCAAGGAAGTCTCACAAGCCAAATTGACACTTACCTTATCTTGGTCTGCCTATGAGTTACCTTTTAGGGTTTATGATAACTTTTTTCAACTCCTAATGCCTTCATAGCTTCATTTTACCCTTAAAAAATCACTTTTTTGAAGACCATTTATATAAGCTATGTGTTTGATCTTAGGCTTTACAAGCCTAAATAGACATATAAGGCTTTCCATCTCTTTCATTATATTTGAGGGATATAATAATTCATATTATCATAATATAAACCTTTTCATGTTAATTAATTTACCTTATATCATTTTATCCTTCAAAAAATAAGCATCCTTCACTTGATTATGCAGGTAGGCCTATAGGTTATTGAGTTGAGTGTATATAGGGTTTAAATGCATCTTGGTTTTGATAATTATTATCTAAAACTCCATTAGGTTTATTTAAATTAAAATGACTATTTTCTACTTATTTATCCATCTACACTTTAAACCCTCTTTATTTATTGTGTCTTATTTTCAAGTTTGCAACCAACCTGAGTTACTTAGACTAACTTGTAGGTGATCATTTAGTGTTTAAATACATTATTGAGGTTTAATACATATAATACAAATGCTTAAACATTCAATGATATTTCATATAGTATTTAGTACTAAATTTTCTGTTTTAAACCTTCTCAATTTTTCCAAAACCCTACATCTTCATAAACACACTCTCTCTTCTTGGATATGTCTAATACATTGTTGTAGGTGGATACTGAGAGTATTTTAAGTATTAATATTTGAGATATACCATTCACAACTAGGATATTTTAACTTGGATGCACATTTGAAACTCTTTGAAATATAATTTACATTTAACCCATCTACAAACATGTTATCACCTTTTGACCATGTATGTCCTTTCTCATGTTCTACATATAACAAGCCAAGTTTAGTTTCACTTTATCAATGCAATTGATTATCTAATGAGAGTATAGTGTGAGAGTAGAATTCTATTTGAGTATATATTATTAGTTATCTAGGTCTCACATGTATCTTCTTAGACCTTTTCTATACTGACTCAAGACTTCAAATTGTCCAAGTCTACCATGCAATTGCCTATAAATATCAATTGGTTTGTCTTGACATTGGGTATAAAGACACACTTATTATAATGGTCTTCACAAACTTCAAATTTTGAAACATTGAATTTTAATTACCATTAAGAATTTAAAAATTACTTTACTTAATACAGATTTCAAAAATTTCTCACAGAGTGGAGACCTATAGGTCTGTGTTTTTTAATGTTTTAGGGTTAAAACAAGTGCAAGTTTTATCTCTCTTGAGTTTGAGATCACTTATACATTAATTAATCACCTCTCCTCATAAGATTAAGATATTCACATCACTTTGACTATGCATATAAGACCTTTTGAGACCATATTTTCACAAGCAACCCATACCATAGTCTTTAATAATAGGTACCATTGGAGAGATGTTACAAAGAAGTCAGTCATGATGAATGATCCTGAAGGAGGTGGAAAGATGATGGAAAACATGTAACCATCACTTGTATGTATTGGAAATATTGACCATTTTTACCATAGGCTAAAATGGGTCAACCCCCTATAGTTATAATCTTTTATAGGGGCTTTTTATAATGACATAAGGTATGTTGTAGTTCATATGATGTCATTTCATATGCCATTCTAGCTTTGGTCATAGTCTACCCCAGTGCTTATGACATTTAGTGTCTTAAGGATCATTTTAGAGTCATATATGCAAGTGGCATATTTTCATGATGTCCAAACAGGTCTTCATGGTGATTAGTTCAATTCAAAATCAGAGATAGATTCACATAGTCTTTAAAAAATCATTTAGAGCTATAAAAGTTCAAGTAAAATCTTTGTGAAGCTAGACCATTGTCAGGACATCATAAAGAACCAGAATGGACCAATACACATGGAAATTTTATAAATATGTTTTAAAAACATTATGTGATCAATGAACTTAGTGCCAAGATCATCCTCTACAAGTTTCATATCTTGATGAGTCTTCTATCTCAAGATCTAAGCCTTTAAAGTTTAGCTTATCAAGTTTAAAGGGATAGGCCATCCTAAACATCACATGGAAACACAATGGTTAGTTTGCTTGTGTATTTTATATGTACACATTAGAAAGACTCACAATATAAAAGCATATAACACCATGGATATCTTTGTGCCTACATCATATCTTAAAAGTTCCATGCCCACACGAGCTTTCTAGCTAAAGTCATAGAGTCTCAAAGATGGACCTATAGATTAGGATGTTCATGCAAGAATCAAATTCAAGCATTGAAAAATAGCAATTTAGGTTTAAATGATCAGTGATAGGTGACTGGGCATCATGTAAAATCATATAGACCAACTCACTTGAATACTTTATAAACACACTTAGAGAGCTCCCAAAACTAATGGATCAAGTGGGCACAATCCTTTTCGTATCAAGAGCATCTCTTGAAAAATTTTTGCCTTGATGACCTTTTTGATTTCAGATCCAAGCCTTCAAAGTTGGTCAAATAAAGGGAGATGTTTTTGTAGACATTAACTTTAAGCTATGGAAAAAAACCATTACGGTCTTAAATTTGGCATTCATGCAGATGTTAATGATGGTATCATAGGCATCAAATGATAGTCATATAGATGTTAGATTTAGACCATAGTGAATATACATTTATTTTCAAATGTAAGAAGATGAATGGTTCATGTTCAATCATACTAATGATCCAACATTGTGAGCTCAATTGGCAAGAAAGTGGGTGTAATAAGATCAAAGGCTCATGTGGCTTCATACATCTTGATCCAATGGTGTGAGTGACATTCAACATGTCAAATGATCTTCATGGTAGGAAATCAAGGGCCTGTGTTCATTTATGCATTTTGATCTGATGGTATATGAGAAGTCAAGAAGTGAGTGAGGATTTATGAGGCCAATGGGAGCAAAGATAGTTTGGAGCATTTTGATTGACCCAATAATTTTTTAACATTCAAAGTCAAGCCAAGAATCCATTTTTGACCAAAGTAAATAGGTCTTACAAGAATCATCCCACCACCATTAAATCTTATTCAAATTCCATGGATCAAGTATAGTCATGTAGTCAAGTATAAAGAACATAAAGTGATGCCATTAAAGATAGATATGGACCTCTAGTTTGACATTTTGTATCATGTAAAGTTATTTTTGTGACTATTTTCACCATTCTTAAAGTGGATCTATGTATATGATGAATCTTTAGATCTTATAGAGACAAAGTAGCTCTATTTGGACCTATTATAATCAATAAAGGGGTTATAATCTATAGGTATGTATCAATGTGATAACTATAGGAAAACTAATAATTTGATATTGTTTTTCCATCTATGGTGGACCTATGAACATGGGGATGAGTTTGAGCATGATCTAGTTTGAACCAAAGATAACATTTCAAAGGGTACCATGAATACATACACATAGACTCCAATGGATACATTGCTAGAACCAAATGCATGAAAAGGGACCTTCTCTCCACTTTCTCACACCATGATAGACCATTTAGGATCAATTAAAACCAAGATAAATTTCTAATAGATTGATCTAATTTTTATAACTACATTGATTCTAGGACCCATCTCAGAATAACTTGATCCTAGCATTATAACCACCAAGAAGCATCAATGAGGGAAGAATGTAACTATGTAACCACTTGAAGTGACCTGGATCAATCAAAAGGTCTAAATGAGCATAATTTTTAAAAGTAATTTTAAATTTAGGTCAAATGAAGTTAAACTCATTTTATTCTCCTTTGGACTTATCTTTGCCCACTTCTCTCTCAAATGCTATAAGTAGTTGACATTTTGGACTTTGTAGTAATTCCACTCCATGTATGGTGAAACCCTACTAGAATGATGTCATATTTTACATTTAAACATTAATACAAATCTAATTTTGAGTTCCTAAACAATTATATAATTGTGCAAGTGATGTATGGTGATGTAAAGTGATAATTCTTTATCTTTTCTTCCCTTATCCTTTCATGTTTGCATAAAATTTCCTATTATAATAGGTCATATGAAGTGTTTTCAAGTGTATGAGCCTATATTTTAAGTTTAAAATGATCCTTAGTGTTTGAAACTAGCCTATGGTTCACTTACCTTGGATAAATATTATGCATCTCACCTTCATATTGAAATACTCATGTGATAATCCATAAGACTTGGAAGTTAGTTTGTGTGCCTTGTTTCTTAGTGTAGGAAAGTATTATGGTCTTATCAAAGACATTTTGATTCATCACCTCATTTAGAGTAGGTTCAATTCATAAAATCTCTAAGTATTTTCCCCATAAATAATTATTTGGCATAGATAAGATCATTTCAAGATACATTTAGGGAGCCAACCCTTAAATCTAAAGGCTCATTTACAATATAGGTACACCCACATACCTGGAAATGTTTCCATGTTTCCCAAATCTAGAAGAGGCTTGAACACCCTATTTTAAGGTGAAATATTTGATGAAAATAGTTCTGACATGCCTAGTGGGACCAATTATCTTCAACACAACATGTCAAGGTGAATGTTGGTATTGACAAACATCAACTATAAATTGGTGTGCTACTCTTCATTTGGTGACTCCTTGAAGGTAAATATGGTTCAAGGACATTATTTTTTTATAAACTTGCCTTTCTAATTCATGGTTCTCACTAATTCATCCTCTTCTATAACATCCAATCCTATTAACCTACCCATTTAGCTTCAAATTCCTCTTGAAGTTTAGTATCCATAGCCTAATCTCCCTTTGAAGAACAAGTAGATTTTGCTAGAGAGGAAGAGGTTGAAGAGGCTGAAGAGGATAAAGAAAATAAATATATTAAAGAAGAATACACGGTTCGACCTCATGCTTTCCCTTCCTTCAATATTGATAATCCAATTCAACTTCACGTATATGATGCCATTCTTCCTAATGCCACAAAAGGTGTGCTCACATTCAATGGTGAGAATCATGTCAAACTTAATGAACACATTAGAGATGTTTTTGAATTCTGTATTTTCCACAATATTATCTATGATAACATTACCATTAGACTCCTTTCCATGTCCCTTAAAGGGAAGGCTCTTGATTGGTATAGGACTCTACAAGGTGTATGCATAACAACATGGGATGAGTTTGGAGTGTTTTTGACTTCTAGATTTTGAAATTAAAGTGGCCATGCCTCTCTCATACATCGGATGAACATGATAAAAAAGGGACCCAAATAAACAATGCATAAATTCAATGAAAGGTTTCAAAAGACTTGTCATAGATTACCTCCTCCTATGATACCACCTATTAGCTTTATGTTCCATGGGTTGTTTCACTCTCCATGAAGCCTATGAGCTTTCTATAAAATCTAAAAATAATCTCATCCAAGATAGAATATTTCCACCTAAAGTTTCTATGCCTCTTTTGTCTTATGCTTCTACTAGTACTTTGGAAGTGGATAAAATTAATAATGCCAATACCAACCCCAAGGCTACTCCCAAGAATGAAGATAATGCCATAAACAAATATAAGTATATTCAATGGTTGGAAGCCAAGATTGGGAGAGTAAATATGAAAAAATGTGTTCATCAAAATTCATACCCCTATCACCAAAATTATAGTTAATATTATGGAAGAAGAAGAGGCCAATGGCAGCCTAAAACCAATAGGCCTACTAATACATACAATCTTAACTCTACCACCAATGCAAGAGAGATGGTACTAGTTCATATAAGTTTGGTGTAGGGAAAGGATTAAAAAAAATACCAATTCATGGATACCAATGAAAATAAATAGCAAGATATATTCACTCAAGAAGTAGTTAATCTTCTCCTATCAAATGAGGATGAGGTGATGATGTAAGTTAATGAGTGTTAGCAACCTCAAGGAGAGATCTTCACCAATTTTTTGGTTAAATACACTTTTTTGCTAAATCAAGGAGCCACTATCATAAAAAATACAAGGGATAAGAGGAATGATATAGTATTTTGTAGTAGCATACCAATAGTCTCATCCAATCCTCCTATAAGGTAAAAAGACATAGTTACAAGTCTGATAGTTCCAAGAGCTTCTACACCTCCATCAAGTCAAAATATGGCAAGGTCTACTCATATTCTTCAAGTTCCAAGAAATCCTCTACCTAAAAAATCCTAAGATAAAGTATGTATGTCATCTTTAAACATTTTATATTCTTTAAATAACATTAAAACATCCATTTCTCTTTGGGATGTTCTTCATATGCCTAGTCAAAAAGAGCTCCTACAAAAGTAGTTAAGTATTATCCCTAATATTGTCTCACCCTCAGATCAAATTAATGTCCATGTTTCTATTGAAAATTATCTTAGTGCAATTATTTAACCATACACTAGGGTTGATAAACCTCCAAAATTTTACCTCACCCTCATTATATGTGACAAGTTGGTACATAATTGCATAGTCAATTGAGGAGCTTCTACTTCTGTCATGCCCAAAGTTGTAGCAGATAAGTTGGGCCTAAAATATGAGCCACATAACAAAGGGGTCCTTTAATTATATGGTACACCTACCAAGATATTAGGAATGATGAAAGGCTTTAAGGTTTTCTTGCATGATTATCCTAATTTTCCTATCTTGCAAGACATAGTTATGGTTGATCTCCCAACCCACTTTACAATTTGCCTATCAAGGGATTTCATAGTTAAGATAGGTGGCTACCTCTTAGCTGACTGGTATTTTTGGAATTTATAACAAGGCATGGGTCCAAGGTGACAATTAGGACACAACCCCTTTCAAGGTTTCATATTGATCCTTACATTGAGACAAGTTCCAACGTGAATTGTGTGGTCCATGAAGAAAAGGACTCTATTGTAGATGATGGCACTTCTTCCAAGATTGAAGGTATTTAAGATTTGTGTCTTGATTAATATGAAAATAATAATTATGATAATGATCCCTATTATTTTATGGAGTAAAATTATTTAGGATTGTATTATATATATGGAGTACCAACACCTCTACTTGCCAAAGAATAGGGTGAAGATGATGAGTTATCGAAGATGGTTTTTGATGGTTCAAGAAGTAAAGTTGGTATAGGAGATAGTGTTATGATGGTATCCCAATCTAAACAATAGTATCATTTTCATACATATTTAATTTTATTTATACTTTCAATGTGGTTGGGTATGAAGGTTTAATTCATGGCCTTTAATGGGCAAGTATAAAAGGAATCAAGAACTTACAAGTATCTAGAGATAGTGAGTTGGTTGTACATTGAGTGAGGAATGTTGTTTCTACCAAGAAACATTTGATTAAGTCATATAATCATAGGTTATGGGATTTAATTCCATAATTCAACGAATTCAGTATACAATCAGTCCCGAGGGAGTAGAATAGCTAATGGACTAGCTACCATAAGAGATCAATTTGATACCCCAACTACCATAAAAGAGGAGGGAAACTAGTTTCATATTTAGATAATTATTAGGAATTTTGTACCTAATAATTAAGTGTCTTGTAAATTTTTTTATAGTGACAAACACATTGCATGCTTATTGTAAAATTAGGTTGAGTTTTCTTCAAGGAATAAAAGGAGGCTCCAATAATAATTGGGTGATTAGATCATGAAACTAAGTACCAATAAGATACATAAGGGTTTGGTGACATTATAAATTATCTTTAATGAGAGTTATCAAAATAATAAGGATAAAGTGATTATGTCTACAAAAGAGGATAATTATGAAAGAGTCTTCATCTTCAAGGACAAACCCCTCAAACTAGGTAAGGTATGTTCTACATTAGAAAATCAAGCATTCATTGAGATATGTAGAGATTTCCATAAATTACTTTCTTATAAATATAATGACCTCAAAGGATTTTATCCTAGCCTAGCACACCATGCCATTGAGTTGGAACCTAGAGTTAAACTGAATGGATATAAGTGAGGACATATCAACCCCAAGGTTGAGTAACTCATGAGGTTGGAGATAACCAAACTCCTTAAATCTAAGATAATATTTACCATGAAGCATTCAACACGGGTAGCTAACCTCATGCCTTTTATAAATAATAATTGTGTGATAAGATTTTGTGTATACTTTAGAGATCTTATTAGAGTGTCACTCAAGGATCACTATCCTTTGCCCTTATTGGAATAGATTTTGCAAATGTTTTTAGGTTCTCAACATTTTTATCTTCTATATGGATATTCAGGTTATAATTAGATTTTAGTTAGTGAGGATGATTATTTTAAGACAACATTCACTACTAAATGGGGGAATTTTTCTTATAGGAGGATGCCCTTTGGTCTATCCAATGTCAGTGCCATATTTCAAAGAGCAATGGATATGGATTTCAAAGGTTTAATAAATGAGATGTTATTGGTTTCTCTAGATGATATAAAAATGTTTTCCAAAGATGCTAATGAACACATTCAACACTTGAGACAAGTTTTTGAAATATGAAGGCAATATGGAGTATCTCTTAATCCAAATAAGTGCATCTTTGTTATTCATGAAGGTAAGCTCTTAGGACATATTATTTCTATGGATGGTTTGACTATTGATCCTAAAATAATAGAGGCTATTCTAGCCTTATCATCACCTTTACATAATAAATGTGTTGAAATTTTTATATGAAAGATAAATTTTATAAGGAGGTTCATACATGGTTTTGTATCTTTAGTGAAACTTATCATAGCTATGCTCAGAAAGAACCAATTCTCTTCTTGGACCAAAGAGGGTAAGAGTAGTTTTGAATCCATAAAGAAAGTAATTATATAATTTATTACTCTTGTGAATCCTAATTTTACTAAAGACTTCATTTTGTATTAATTTTCTAACCTTGATACTATCTCAACCATGTTGATGCAAAAGAATGATGAGGATGTGGAGCAACCAATTACATTATTTAGTCAAGGTTTAGAATATTATAAAATCAAGTACACATTTGTAGAGAAATAACTCCTTGTTTTTATAAGGGGAATAAATGTTTTCAAACATATTATTTCAAATAATAATATTCATGTTATAGTTTCTCATCTTAGTGCCAAAAAGTTTCTCTTGAGCAAAGATCTTCGTGAAAAGAGGGCAAGAGTGATCACTAAGGTAATGGAATATGATGTTGATATCAAGGTAAAAAAACTGATAAGGGGTAAATTCCTTTGTGATAATATATCTTTAGATCTTCATGAGTCAAAATAAGAGGTTTTAGTCAATCATGATTTCTCCCAACTAGCTGGTCCCTTGCATATAAAGAGTTGGACACAAGATGTGATCAGATTTATTAAAAATGGTGAGTATCTAAATAATATGAGTAGATCACAAAGGATGTATTTTATATTTTAATATATTTATTTTTATCTTATGGATGGTGTTATTTTTAGGAGGGAGATCAATGGTGTGTTATTCAAGTGCATTGATAATGATTAGTTTGGAATGTTACTTGAGAAGTTCCATGATGGGATAGTAGGAGGTCATTTCTCTCCAAGAACCATAGATACCAAGATAATGAGGGAAGGTTATTATTGGCCTATCCTTTTCAAGGATTTCCATGATTGGGTGAGAAGGTTTGTATAATGTGATTTCTTTATAGGAAAATATAATCTTTTAACTCTTCCTTTGAAGCCTATCAAAGTTGATCAACCTTTTATGCAATGGGGCCTTGATTTCATTAGCATGATAAATCCCCCCTAAAGTGTTGGTAATAAATTTATACTCATAGAAATTGACTATTCTAAAATATGGGTTGAGGAAGTAACATTGAAGGAAGATAATGATAATTCTATCTTGGAGTTCTATGAGAGAATCATAACAAGGTTTGAAACTCCTACTATTATTTTAGATAATTCTCTTGATTTTATGGGTGCTAAGATATCTAATTGGGAAAAAAATAATGGCATATTATTGCTCACTTCATCTAACAATTACCCTCAAGGTAATGGGTTGGTTGAATCCAATAACAAGAATAATCAAGAGAACCTTGGAGCATAATCGAAAAACTTGGCAAACCAAATTGAAAATAACCTTATGGGCTGATAGGATAACTCCCAAGAGGTTAACATGGAATTATCCTTTTATGCTTGTTTATGGAAGGGAAGCTAGGTTGTTTATCTCTTAAGAGCTTCCTACCTTAGAGTTATCACATCAACTAGAGTTGCTTGAGAACACTTCAATAGAGGTGAGATTGAAATAATCAATGGAGTTTTAAGAGACTAGAGATAAAGATCATCAAGCTATGGAGAATCACCAATGAATAAGTATTTTGACAAGAAGGAAACTCAAAGATAATTTCAATAAGGTGATATAATATTGAAATGGGATGAAGATAGAGAAAAACTAGGGAGACATACCAAATTTGATACCCTATAGAGTAGACCATATTTCATCATTAAGTGCAAGCAAAGTAACTCTTTTAAGTTAGAAAGGATTAATAGAGAAGATATGCATATCCCTATGAATGGGATACATTTGAAACCCTATTATTTAGAGCTAAAGGTTAGTTTTATAAATATTAGATTAGTTGTGTGTTTCCTTTCTTATTCTATTATGTTTAATAAGTGTTTTTTAAGCAAATGTTTATTTATGCTTTGTGTTTTGTCCTAGTTATTTCTTATTGGGTCTTGTTAAATTTAGTTTATATGTCAAACCTATATACATGTGACTACATATCACAATGGATAGGATTAGGTAAGTGGTCATGGCATAGCAAGCATGCCACCCTTGGGAAATCACCAAACATGTTAACCATTTTTACCATAGGCTAAAATGGGTCAACCCCCTATAGTCATAATCTTATATAGGGGATTTTGATAATGTCATAAGGTAGGTTGTAGTTAATTTGATGTCATTTCATAATCCATTCTAGCTTTGATCATAGTCTAGCTCAGTCCTTGTGTCATTTGGTGTCTTAGGGGTCATTTTAAAGTCATATACGTAAGTGTTAGTTTTTCATGATGTCCAAATAGGTCTTCAGGGTGATGAATTCAATTAAATATTGGAGAAATGTTCACATAGGCCTCAAAAATTCATTCTTAGATACAAAATTTTATGAACAAGCTTTGTGAAGCTAGATCATCATCAAGATGTCATAAAGAACTAAAATGGACTAGTTCACTTGGGATTTTTATAAATATACATAAAAAACCTCATATGACCATAATAACATGCATGATCAATGTCCTTAGTTCCAAGATAATCCTTTTTAAGTTTCATATCTTGATGAGTCTTCTATCTCAAGATCTAAGCCTTCAAAGTTTAGTTTGTCAAGTTTAAAGGGCTAGGTCATCCTATATGTCACATGGAAACACACTGGTTAGCTTTCTTGTACATTTTATAAGTGCATCTTAGAAATTATTATGATCTAAAATCATATAGTTCTATGTATCTCTTCATACCTAGATCATATCTTGAAAGTTTCATGTATGCATGAGCCTTTTAGCTCAAGTCATGGAGTCTCAAAGTTGGACTTGTAGAGTAGGATGTTCATGCAAGCATAAAACTCAAGCCTCAATGAATATTTTTGTAGGTTTAAATTATTAGTGATAGGTTTATGGATGTCATGCAAAATCAAATAGACTAGCTCACTTGAACATTTTGTAAAAATACTTAGAGAGCTCCTAGAACTAGCAGATCAAGTGGCATAATCCTTTCGTTATCAATAGAATCTCATAAAAATTTGGTGTCTCTATGACCTTTTTATTTCTATATCTATGCCTTTAAAGTTGGCCAAATAATGGGAGATGTTCACATTGACATCAATTTTAAGCTATGGTAAAAAACCATTAGGGTCTGAAATTTTACATTCATATGAATGTCAATGATGGTCTCATGGATGTCAAATGATGGTTTTAAGGATGTCAAATTTATAACATGGTAAATATATTTTTATTTTCAAATTCATGTAGATAAATGGTTCACATTAAATCATATTGATGATCCAACAGTGTGAGCTTGACTAGCAAGAAAGTGGGCTAAATGAGGTCAAAGGCTCACATTGTTTCATACATCTTGATCTAATGATGTGAGTGAAAGTCAACATGTCAAAGGATATTCATAGTAGGAAATTGAGGGCCCATTTTTGTTTATGATTTTTGATCTAACATTGTGAGAGAAGAAAAGAATTTAGTGAGGATCTATGAATCCAATGGGAGGAAAGACATTTTAGAGCATTTTAATTGGCCTGAGTATTTTTTGATGTTCAAAGTCAAGCTAAGGATCCATTCTCAACCAAATTAAATATGTACTATAGGCATAATCCTAACACCATTAAATCTCATTCAAACACCATGGAATGGGCATAGCCTTATAGAGTCAATTATAAATAGCATAAAAGGATCCCATTAAAGCTAAATATGGAAATCTAGTTTGACATTTTATATCATGCATGGTTATTTTTTAGACTGTGTTTGTCATTATTAAAGAGGATCCATGCATATGATTAATCATTGGTTCTTAAAGAGATAAAGTGGGTATATTTAGACCTATTATAATCAATAAAGGGGCTATATATTCAAGAATTCTACATCAATGTGATAATTATAGGAAAACTAATAGTCTAAGATTGGTTTTCCATCTATGGTGGAACTTTGAACATGGGGACAAGTTAAAGAATGATCTAGTTGGAATCAAAGTTATCATTTAAAAGGGTGCCACAAACACATACATGTAGACTCCAATTTATTCATCACCAAAACTAACTACATGAAATGAACCCTTATCTCCACTTTCACACACCATGATAGACTAGTTAGGAGTATTTATCACCAGGACAAAAATATAATATATTGATTTGATTATTTTAACTACATTGATGCTGAGACCCAACTCAAAATAACTTGATCCTACCATTAAAACCATCATGGATCATCAACAAAGGAATAATGTAACTTTGCAACAACTTTAAGTGACCTGGATCAATTAAAAGGTTTGAATGAACATAATTTGGAGTAGTTATAAATATGGTTCAAATGAATTTAAACTCATTTTATTCCCCTTTGGACATCTCTTTCCCCACTTCTCTCTCAAATTCTATAAGTAGCTACCATTTTGGCCTTTGTAAGAATTCCACTCCATGTATGGTGAATCCCTACTAGAATGATGTCATATTTTCCCTTTGAACATGAATTCAAATCTGATTTTGAGTTACTCAACAATTTTCTAAGTGTGCAAGTGATGTATGGTAATGCAAAGTGATAATTGTGTATCCTTTCTTGTCTTATCCTTTCATGTTTGTATAATATTTAATGTTTCAACAAGTCATATGAAGTGTTTTCAAGTGTATGAGACTATGTTTTAAGTGTAAAATGAACCTTAGTGTCTACAACTAGCCTATGGTTTACTTACTTTGGATATCTCTCATGCATCTCACCTCCATATTGAAATACTCATGTTAGAATCCATAATACTTGGAAGTTAGTTTGTGTGCCTTGTTTCTTAGTGAAATAAAGTATGATGGTCATATAGAAAGCATCTTGGTACATCACCTCCTTTAGAGTAAGTTCAATGCATAAAATCTCTAAGTCTTTTCCCCATAAGTATTTAATTGTCATAGATAAGAGCATTTCAAGATACATTCAAGGAACTAGAGCTAAAATCTAGTGGCTCATTATCAATATAGGTACACCATATACTTGTAAATATTCTCATATTTCCAAAATCTATAAGATTTAACACCCTCTTCTTGGGTGCAAGATTTGGTGACAACATGAACCTTATAGAAACTTTTAAGACTTTAATAATAACTTGTGACACATCCTTCATGGAGATTCTTTTGATCCAATAGAAGCTCACACATGTACGCCTATTAAAAAAACATGGACTGGTTGTTAATATCAATACAAAACCTATAAAATACTCATGCTCCAGCATGTTCAAACATTCATGAGAAATTACACAAAGCCAATCTAGTAGGGATTTGAGTCACATTTTGATCCCTCAATATCTTAACAATTGTTTATAGAGTTGGGGGCTTCAATATGAAAATAAATATTAGGGATTTTAATTCCACTAGGACACCTATCTCTTATCAAGATCTTGGAATATGAATCTAACTATACAACATGTATCATCCACATGAAAATAGCCTTTATGAGCTTGTAAGGAGATTTATAGGAGAAAGAATGTGTATTTTGACTTCTTGAGACCTGTGAAATCTTATTTAACTTGTATATGACCTAAGTAATGTGAAGATACACTTTTAAGGCATTTTCACCTAAAAGTGTGCCCTTGAAGTCTGTATAAGTCCCTTAAATTTCTTTTTTGGAGTTAAAATTGAAGTAGTTGACCATGACCTAACCTATAGCCTAATACTTTGAATATATCTTGACACATTCACATTATAATATATTATTTGAATGTTTTTAATTTTATAAAATACATACATTACCTCTTGTTTAGCCCTAAATGTGACTTAAATGACTTCAGAGTGCATGATAAGTATCGTGGAAGACTAATGCATGATTATATGACTTATAGAGCTTCAAAAATCTACCTTTGACTTTAATTTACCTCTTCACCATTGGCTTTATCAACTCATTAAAAAAAGGATTTGAGAAGACTCACATTGTCCACAATGAAATCTTTAATATTGTAAAAACCTTAAAATATTCTAAATTACCTTAATTTCCTTAAGCAAGGCTTAGGACTCATTAAAAAGGATAACAAGCAAGTTTCAAACTATAAGGGTTGACCTTTTTGGCCAAGTGGAAAAAATTGGTAAATAATTCGGTCATTCACAGGGGTACCATGCTTATTATTCTTACTATATTGATTACGTAGTCCTTCCATTAAGTAATAGAGTCATTTACACTCAAATACAGACCTAATCACACCTTGACACTTGACTAAAAATTACTTGAGGCCACACAATACAACTGACTACCTCCAAGACACATAACAAGAACAACACACACAATAAATAAATAAGACACATAGATGTGATATCTAAGCACTTAGGGAAAATAAGACATAACAAACATAAACAAAATACTAGTATGCATAACTAACCTCACAACATCTTCTTCCTCCTAGATTAAAAGTAATTTTTTACATCATCTACTTCATGAGGTGTGATATGTTGTAAAATATTCTGCCTTATGATTATAATATTTGGTGGGCCATTTTTATTTCTTTTTAACATGATTGGAATTTTCTCAAGTGGATCATTAAGATTCATGTCTCTAATATAGACATACTCATCTTGTGTTTGAATAGCCTTATCACAATCTCTCTAGATGTTTAAAGTCAATCCAATCATGAATACTTCTTGGTTCATAGGAGAAGACTCAAACTTGGTACCTTGGAGATTCTCACATTATCCTTCAAGAAGGAAAGTAGACTCAAGAACACCCTCAATCTATTTGTATACACCCTAAATTGGTTAAAAAACCACACATATCATGTATTTTCACAATCCTTTCATAGGATACTCTGACTAGAGAATATGAGATTTTTCACATTTAGCCATGTCTTTAATTATAGCCATCTTGGTCTTGTTTCATACTTGAATCACATTTTTTCCTATTCCCAATCATCTTGAGCCTTTCAAATAGTCATTCCACTTCAACTAGGTCAGGTTTTTTGTGATCTTTCCATCCCCCTAAGTCCCTAACCTATAGGATAGGAACATTGAAATTGGACTATAGTGTCAGTGCCACTAGTGTCCTATTTTGACACTCATATCTAAGGTCATTTTGAGGTCTAACAATTAGTTTCTTTTGCTTAATAAGTACTAGCCAATTTTTTAGATTCATCCTTAAGTTTCAAAATGTTGACCAAATACAAATAAAACTCTCAAATTTAAAATAATGAATCTCTTATATAAAGGACTACATAAGGCATTTTATATCTATCACTTACTACTTTGGCACATTATATAATTAAAATAAATCAATAGTATAACTTATCATTTTTAATCACACATAGACTTACATGCTTGATCAAGGAAGGGCCTAGGTGAAAGTTCATTCTTACATCTATCATGTGCACTAATTATACATATTCCCTAAGGGAGAACTACATTTGATAAAAGACCCTAGCTTGAGGGTTAATGTAGGTAGTGATTAGAATAATAAGGGTTATAGATCATGTGATCATTCTTCCCCTAACCCAAATTTTCTCCTTTTTTCTTTTGATGCATTTGCTATTTACATGTGTGTAGATAGATACATGATTTGGAAATTAAAATGGATCTAAAGTGAGCTCTATTAACTTATAACCTCTAAAACTTCATAGGTAGGATCACACAGACATTTTGAATAAAACTTAGAAAGCTTAGGTCTCTTGGATAATAATAGTAGAAGTGGACTACAGTGCTAGTGCCACTAGTTTCCTATTTTGGCACTCCTATCCAATCATAAAATGAAGGCTAGATCTTGATTTACAATAGTGTCCCAATCCTACACCATAATTTATAGCTCCTAAACCATTCATTTTAGTCCATTTTTACATAAGTCTATTTCTCTTCCTCATGTAAATTATTTGATAAAAAACTATATTTATCCATATTAAACTAGATTTTTCCCTTACTCCAGACCCTTTATTGTTTCAACTAAACACTATTTTATCAAAAATTATAAAACACTATCCAAATGGAGATATATACCCTTGAATATTTTCAAATTCATTAGAATTTTCCCAATACTTATGCTATATATCATTCTAGTCTATGAAGGTAGAATTAACCTTAACCTCTATTGGGTTTTTTCAATCTAATATCT
Source organism: Torreya grandis (assembly GCA_037957365.1). NCBI lineage: Eukaryota > Viridiplantae > Streptophyta > Pinopsida > Cupressales > Taxaceae > Torreya > Torreya grandis. The sequence goes on from JARHVA010001442.1 coordinate 3,092,409, forward strand.
TTCTCATCTTAAAGAGTGTTATACTCATCATATATTTCTATATCATGGACTTAAAACTCTTGGTGATTATCTTCAAGACATATTATCTTACTAATAACCTTGAATTCCTCATCATCAACTTGATCTTGTTCTCCTAAAGGTGCCAACTTCTCAAACCCTCGATATTCTTTGAACATGTGCAAATAGGTCTACCATATATCCTTCAAATCTCCTTCAACCTACTCGTGAGAATTAAAAAAATTAGTCAAAATGGTTTTCCTTTCAAGATCCTTTTCTTTCACATTTGATTTACCATGAGGAGCATCTAATTGAAGCTCTATTATATAAGGATCCTAAAACTCATAAATAAGTTCTAATAACTACTCTTCTTGATCATCTTTAACTTCCTTGTCATGGTTAACTAATTAATTGACTACTAAAATCACTTAAACTATGTTACCTTTCTCATTTTCATGCTCAATCATACCAAGTGGAAGCTCTTGAAACAAACCAACATCTCCTATACTCTCTACTACAACTTATTCCATGATGTCTTACTCATTATTTAGGGTATATTTAAGGTCATGTTAAGAACATATTAGAGCCAATTGATCATAGTCTTCACTCACTACTTACTCATCATGTTTAAAATTTAAATTTCCTTGTCCTAAAAAATGTTATTCCTAATACAAATATTCTCTTCATACACATGATATATCTTCATCATGACTATCCATGTATTCATTTATATCTAGATACTCTTTTTCAATTTTTGACACCATAGGACCTTCTTTAGAAGGGGAGATGGTGGGAGGGTAAGGGAGTTCACTAGTCTACTTGATAGTTTAAAGATTGTCCTCCTAAATAGGGACCTTGAAATACTTATTTGGAATCTCTTGAGGAAGGGGATAAAAACATTGTGCTAAGATTCTCTCATTTTCCATTTTCCATTCTTGAATTATCTTCTCTAGGTTTGATATGCCTTGATTTTCTTGGATAATTGGGACTTGAGAAGTATAAAAATAGATTTAGTGATCTTGAGAAACATTTTATCATGAAAATACTTCCCTTCTCCTTCACTTGAAGATTATCTCTCCGACTTGGTAATTCTTCTATGACATTTTCTCTTGTTCAGTCTTGGGTGGGCATAGAAGAAGATTCATCCACAAGAGTTGTCATGGTGTAACTAGGAATTATAGTCCACTAAGGCCTCCAAGATGAAGTGATCTTGGTTTTTTTAATAAGTTTAGGTGTATCTTAAAGGATACTTGGAACATAAGTAGGTTGACTAGGGGTAGAAGACGATGTCTAAGGTTACTTGGATTAGATCTCTTGATTATCCTATCTTACTAATTTATCTACCCACCATTGGATAAAGGTTCTCATTTCATGCAACTCATCGGTCATAACATACTAATTTTCATCTTCAATTGATTTCCACTTATACATCAACATCTGTAATGACTTCTTCATCTTCTCTATAAGGTGAAAAGGTATCATATTTACTCCTCTATCCTACTTTATCATTATCACTTCAAACTTTAGCATATTTTGATTGAGTCCCAACAAGGATGTGGTATGGGAAACATAATTTTGAGTTGGAAATGGAGTAGGAGGAGGAGAGTATGACTATTCAAGTCTTGGTAAGTATATTGAGGTATATAATTAGAATCATATGAGGGAAAATTAGGATAGTCATAGGCTGATATAGTTCATGATAAATTGAAATAGATCATGATAAGGCTAATAAGGATCATGACAAGGATGGTATGGATCATTATAGAACTAATAAGGAGGTATAACATATAAATTATCTTCATACCCATCCATCAAACTTCATGAAGTAGACAAGAGAGAAAAATAATCAATAATTCTTTGAAAGAAGTACTTGGGCTACTAGAACTAACTGATCGAGCTCAAATTCACAATTGATGTTTTGAATGCCTCTAAAATATTTAAAATAACAACACCAATAATCCTTCAACCAATTTGGACTTTAGTCCCAATAGGTATGCCAAAATTGTTATAGCCCAAATTTTCACCCTTAAAAGGTAGTTCAAGCCTTCCAAATTTTGGATAACATGGAGACAATCCTAGGATATGGGTAGCCTAATTTTGTATTAAATCTCTAGGTTAAAGGGATATCTCTCTTTTATGTATCACTTAGGATCATTCACTAATATACCAAATTTATAGGAAAAGAGAGAGAAGCTTACTATAATGTATGTGATGAACAAAAATATTTTGACCACTACCAACTAGATGTAAGTACACATTAACCATGAGACTAATATTAAAACAAACACTACTCCTAATCTGCCTCTCTACATCCACACTTCATTATGGAGGTAGTGAAATATGTTTGGGATAGGAAGAATAGAAAATAGGTCATGATATGAAAATAATTAATATATAACTCACTCAATATTCAAACCCCACTTATACACTTCCCAAGACCTGTAAAAATACTTTCAAACTAAATATGAATGCTAGAAAAGGATAACATGTCAAGGAAGCAAAGCTAATAACTTGACAAGATCAAATAGTCATGCACACACATTGAAACTAATAAAAGGAGGTGGTAAAATAGAAGTTTTTCATTGATAATTTTTTTTAATGTGTAGGTTTTTCCATACCTTGTTGAAGGATACCTACATAGCCTATCAAGGCTAAATTTATAGAGAAATGAGAGAGAAAAAGAGAGAATGGCATAGGAAAGAGAGGTGAAAAGTGTAAAAAAGGGTTAAATTTAACAAAGGATGTGTGAAAATATCTCAATAGGTATTGAATTACATGTGTTATTCTTATGTATATGCTTCACTCTTTTAAGTGGCATGAGAGTTTCAACCTTGTTTGATACCTTGCACTTATTCTCCAAAACTGCCCCTTCTCTTGGATTGTGAATGGATAACTGACACTCTTCAAAATCAATTCATGTTGATTCACCTTATGACCCTATTATTTTACACCTTACACTTGTTTAGGATCCTTCATAACTGATGCTACCGTAATGATCACAAATCCTTAGGTGGCTTGAAGCTTAGTTTATCCTACTACACCTATCTTGTCCAAATGGCTCAAATCTTTACTTTGACTTCATAAGTGAAAGTTTTCATCATGAAAGGAATTTTAATATCACATTACACCTAAAAAAACTCATTTTTAGGCCTTAAACTCTCATAAATATCCCATTTAGGACCAAAATCTCTCATTTGGCCATAATTCCTTATAACCCTAAAATCATACAAATATCCTTGTGTGAAATAATATATAGATGATCCTATGGAAATATAGATAGTTTTAAGAACCCATTATCCACTTACAACTCCATTACAAATTTCACGTCCTAAAATTTAGTGCAAGTGTATGTTTTTTCTAATCTCTTCCCCCAATTAGCCCTCACTTAGACCTCTTGGCCTAGAAATTTGAATTTTTGCTCCAAACATATCCCAAACATTTTAAACCACAAAAAAGTTTTTATTAAGTTTACCCATCCTATTAATATCCTCCATACTAGATTTTAGTTTCTTAGACCTTGTGTAGGTATGATAACCATGAAATGGTCCAAGTAACTAGCCATTTCTCAAGCCTTTCCTAGATTTCCCTTAATAACCAAACCTATAGGATCATTTTCAAGGTGGAATATATGGATTTTTTGGATTTGATAGGTATAATTCATCCCAAATCACCTTACTTAATAGATATAATCTATCCATGATATATTATACCATATTTAGAGCTCAAACTATTATAAAAGTACAACATTTATTACATTTATATAGTTGTAGGTATAATAAAAGTAAATGTTGAGGTGATTAAAATATAAAACAATGTAATCTCATGAAATTTGGAGGACATTATTTCTCATTAGGTCTTAATTAGGGTTTTAGGAGTGTTTAAGGTGGTTTGAGTTCTAGACAATTATTTATAAACCTTGGGGCTTAAAATCCTAAAACAATGCCAAAAATCTCAAGGACACTAGCTTCCTCAACTATACATAAGATAACAAGTCCCCATTTATCTTATTCATATAGATCCAAGCATAATAGGTTGCTCTTTAGGTTTGAACTATGTCATTAAAGTGTGATCTACATTCTTATCCTTTATTCATAAAGGTTGGAGACCTAAATGAACAAATAATTCTAAGAGATTGAAGTTTTGGGACCCATTCACCATCATTAAAAGTCAATGGGTCCCATGCACAAGGTCAATGTCACACCAATAAAGAGAAAGTTGGTCTGAACTACCTTCCTACATCTAGAAGAATTCAAGTAGGTATCACAATCCAAATTAGCACTTATATTATATTGGTTTCTATATAAATTCTATTTTATGTTATATTATAACTTTTTTAACTCCCAATTCTTTAATATATTCATGTTACCCTCATCAAATAACTTTTTTCATGACAGTCCATATAGGCTGTGTGTTTGGTCCTAGGCTCTACAAGCCTGAATAGACATATATATCTTGTCATATCTTTCATTGGTTGTGAGGGATACAAGATGTCATATTATCATAGGAGAATACTTATAATATTAATTAATTTCCCTCAAATAACTTTTTCCTTCAAAAAATAAGCAATCATCCTTCAGTTGATTAGGAAGGCCTGTAGGTTAGTCAATTGACTGTATGCAAGGTTAAAGTGCATCTTGGTTTTGATAATTATTTTATGAACCTATTTTAGGTTTATTTAACTTCAAATTAATTTTTTGTGCCTTTTTATCCATCTACACTTCAAACCCATTGTATGTACTATGTCATGTCTTGAAGTTTATAACCAACATGAGTTACCTAAACCAACATGTAGGTGATCATTTAGTGTTTGACTACATTATTGGGGTTTGATATATCTAATATAAATAATTGAAAATTTAATTCTCTTTGATAAAAAAATTTAGGACTCAATGTATTCTTTTAAACCTTCTCAATTTTCCTAAAACCTTACATCATCACAAACACACACTCTCTTCTTGCATATGTCTAATACATGGTCATAGGTGGCTATTGAGATTATTTTAAGTATTAAGATTTGAGTTTTATATTTAAAAACTATTATATTTGCACTTGGATACACATTTTTAAATCCTTTAAGGATCCTTTAGATTCAACCCATATACAAACGTGTTATCACCTTTTGACCGTGCATGTCATTTCTCATGTTTTGCCTATAATAAGCTAGGTTCAGTTGCACTTTTTTTAATGCACTTAATTATATAATAATAGCACAATGTTATAGTATAATTATAATTTTTTAAATATTCTTAGTTTATAGGTATTAAATGTATATTATCAGACCTTTTCCATACTGACTCAAGACTTCAAACTATCCAAGTCTATCATACAACTACATATAGGTGTCAATTGGTTTTCCTTGATGTTGGTTGTGAAGACACACTTCTTATAATTGTATTAAACCACTTAAAATTTTGAAACATTGCATTTTAATTAATATTTATAATTTCAAAACCACTTGACTTAATTTACGTTCTAAAAATTTCTTATAGGTTGTAGACCTATAGGTCTATATTTCTAATGTTTTAGGCTTAAAATAGGTGAAAGTTTCATCTCTATTAGGTTTTAGATCACTTAAAAAATGACTAATCACATATCCTCATGAGTTTATGACCTTCACATCACTTTGGTTATGAAGATAAGACCTTTTGATACCATATTTGCATGGGTAGACCATAACACAGTCTTAATGCATGGGTACCAAATGGAAAATTGGTATGAAGTAGTCAATCATGATGAATGATCTTGAAGGAGGTTTAAATATGATGGAAAACATGTAACCATCACTTTTATTTATGATAAACTTGTAGAAATATTCAATAATTCAAGTGTAACCTATGACACATCCTTCATGGAGACTCTCTTGATCTAATAGAAGTTTATGCATTTGATCCTATTCAAAAATATAGTATGGTTGTTCATATCCATATAGACCATATAAAATTATCCTCATAATGCAACGAGTTACAATTACATGAAATATTACACAAATCCAAGCCAAAGGTAATTTGAGTCACTTTTTAACCCCTTAATCTATTAGAGATTGCTCATAGAGATAGGGTCCTCAATCGAAAAACTAGTGTTAGGGATTTAAGTCCAATATGACACCTCTCTCTCATCAATATCTTTGGCTCTAACTCTACCTGTATAACCTATACCATCCACATGAAAATAACCTTTGTGAGTTTGAAAAGAGATCGATAAGAGAAATAATGTGTATTTTGCCTTCCTAAGGCCTATGCAATCTTATTAAACTTGTAGATGATATAGAGAATGTGAAGAGACACTATGAAGGTTTTTTCACCTAAAAGTGGGCTTTTAAAGTTTGCACAAGTTCCTTAAACTTCTTGTTTAGAGTTGAAACTAAGGTAATTGACCATGACCTAACATGAAAACTATTACTCCAACTCTATCCTAACACATACACATTATAACTCTTCTTTAAATGTTTGATATTTGATAAAATACATACATTACCTTATATTTAACCCAAAAAATGATTTTAGAGTGCATAATAAGCATGGTAGAAAAATAATGCATGGTTATATGACTTATATAGCTTTGGAAATCCACCTTTGAATTTAATTAACATCTTCACCATTGGAATTATCAACTCACACCATAAAGAGGCTTTAGGAAGACTTACAGTAGACACAATGAAAACCTTAATATTGTAAAAACCATTAAAATATGCTAAATTACCTTAATTTCCTCAAATAAGGCTTAGGACTCATTAACAAGGCTAGTAGGCAAGTTTAAAACTATAGGGGTTTACATTTTTTGGCCTAGGGGCAAAAATTGGTCAACATTAATCATCTGGTAACTGTATTATCTCAAAACCCCTAAAGTTTACACAGTGAAAATATAATAATTTTTAGAAGACAAAAAATAATTTTCATGAATCAAACAAAGCCATTGAACCATATAACCTACAAATAGTTATATTGTCTATGAATCATGAAAATATGTCATCAAAGAATTCATATGATAACTACCAGTGCATTCTAAATGAAAATGCATAAAATGTACCCAATGAGACCCTAAAAAAAAGGTCAAATAATTTTTCACAAATTTCATTCAAAAATTTCTAGATCTAATAAGGGAGAAGGGCTCTATAATTCATTTTATTCTAGATATGGATACCTTTTCCTTTCCCTGCTATAAGCTTCCTTTCTTTTTTCTCCACAGTCTATTGTGATCTCTCATTTTTTTCCTCTCACCATTATTCTTATTATATTCACCTTATCCATACAACCTTGCATGACCTCCAAAAACTTCTACTATTCTTCCAACTAAACATCATGTAACTTCCATTTTTAATGTACCACTCTACCAACTTTGTTAAACACACAGTCCATCTCTCCACATGCCATCCTAGTAGTAGAATTAATCTCCATTCATCCTTGACAAGGTCAACCCTTGAAATCATAATGATAACAAAGAACAAAACCCTATTTATTTTTTCCATTATTACCCCTTTTTTCATTTTTTATTATAATATACTAATATTAATAAATAAACTTGTAATTATAACTCAATTCATTTCATTCAACTTTGATGTATTAAGCCTAGGTAAGCAAATCCCATATGTCTAAAGCTTTCATGTTATAATTCAATCAACTTTCTTTAAGAGGTAATTTTTTTATTTTGGATCTTTATGAATTCTCTCCAACATGACAATAATATCAAAATCAAACAAACAATAAAACAAGTAACACTTCAAACTACTAATAACAAGAAATATGGTAAGATTATAAGGGCATAATAAAATGAGATAAATTAAGTAACCTAACATAATATAGGTTTTATCATAAAGTATAATTTAATAAATTAAATGAATACATAATAAAATCAGCCAAATCAATGCACTCATACCTCTACTGGATATAATGTAGTAAAAAAAATTATGCACAATGTTGTAGCCAACACACCCCCTTATTGTTGAAATGGGGGACCCCTCTTTAAAAACAAAAAACCAAGGTTTATAGACCCATTCTCTCATTTTAGTTTACTCTAATTATGCCAAGTCTTTGAAATTCCATGTCATCCTCATTGCTATGCCCTTATCCTATAGTGATTCTAGGGATATGTGTGGTTGGCTTGTGGTTTACATACCTTAATATTAGCTTGTTGCATCTCTCAATGTTCTTATTATGTTTAGCCTATGGAATAACCATGGCTAAGTAGAGTATATATATGAGGTATTGTTTATTCATTCACCACCATATTATGAATTTTTTTATTATTTCATTGTTGTAGAGGTTTCCCCCTCAAAGTGGCTCAGTAATAATATTCAGGTATTCTACTCTTTCACCAATTTTTCACGTGGATGTACTTATTCTAATATTAATTATGGCATATATAATTCCATTTTTGTGAATCATCTATTTAATTTACTTAAAAGTGGTATCAAATCTTTAATTTAGGCAAGGTTTTATAGAACCATTTTTTCTTCAAATCTAGCATTATGAGCATTAGAAGGACAAAAAAAATAACTTGTGATCTAGGAGGAATTTTTTTTTTCATCACCATAGTTTTATTCATGAGATTTTTTTACAAAAAAAGAAACAACACTTTTTATATGAAAAAAAGTCTATATATATTTTTACCTTCTGCAAATTAATAGTCGTTAGATTCATCTCTGTGAGATTATCACAACAATGTATTTTATTATTACACTTTTTTGGGTCAAATATTTTCACCCTTATGCTTAATATCATTAGTTGGATTCATATTGGTGAGATAAATATAATAGTGTATTCCACTTATACATTTTTTATGGGGATGAAACCCTACTAGTTTTGTGAATGGATGGTCCAACACTCATGGATGTAGGAAAGGGAAAGAAACTACAAAAACTCCTCACAAGGATGACATAGAATCTAAAATTTTTGATCCATCTATTATAGAGGTACTTTAGCAACTTAAGTTAGAGTTGAAAGACATGGTGAAAAAAGAATATTTTGATATATTTCAAGGGTAAATTATAGGTTTGATACGGGACTTAGATATCATGAAGGATTGATTACAACAAATATCTAAGAAATTGCCCAACTTGTTAGCTCATCCACTACAAAATAATCCTCCATCACTTTAGTTTGGTTTTCCTACTCCAAATAATACCAACACCAATTTTGGCCCTAAGTTGATGTTTCCAAAAGTGGACTTGTACAAGTTTGATATTAATTATCCACTCACTTGGCCTAATCAAATTAAAAATTTATTTGATCTACATCAAACTTCATGTTCTCAAAATGTGGTTATGCCCTCTTTATATCTAGACCCTGAGCCATTCATTTAGTACCATTAGTTATGTATTCAAAATAAAAATAAGGGTGTCCAATTTCATGGTTTATATTTTATGAAGATTTATAGCTCCACTAGCATAACAATGTCTCTAAAAATTACATTAATTAGATACCCACATTACACCAAAATGGGAATATCAAGGACTACATTCATCAATTTTATAATCTCTCCTTACATGTAGCAAAAATCACTAAGGAAAATGACTAACCTATTTTGTGTGGCCTCAAAGGTAACATCTAATTGGAGGTTAACGTGTTTCATCCCAGTACTGAATCTAAGACCATACTAAGGGTACACATGGTTGAGTAAAAATAGATGATCAAATGAATACCTTTCACCAATGTAAGTTAATGCACCTTCCCAACAAAATCTTTTCTTCAAGATACTATATTGACACCTTATCAATTGGAAGAAAAGGGTGTAAAAGATTTTTTTTTGGATGTGATAGCAAATGGAGGAAAGGACATCAATGTGCTAAAAATAAGCTATTTTAAATTGATGGTGCCAATGAAGAAGAATAAGATGAGGAGACTTCAAGGGAAATGTTAGAAGAACCTAAGGATGAATTTGAATATTCTCAACCTATTATTTCCTATCATGCACTTTTCAGTATTAATACTCCTGAAAATTAAAAGCTTGTGGGTTTTTTGAAGAAATAGAAGGTGATTATGTTGATTGACTATGGGAGTACACATAACTTAATCAATAGTAAGTTGGTTGCTCATTTGAATTGTTTCATTTACCTAGCTCTAAAATTTCAATTCGTGATTGTAGATGGTGGTACAACCAACTATTATATAAAATTCCATAGTATTAAGATTGTTATGGGAGACTATTTGTTATATTCTCATATGTTTTCTATTCCTATGAGAGGAACTAACATTATTTTAGCATTGTAGTGGCTCACCACTTTGGGCACTATTGAGATTAATATCTAAGAATTTTTCATGAGGTCCCATTCATAAGGAATAACTTTTGAACTACATGGATTATGATCTAAATATCCACAACTAGTTAGTTCCCACTAGATGATGAAGATTCTCAAAAAAGGTGTAGAAGGTTTATGGCATGATTATTTTCCATGGAGGTGAAACTAACCAAGGAGTATACACATCATAATTTGTAAAAGGTGTTGGATTACCATTATGATGTTTTTGGTGACATGCCAAAAGGACTTCCTGTAAGTCATATACATGATCATGCCATCAGACTCACTCTAGGAAGTACACCGTGCAATATCAGACCTTACAAGTATCATTATGACCAATAGAGTTAAATTTAAACTATGGTACAAGATATGTTGGAGGAAAGAATCATTATACATAGTAAAAGTGAATATTCCCTCTAGTGGCCATGATTTAGAAGAAGGATGGCAGTTGGAGGATGTGTCCAGACTATAGAGAATTTAATAAATACACCATCAAAGATAAGTTTCCTATTCTAGTAATTGATGATTTGTTAGATGAATTACATGGTGTTATTTATTTTACCAAGTTATATATTTTATTTTAGTATCATCATATTCAAATACATGATAAGTACATACCTTAAGCAACTTTCAAAACTCATGAAGGATATTAATAATTTATGGTCATGCCTTTTGGCATCATAAATGCACCATCTACATTTCAAATTTTGATGAATACTATTTTTAGGCCTTTTTTAAGAAAGTTTGTATTAATGTTTTTTGATGATATCCTCATCTACAAAAAAAATGGGGAGGACCATTTAAAGAATGTGAAATAGGTTCTTTTAGTTCTATAACAACACCAACTTGATGCCAAACCTTCCAAATGTGATTTTGGTGTGAAAGAAGTGGAGTAATTGGGTCATATTATTTCACATGAAGGAGTGAAAATTTATCCTAAGAAAATATAAGAGATTATGGAATGGTAGGTTCTTAGGACCGTCAATAACCTCCACAAATTTATAGGGCTAACTGGTTGCCATCAAAAGTTTGTAAAAAATTATGCTAGAATTTTATCCCCACTCACTTATTTGTTGAAGAAAGACTCCTTCAAGTGGACTGATTAAGCTACCAAGGAATTTGAAAATTTGAAAATGGTTATGTTCACAACTCTATTTTTGGCTACTCTTTATTTTTAAAAAACTTTTGCTGTGGAGTGTGATGCATCTGGATATGGCATGAGATCTATAATCATGCAAGAAGGTAGACCATTGGCATTTGAAAGTCACCAAATTAAGGGAGAAAATAGAATAAAACCTAATATATGAGAAAGATATTATGGTTATTCTACATGTAGTGAAAAAATGGAGACCTTATCTAATGGGTTATCACTTTTATGGAAAGATTGATCATGATAGCCTCAAATATTTTTTGGAACAATGATTGTCATATGAAGAAAAAAAAATGGATGACTACAATGTTAGGATATGATTTTGAAATAGTGTATAAGAAAGGAAAAGATAATGTGGTGGCGAATTCCCTCTTGGAAATATGAATTATTTATGGTATTGTTATGCATCATGACCATATGGTAGGTAGATTGGCTAGAGGAAGCAAGATTAGAATGGGAGAATGAGAATACTACCAAGGATTTGATTCACAATCTTCAATAGGGTTCTAATTAATTTGAAAAATTTACATGAAAGTGGAACACATTATGGTATAAATATAAATTATACCTTTGTAAGCATTCTCTCCTTAAACATACAATTCTTTAAGAAATTCATACTTCTCCACTTAGAGGTCACTCAATTTTTTTGAAAACATATCACAGAATCAAGCAAGCAAGATTTATTTTGGGAAGGAATCAAAGGGGATGTTCAAAAATATGTGGCTAAATTCATTGTATGCCAATAAAATAAAGGTGAAACCATTAATACCCCATGTTTTTTATAACATTTATCCATCCCTATCTAGTGTTGGGAAGAGGTTTCCATAGATTTGATTATAGGGTTACCAATTTTTGAGGGTAGAAATGTTATCATGGTAGTTGTGGATTGACTCAACAAGTATGCTCATTTTTTCTCCTTGTCACAATTTTTTTTGCTAGTATAGTAGCTTATAATTTTCTCAATATAGCTTAAAAATTATGTGGTAGTCCAAAGATCATTATAAGTGATTGAGATCCCATATTTATTAGTAATTTTTTGAATGAATTATTTTCATGTTTGGGTAGCCATTTTTCTCATAGATCATATTATCATCCATAATCTGATGGACAAATACAGGTAGTCAACAAATGTCTCAAAGGTTATATTCATTCTTTGTTTCTAACAAATAAGAAAAATGGGTTCATTGGTTGCCACTTATTGGACAGTGGTATAACACTTATTTTCACGCTTCTTCCAAGATGTATCCCTTTATGGCATTGTATGGGTATCACCCCCATCCATCATTTTAGTTTTGATAATGCATCCTAAGGTTATAGATATTGAGGAACACATTCCCCATCAACAATAGGTGTTAGTCAATTTGAGAGAGAATTTATCAATGGTACAAAATGAAATAAAATAATAAGTACATCAACACTGTAGTGAGTAGAAATTTAACCTAGGTTATTGGGTCTTTGTACATTTGCATCCATATAAGCAGATGTCTCTAAATCAACAAAAAAAGATAAAAATATATCACCTAAGTATTATGTCCCTTACTAGATCTTATAGAAAATTGGTAGTGTTGCTTACAAGCTAGAAATACCCCCATCCACTCACATACATCTATTATTCCATGTATCATTCCTGAAGAAAGTAATTGGACATAGAATTTCCACTCAAAATGAATTAATTAAATTAGATGAATAATGAAGATTCATTTTTGAGTTTGATGAGATCCTTCACATATGTAATACATGATTTCAGACTAGATTAATTAAGTATTATTTGATCAAATGGAAGAACTTGTATTTTGAATATGTAACATGGGAGGATGAAGCATTCCTACTAAAACATCTTAGTTTGATTTAACATTGAGGACAATGTTTTTCTGAAGGGAAGGGGCATGTTATTCCCTTAACCTATAGTGTATCTAAGGATATGTGTGGCTGACTTATGGCTTACACACCTTCATATTAGCTTGTTTCATTTCTTGATGTTCTTAATATGGTCAGCCTATGGAATAACCATGAATATGCAGCGTGTATATAGGAGGTAGTGGTTAGTCTTTCAACATCATATTATGAATACTTTTCTTATTACATTATTGTGGAGGTTGCCCCATCAAAGTGACTCAGTCATAATGTTCAAGTATTCTTCTCTTTTACTAATTGTTGTTGTGGATATGCTTATTCTTCTCTTAATTCTAACATATATAATTCTATTGTTGTAAATCATCTAAGTTATTTACTTACATTCATTTTTACGAAGCATGCAGCATTGATAATGACTAGTTAATCAAACTAAAAATCCTAAAATGTCTATGAAATAAATAATGGAAAATCTCATTGATACTCCATGGTTAAGATAGGGTTTCTTACTTTGAAGGTTTAACATGATAACTTTGCAGGGTGTCTCTCACTTGGAGATTCTTGGAGTCACAATCATGTTCCTAATGCATCATATCTAAGAGTCTTATGTGTCCTTTTAGATCCTAATTGGCTACTAGGTAGCAGTTAATTGGTAGTTCATTTCTCTTTTTCTTAATTCTTTTTTGTGTTTCCCATAGATTCTTTCACGTTTCAAAATATCAATGATGTGTGACTTTAGGATATTTGTCAAAAGAGTAGTTAGAGGTTTTATTCAATAAAGTTTTGAGAAAAAAGTTTAAGGAAAAGTTGGATAAGAATAATTTTGAATAAAAATTCATGAAAAGATAAGATATCTTGATGCAATTAGTGAGTGCTACTTGGATTTTTTTTTAAACATGTCAGTATCTTAGTCCTAATAGAGATGTCAAAGCCTAGGAGAGCCTGATGTAATTAGGAAACACCACATGGCTTTTCATTCAAATCATTAGTATCTCAATCCTAGTAGATATGTTAGATCCTAGGAGATTCTAATGTAATAAGGAAGTACCATGTAGCCCAAGGTTAGAAGCCTCTAGTTCTAGCCAATAGTCCCATGCCAAAAAATAATGGCTAGTCTCTCAAACCTGACAAAAATGTCAGATCTTAGGAGAACCAAACCCAAATAGTAAGCTCTAAATTAACTAGAGGTAGAGTGCTCATTATCCCAAACCTAACATAAATGTTAAAGTCTAGGAAATCTTGACCAAATAAAAGGATGCCACATGCCCCAAAGATCAAAAGTGCTCGAATCTAACCAATGAGATATAACTATTGTCAAACATGTTAGTCTTTTGATCCTAACAACAGTGTCAAACCCTAGGAGATCAATAATGATGGAATGTCATGTGACCTATTTTTAAAATAGTTAGTTTCCCTTATATAATAAATATGTTGGAGCCTAGGATATCCTGATGTATCATAGCATGACATGTGGCATAACTAGACATTTAGCAAATGGGACCCTATATACCCTAAGATGACCATAATGAAGAATAGGTGGAATATGAGGGGATAATTAGATGGTGTTAAATGTCCCCATATAGTATTTCATCCCTTTGAAGGGTATAATAATGAAGCTCTAGGATATACCTAAGTATCAACCATTGACATAAAGACTAGTCAGTAGGTGACAAGTGGCATAAAGCAAGAGCTTTTGGGAGGGTTTGAGGATGAGGTGGTCATGTAACTACCCCACTCCCAGAAATTGATGAAGTGGGGAATTGGACCTCAATTGGAAAATTTAAAATATCACATCACCTTTACTAGATATAATAAGCAGCATGTAATCATATGCTTCAAATTTAACTCTAGATTGGGAAATCAAGCGGAACATTGATTCACATAATCAAATTTAAATCCAAGATAAGTGAAATACCAAATACCATTAATGTAGGGGGATGAATGTGGGTTTCTATAAATTTCCCAAGGAAATATCCTTATATATTGTATCTCTTGCCACATAAATTTAGAATCCTTATTTTCTACTCCAATTTGGTGTTTTCTACACCTTCTCCTTCACCCAAATCTCTTTTCTCAAATTTAATCTTGCTATAATGGCCACTTCATCTTCATTTCCAAAATTTGAGCCTAAATAGAGAGGTACTCTATTATTGGATGAATTGACCCAACTTAAGCATTACAATGAAGTATTCAAATATGTTAAACAAGTGTCCAAGAAGCTAGTTACCAATGATGATGATCAAGCCAAATTTGAATATGCCCTATGATCATATGAGAAGTGTGGCCTATATATGGATGCAACCAAGCCTAAATTTCTCCTATACACTAACTTGTTTGTCAAGCTGATATTCTCTATTAGGTAAGTGCAAGATGACATCCATTATTGGGTCTACTCAACCAACTCCAGACATCATATTGTTGACATCTCAAGAATTGCCTACAAAGCCTATTACAATCTCCTAGATTTCACCTTTCATATGACTTTACAGTTGTACAACCCAATACTAAGACCTTCCAAATCTATGATGTCTTAAGGGATTGGGGTAATAGCCAAGATGTCAATTGGGTGAAAAAGGATGATTTCATTGCATACATGGTTCATACCTTCAAGGAAGAGATATAGATTGGTATGATTATACTAAACTAATTGTTTTGGGCCCCAATATTACCTTCATGTCAACATATTGTGGGTACCCTTACTTCACATGATCTTGGATAGATCCAAAGTTCTTAAACTAGGAGGGGTGGTAAATTTCAACATGGTCAAGGCCATACTATATGCTTCGGTATGTGGGAAATTTTACATGATGATTTATCTAATAGATTTAGTCTATAAGAAACTTACTTTCAAACCATCTACTTTTCTTGCATGGGTTTGTGGAAGGTTATATGGTTCATTTAGTTTTATCTGAGATATATGGCCACTAGTATAGAAATAACATCTAGGATAGTTATGAGTACTTCTACCCAATGGTACACAATGTGATTAATGAGGACCCTATGACTTGTCTATTAAAGGAAACCATAGACTAATTAGATCCCATAAGAGACTACTATTATTTTTAGGAGGATACCATCATTATAGTAATGGGTATTATTAGGGAGTCCCTCTGCTTGCCCTATCATGTCATAAATCACCTTGTTAAGATGGAAATTGTTTACCAACTAGTGGAGGTCATTTTAGGGTATTATATTAGTCACTAGTAAAAGTCTTACTTGCCTTTATTGATCATCATCAGGCACCATGTGTTCCATTATTTCCCTCCAAATTATTAGAAAGTATTATTTGGCCCTGGGTAGAGATGATCCATGAGATTAAGACCCATGGGGCATGATCCAAGCCCATTTAGAGAAGTAGTTAGATCACCTCAACCTCAATTATAAACACTAGCTAGAAGATGATGATTATTTGGATTTAAATGTAGAAGATGACTACAAGGTGATCATGCAAATTGAGGCCCATAAGAAGGAGAAGGGTAAGAATATTCATACCATACCACCCTTAGCCCCCTCTATATTTATTTATCCTTCAAGTGATCTCACCTTGACTCCCCTAACAATTTATAAGAGAATTTTATAAGGTATTATGCCACCTTCTCCCTCATGATCATCAGCTCCTCATGCCATGGTTCCATCTCCTCCACCTCCAAAAATTTATGTTCTTCAACCACATCCAAGTCAGACCCATGTAACTCAATAATAGGTGGCCCAATCACAAAAATCTCCCTAGAAGGCACCTCAACCCCAAGCCACCTAGGTTCTAAGGTTTGACATCATCAACAACCTAGAAATGAGCTTGAATTAAGACCAATAAAAACAACTAGTATAAGTTCCTCCCATCACTCCCTCCACTTCAAAACTACCCCTCATGGTGCTATTTAGTTCTATGTTCCTTATATTAACCTTTTAGTTGGTACCACCTTTCTTCTCTATTACATCCCCTCCACTTTTTACCTAAAAACCAATGGCCTCATCCATCCATAGTATCCTCCCTTATTCATTTCAATTCACCCCATTCATTCCCAAGATTATAAATTTACCAATTTCCCTATTGGATATTCCTTAGACTCAAGTGAATGCAAGTGCCTCATCTTCATTAAAGACCCCATCCCAGGATTGGGTATATTTGTGTGAACATTTCTAGTGACTAGGACCATCTTAGTAGTTCATTCAACAAGTTAATGACTCCCATAGTTGAACCCTATAGCCCTTACTACCATTGATCCTTATATAGTGGCATCTAGAGCTGATAATAAAAATTCCAAGAAAATTTTGGAAGGTAGTTCAAATTTAGCCTTAAATATAGGTACCAAATACTGTAGTCCCACCTTTACTAGTTTTTATGGTTGTTCTGATACCAACCCTAGTAGATCTTCATATCACTTCTTGACCTCATTTTTCCATCACCCTAGGTGCCTAGGGATTGAAATTTAATCAACCAATCTCTTCCATTCTACTAAATACCTCTATCCTATGATTCATTTCCTCTCAAGTGGGAATGACCAAGATTTAATGATAAGTGTATATGTCCCTTGGGTTTCTCCATTAATCTTTCCACTATATCCCAGTACCTCCTAGACATTTTTCATCATTCACACCCTCCAATTACTTCATTCCCCATACACCTTATCCTTTGCTTATCATTACCATCTCCATCACCCTACAAACACCTCCCAAAACCTAGATAATGGATTCTAATATCATAGGTGCCAGAAATGATGATGCAAGGTACCCTAGACATGAAGTGTTATTTTGACTACACCATGGGTAGTATGTAGTGGATCCTCATCTAGAAATTCTTACATGATGGAAACCCTATGGTTTAGAATACCCAATAGGAATTTTTATCTCTCACTAAGGTGAGGAATCCCATGAAGAAAAAATTATAAAAAAATACCCACTCTCAATATTTTGATTGACCGATAACATGTCAGAGAATCTTCTTGAAGAGATATAACACTAGGTCCAAACTATCAAGGCATAGTTAAAGAGTTACTTCCACCTAAGGCTAATTTTGAAGGTTAAATATGCTCTCCTACAATTTTTTTCAACTTTGGGAAAGGTGGTAGGGACCATGGAAGAGACCTAGGTGCTCATCCAAAGGGCCTAGGCCTATTTAGATAAGATCATTGTAATTGATGGAAAGTTTAGGAAGCTAAATATTGTGACTAATAAGGGCATATTAATGGAGTTAAAATTGATGCCCACTTTATACTTGGGCTTATATCAGACCTATATTGGGAGCATGAAGGCCACTATGGAGGAGTGGCTAGCCTTAGTCCAAATTATAATGGGACTTATGGAAGATGGTAGGAAGAAGATATTAACTTACTTCAAAGAAGTTAATATCTCAGTGCTACTCCACCTAAATAACACTCTGCTAGATAGGGGAAAATTTAGAGTTCACCTAAGTCATTTTGACCAAGTTATAAGGAGAAAAGTGGTTAAGGCAAACATAAAGGGAACTTATCCAATCCATAAAAAGCATCATCCATGTGTCCTAAAGTCTAGGTGTCTATGGAGGCTCCCCTTCAAGTATACCAAATACTCATGGCCTAAATATAGACAATTGTTAGAGAGCCTTCAATTAACCTCACCAAGCTAGGGTAGGAGTTAGGCCTTGTGGTAGCTATAATGGCAAATAAGGAGGAAAATTCAAGCATTTTAGATCTAAATAATCTATTTTTCTTCCATGTATTAGTTGAGTGGTCACTTGTAAATCCATTTGGGGTAAACAAAGGAGATATTGTCCCATTTTTTTAAATTATGTAATTATAACTACTGGGAGTGTCTATCATGGCCTAGGATGGGAATATCACACTGCTTGTGCATGAAGCCTATCCTTATCTATAAAAATTTAACCACATTGTATTTTTGAGGTCGACAAAGTTTAGCTCAAAAGTGTTATAAGAATCAATCCAAGATTTCACCTATGGTTTCCTTCAAATTTTGAATTAGAGAAATTTGGACATGATTGATACCTTTTTAATAGAAGTTATTTTAAAGAATTTAATGTTAGCTTTTGTGAAATGACTATTATATTTATCAAGGTATCACTCATTCCAAATTTAAATGAATGTTAGTGATTATATAGTTATTTTAAATCTTTGTCATTTTATGAATGTAATGGTTATGATGTTATCATATTTTATAACCCCTTTACGAACTCTTTTTTTTCTTTACACTATTGATAACCTATGTTTTAGTCTATAAGTTATCTTTGAAGTCTATGTGTTATTTACTATGGACTTATAGTATAGATATCCAGTGAGGGTTCATAAATCAATCTTTCTTCACTACTTCCCCCGATTTTCCCCATTATGTAGTATTAGACTTAAAACCTTTGGTGAGACTCAACACATAGTGGTATAGTTGTGGTATATGTAATTAAATAGATTGTTGAATCATTAATATCATCTTGATCTAGAAACACTTTTTCTTACCTTACTCTTCCCTCTTTTTTGTTTTTATTTTGGAGATTGAACTACCCATCCCTTTCATTTACAAAATGGTAAATCAAAGTGCATGAATATTAGCAATGGATTTAATAAATTGAATCATTAACTCACAACCATCATTATTAAATCCTTTGTGGTGGTATTTAATCTCTTGGAGACTATTCCACATAGTATCCATCATGAATCCAAATACCTACAATAATTCCCTAGGTTGATCTCACATCAGTCCTAAATTGGAGGAAGAAAGTACATCATTGTTCCCACTATTCTCTTTGAAATGATCAAACTCATGAGTATTTTAAAATAAGATCTTAGAATAAATAATAGATGATGATAGAAGGAAGGCACCTCCCAAATATTTTAGACTTAGTATTGGGTATAAAATTAATGCCTTCTCATTTACACTCTCTCCATTATTATGTACTTTAAACACACAATAATAGCTGATGAAAAGGGAGGCATTAAGAATTTATATATTGAGTTTTAACTTATTAGATATTATTTTTATTTGTTGTAATGTACTAATTATTGCTTATCTATAAAGTACCATAGAGTCTAGTTTACCCATCACCTGAGCTAGGTCCCATAACAATCAGTTGGTGGTTTCACCCTTATAATTCCATAGAAGATGTAAAATAAATAGACCTAGACCTATCAAAGTTACAACTAGTTTATATTATATTTATCTCCCAAATAAACTACACAAGATGGCTTGGTTGGCTAGCTCAACCATTAACATCCCAAGAATTGTCCATGACTTACCTAGAAACATTAAGAGATGTCTTCCTTATTTCATTCCTGGTGTAGGGATGACTGCTAAAGAGCATGTAACCTATTAAAAGACAACCTTAAATATTTTGAAGTGTGGAACATGAATATTTGGTGTTAAATATTTTCCCCTTCATGTTGATGGACTCAACCTATGACTAGTTTCTCAACATCCCTAAGGATTTGATCCCCAGTTAGGACCATTTCAGTAATGTCTTCCTTGCCTAGTTTGGGAAAGTGATCGACCATAATATCCTTTACCATTAATTTTCATGTATTAAACAAAAACCCAATGAGCCTATAAGTAATTTCAATGCTATATTTCAAAAGATGTATAGTTAGGTTAGCATGCTCTACCAAACTAACCCCCAACTAGAATTTGAAATGTATAAAAATTATTGATACCCTTGGATGGATATGTTGCCAAGATGAAACCCAAAAATAGTATACCTAATATTAGATTATGTAGGGGACATCAAGGTATACAAATATCTCAACCTAAAATTTTAGATGATGGCCCCGATTATTAATTTGTTACCACACATGCCCAAATTGAGTCTCTTACCCAATGATAATCAGAATATCCCAATTATTTAACCACTCCACCTAATAAATCAACTGTTATTGAGATAGGCTACACCAAATCAGCACTTGCACTTTCTTAACCTAGGAAACTATGAGATAAATCCTTAGTTGCAATATTAGGTAATGTTGGGAGCAAATAAAAATACCTATACCATACCCTAGGAGTCCATAAAGAATGAATTGGATGTCATTCAATGAATATTACAAAAAATTAACAATGAGCTCCTTGGGCTACAAAAGTAGATGAGCAACTCCAAAATGGAGAGTTCTAGTAAGAAATTCACATATCAAATACCAAATATGAACTAGAACCATCCCCATAATCCATCAGAACCCTTGCCTAATAGGTTAATAGAAGTTAATATATTTGATATATCCTTTCCTAATTGGTGTCAAGTGTATAACATAGTATCCCATAGATAAATTGACTATAAAAAGTTTTGTTATGACTTTGATATCTTATAGAAGTAAATGGAAGAGTATGAGGTGGTCTCTAATCATCTAATGCAAGTAAATCCCCTAGCACTAGCATGGTTTTAGAAACCATGAAATCCCTTGGCTAAGAATAAAATGAGTTAGAGGAGGGTATTCATGAGTTATATGCATTTCAACATCTCTAAAGGAGAAACTATGTCCTTAGGAACATGTAACAACAATAACCCTTCACTTCCTTGACTCCCCTAAATAATGGTGTAAACCCACCTAACCAAAATTCTAGGAATGACCCACTACCTACAAAAACTCAAGAACCCAAAGTTCTTGTGTAAGCCCCATAGATCCAAAATAATGTAGGTTATACTATAGTAGAGGAGATGATGAATATAAAATCTAACATTATACTCCATGAACTTGCTTAGATCATCAAGCAAATTGATATTTAGCTAAAGTCCTCAACTGAGAAGCCAACTCAAGCAACCTATGTAAAATCAAAAGCAGACCATACCAATGTGCTCATTCATAATAATAAGATGGAAGTGACTCCCTTAATTTTTATATTGAAATAAATCTAGAAATACAAATTAATCTATGTAATATTAATCTAAACTAAACTTAATATATAGATACAAATAAAAGAAATAACACAAACTTATACCTTAGTACCAAAAAAATTCTTCCATTACGATGTTAATTTTATTATCTCTCTTTTAATTATGGTTGTTCACTTTTATAATGAAAAGTAAAATGGGTAGTGCTTTGATATAAAAATTATCTTTTATGGTTTTGATTTACATTGGATTCACTTGTGAATTAGATATCACTTCATTAACATAAGTCAAGATGATGAAAATGATGGATTTCATGTATATTTATATATTTTTAGAGGAAACATCCAATGGTGGAAGACTATTTGAATATTTCAAATTATCCAAATAATATATGGTGGCTAATGATTCCCCATCCATGAGTATGACACCATTTCAAATGGTTGAGAGAAACAAGGAGATGGTTAGTTGAGTCATCAAGAATGGGTCAAACTATTTGACAAGTCAAGGGATGACTCAAGGGTAGTTGAATAAGTTTTGGGATTGGTTGGGGTGAGTCAACATGTGAGGGAGATAAAGGTGGAGGATGTTGGGTGAGGTGTAAAATATGCATTTAATAATTAAATTTAGATTTAAAGTGTGTAAAATTGATTAAATTAAATTTATTTAATTATTTAAATAAGGAGGGAAATGTCTTGAATTATAATTAAAATTTATGAAGAAGAATTAGTAGGTTTTAGGTACTTTTCAACACTAAATGTTATTTAGGTGTCTACATTTTCCCATTTTTGAAATGGTGTTATGAAGTACTACATTTTTAAAGAATAGTAGAAGAAGTAGAGTGTTGATTATTAAGAATAAAAAGTTGACACAAATGAATGAGAATGAATGTGATGATGCCCCCTTAATGGTTTGTGCAAGAAAATGGACAAACATTTGAAATTAATGAAAGAGGAAAATAAATTAAACACTTTAGACCATCAAGAAATCAAATTACTAGAATTTATGTCAAACTTGCAAGCTTAAACTATATGTAAATAAGTTTCCCCTAGTTGTGAAAAGTATAGTATAGATTGGAAAAAGAATATTTTACCATTTAAATATTGCATGTTGATTTGATGATCATGATATATGGGTCACATGAATGAATGTGGGAATGATATATTACATTTATAGTAAGTTGTATATTTAAAATATAAAAAACTATAGATATTCATATTGAAGTGAAAATTTATGAAATTGATAGTTACAAGCAATTGATAGAGATTTAAAAGGCTTTGATCTAGATTGTCCTAAAATTTGAAGAAAAATAGAAGAAAATGAAGGGATGGGGGTATTTTAATTATGGGGGAGAGAGTATAAATATAAGGATGGGTATCAATAAATTCTTTTGTGCATTTGTATTTTTAGATTGATTCACTAGTAGAGATTGATTGAGGAAATCTATTTTGAGGCTTTGGAGGAAAATAGATTGTATTCCACATCAATAGTAATGTACAGATAACATGAGGAAACAATAGAGACCTAAGAGGATTAGGTCTCTGATAAGTGAAATTTCATTACTTAGTGTTTTTGATTTCATTGCATTTATTAATGTTTAAAGCTATCTAAAATGAATTCATGATTTAGCCATTTATGAATTCAGTAACAAACATTATGAATTCCTTGGTGCAAATTATGAAATCATTGGACTACATATAAAAATCATTAGTCAATGTTTTGAAATCATTGGGGTAGAAAATTAACTAGGGATTGGTGAATTCACAATTTTGAAATCATGAAATGAGTTGTGAATTTGTTAAAAAGGGTAGAAAAATCATTAAAAATGGATTAGATTAGAGAAACTACAAAATTTCAAGACATAGAATCAAAATTGAAAATATTGACAACAAAAATAATAAATAGAGTAGCAATAACTATAGAAATGTGAAATTAAAGAGGTGAAGTGCAAAATTGATAAAATGGATAGTGAAAATGATAGTTTTAAACTAAAAAGGGTTATGTTAGAAAATGAAGAAATAGGTAGGAAGTATATAATAGCCAAAAAATAATATGAATAAAGATTTTTGGTTTTCTAATGTTTTTTAATTAGATTTAAATGGATATTTATGATGATAGGTAGAATTAACATTGTGCTAATGTGATATATTTTTAGGAGGTATTACTAGTAATAGTGATACAAAACCAAAGATCGAGGGTATTAGAGCAATTAAAAAGATTGGTTGAGTATGAGTTTGGTATACTAGAGGAGATAAGGTTATTGTATATTACACATATGTGTAAGATTTGAGTAGATAGGGCTATGTTGACTAGATTAGTTGAGAGATGACACAATGAGACCAACACATTTCACCTATCATTAGGTGAGATAACTATTACATTAGAGGACATGTATCAAATTTTAGGGTTCTTGATATGAGGGAGATAGGTATTCTAGGGTTAGGTATGATGTTGGGAACACATTATAGTTGAGTGACCAGTAGGTAATATGAGCACATGTTCAAAGGATGAGCCTATCACCTATAGATGGCACCTGATTATAAGAATTTATAGTCCAAATTTTAAATAATTAGAGTTTTAATGGAGAATAATAGATGAGATGGGTGATGACTAGATCACCTAAAGACCATACAAAGAGATAGTCTTCTAGTAGCCACATGACAACTTATACATGGACTATATGATGAGTTAATGATACATCATGGGTATTCATGACTATATTATAGAGAGGTATCACCTTGATAGGTTGATGAGATAGTTTGGTGTTAGGAAACATATCCCAATAGGCCCTCATGTATTTGCACAGGTAGTTAGAGAGAGCGTAGTGGAGGATTACTATTGATCTCATTATAGCATATCATAGTTGCACATAGATATAGAAAGTTAAATGGATGGATAAAAGAGACATCATTTATGTTAGATTTCTTAATGGATATGTAGATTTTTGGGCTAGATAGAGGCTAATGAGAATAACAATTTCATATATGCCTTTGTGTACATAGATACATTGATTAGGTATTAGTTTGAGTAAACATCCATGTGTCATAGGTATAGGAACCCAAATTAGGAATGAAGTTAAAAATTAGAGGAGAGGAAGATGAGGATGAGATAGAGGAAAAAATATATAAGATAACTATCATCATGATGTGTATATTATAGAGGTGGAGGATGCAAAGATACTACAAGTGTTTAGTGTTAATATGGGAGGAGATAAAGATATGAGAGTGGATACATATCATATAGGTGGAGGGGAAAATCCATTAGTGGTGATTGACAATGATGGAGAGAGATATGGGGAGGATATAATGATGAGACTAGTTAATGAGACCCACATGGATACAGGATATAGGGTGTGTTCATCATAGGCATGAATATCAAAGGATGGTCAAACATTGATTCATAGATTATATGAGGAAATCTGAGCCTAAGATAATGAGACTATATGATTACACATAGAAGTGGATATACTATAAGGGGAGGTTAATAGTAGAGGGGGTGAACTAATATTTAGAGTAGTCAATATTATACATATACATGGTGAGGTAAATAGGTTATAAGTAGAGGTTGATAGACTATATAGGGATGATGTGGATATAATAGTTGGAGTAGATACATAAGAAGCAAAGACTCAAACGATAGATGATACAAATTTGACATAGAAGTATAGACATGATATAGACATTATACAAATAGAGATAGTAAAGGTTAGGGTGTTATTAGTATGATAGGGATAACTAACTATACTATATAGAGTTATGATGGCTATAGAGTACAATACATACTATAGGAGCCTATATGATGATTCCATTCCCTACATATAATGAGCACCATCATATAGAGAGTACTCAACCAAATGGTTGATGTTAGAGAGATTAATACAGTCGATAGAGTTTGAGAGATTAGTGAGGCAGGTATCAAATCATGTCATGGTTCCTCCATAGAGTACATCATGACATTATGATCTGAGTCCTAGGTCTGATGTTCTTCTAAGGGGTATTGGGAGACTTGAAATAGTTTTGATCATGATGTATTGATGTACATATATTTTTTATATGTATTATTATACACACATATTCAATTTTAATGTGTGTGTGTGTGTGTGTCTACACACACACACACACACACACACACACACACACACACACACACACACACACACACACACATGATTCATTTAGGTTATGGGACATTTAATATTTATGATGTGATGGAAATTATGGACAATGTATGGACTTTGCTACTATTTTTAACTTTATACATGATTTATGGATAGATGGATAGATAGGGTATTGTTATATTTATTACTTTTTGATTCATAATATCACATGTTAATAATTTTTAGAATTTGATTATGGTGCATGAAAGGTATGATTTGTTATGGATGCATGGATAATGTATTAGATATTTTACTTATATGTAATTATACCTTGCATTGTATTTTCATCATAAATAAGTATTGAGAAACTTGATTTTTTATATATCATAAAATAAATACCATGAATGATATGAAATAATCAAGATGAGTGTTTATGGTTTAGGCATATAGATTTTAAAAATAATATTTTTTGTAAAACAAAGTGCTTCATGATATAGGAAAATCATAGCCACACTATAATGCAATACAAAAAATAATATTGACACACACACAAATAAATAAAAAACAAAATAATTAAACTAAAATATTAAGTTATAATTATATTAGATTATAATAAAATGATTTTGAGAACAACACTATTAAAACAAACACAAATGATATATAAACAATAAATAAAACAAACAAAGATAAATAATTTAAATACAAATAAAGTATAACAAAAGAGCACATAATGACTTTAAAGAGATGATATTTAAAAAAAGGACCAAAAAAAGATAAAAGAATATTATTCAAACAAGATAAGCATGAGTTATTAAGATAACATGATTTGATAATTACTTGAGGTAATAAAATAAAATAAATAATAAATGATTAAGGATGAGAAAAGAAAATTAACAAAATTAATGGTAAAGGTAAAAAACTAAAATAACCAAGCTAATGGTTAAGAATAGGGGAATAAAAAAACCAAATTAATGGTTAATGATATGAAACTTGAGAGAAAATAACCAAAGATGGATAAAGTAAAAGACAAACAAGATGAGAACAAAGGATAGAGGAAAATAACAAATAATTAATCAATAACTAAAATAAACAACAAAAGACTTGACATCGTAAATGAGGATTGAGACATTTGGTATCCAATATCTAGGATAATAGTTGATCAATCGATGAGGAATTAGGAAGAGGAATTCATAAATTGAATCTAAATCCTTGCTCAGGGAAATGGATAATGGGGAAGGTAGTGGCCAAGCTAACCTGAGAGACCCCATGTATCTAAGTTCTACCTACATAATCCATCCTATAAAAATTCCATGTGGGTATATCAAGATAGATATATTTCTCCAAATATAGGAATTGATGAGAAAGTGGGTGATTGATGAGGTGTTTAGTGTTAGATGAATAGATGCATGATTTTCCCTCCTGAGAAATGTGAGTTAGTGAATTTAGAAGATATTTAAGATGGTAGATATGTTTTATGGTAAGTGTTTACATGTAATTTTGGATGTTTTGGTTAAAATTTAGGTTATATATAAAATATTTCTCTATCATGATCAAGGATTAAAGGACACAAATACAAGGATCTAACCCTAATCTAAAATGTGAGAGGACAAATGACAAAAAAATTGACAAAGGTCAATATGAAAATACATAATGGATGACTAAAATAGGATGCTCCCAAGTCACCAGGGTGAATATAGATAATGGAATATGCATGGTGATAAAAACCTATTTTTCAACATGGTACATGCCCAAAGTTGCAGTAAACTAGTTTTCACTATTAGATGAACTATTTTTTTCAGTGTTTTTTTTTTTTTTAAAAATAAAAAGTTTTCCCTATTTTTTAAAAAATTTGACACCTAGGATATTAATAAAATAACATAGAAATTTTTTTGCATAGAATATATTAAGTTTCATGATCTTCATGCGCTCATCAAGATCCTAACCATCCTCTATGGCTAACCTATAATCTGTTGATCTATACTTAACAATAAAGATATATGGGCCCAACCAATTAGTCTCAAAATTTCATTTCTTCTCTCTTTAACCATTTTTATTGTGTTGGTTTATTTTAAGATATCTGATTTCAAATTCCATGGATTCTATCCACTTATTATAGCTATAATGAAGGTGATTGTGGTATACTTGTAAATATTTTAAGGCATTAAGTCA
Source organism: Torreya grandis (assembly GCA_037957365.1). Taxonomy (NCBI): domain Eukaryota; kingdom Viridiplantae; phylum Streptophyta; class Pinopsida; order Cupressales; family Taxaceae; genus Torreya; species Torreya grandis. The sequence continues at coordinate 3,120,700 of JARHVA010001442.1, forward strand.
TTTCTCATATAGAAGGTCAATTTCACTAAGGAGTAAAATATGATAGGATTATACATTAATGATTTATTTTAGGGATATGAAAAAAGTTTTAATCTCAACCTATATTATATTAGGTAATGGGAAATCATATTTTGTACATACTTTATTGATATCATAAAAAAATGTACAAACTCTAATTCCTTATGGATATACAAGTACTATATTGGATATCCAATCCAAATATTCTATAGGTAATTTGACATCAAATCCATTTTATTCAAAAATTATTCAATTAATAATGTTATCTTGGGGTGCATATTTTGAAGTTTTTGTTTGATAAATTTATAATATAGATGTACAATGAGATGATGCACTACTAATAATAGGTCAAGCCCTAACATATCCACATAAGACCACATTAATACATCATAAAATTATCAAAGTAAAAGTGTAATATTTCTCCTTCTTATTAATTAAGGGAGACTCCATGTTTGAAAATTTTGGGATCTTCCTCTATTCTAATGTTTATAGGAATAATATCCTCAACTAGGAGAGTTGACTCACATTTATAGTTTGGGGGTGGTGGAGGAAGATTGAACTCGTCCTCTAGGTCCTCTTGATGTGAAGTAGATGTTAAATAATGTGTTGATATTAATTTTTCCCCTAAAGTATGTAGAATTAATAAACTGAATATAAAACCCCTTCTTATGATCCTGTACTAGAATGTGATCATGTGTTCTCAAAAAATCTAAATTGCCTCACCATTTTGTAAATGATCAAGTAAATGTGTTGCATGTTGGTCCCACTTTATTAAGGATGTATATGTGAGGTCTAGTGTAAAAATGGTATTTTCATGTAAAATATTAGTGACGGCAAGGTCTTCAAAGTGACTAAGAATAGAACCAGTTTCATTGTATTAAGAATCATACTCTAACTCAATAAAAGAGTCATTTTGGAAAAGTGTGATATGTACATTGAATGGATTAAACCCTATGCCATGAGTATCTTCATTTGATTTTAATGTTATGGGTTCAATATACCCTTATTTATGGAGATTAAGGAATTTATCTTTATAATTGATAATATTACACATAATGTATTTTACAAGAGGATATTTATTATTGGTAAATAAAGTAGGTAACTCATCAGAGTAAATCTAAGATGTATTTGAATCTTCTATATGTTCATCAAAAAGTAATACACCTACTATAAATTTTGTTTTTCCAATTTTTTTAACCACTCGAGTATATTTTTAATAGAGGGGCCTACCATAATTACATGGAGTTGTATGGATATGATTATATAATTAAAATCTTGCATCATGTATTCATTCATTCCTTTGTTAATGATTTTGAAATGGGCTGAAGAGGATGAAGATGATTTAGAAGTGGATGGTTGATTGGAATTTTTCTTGATAGAAGGCTGATTAGAAGCTTGTTCTATAGATGGTTGATTGGATGTTTCACTATTGGAAGGCTTTTCTATGAAAATGGAAGTAGTTGGTGTGTTGATCCAACCACCCAAAGGGGGTGTTTGAAATATAGTTTTAGGATGGATATAGTCTTAAAAGTAAGGATATTCCTCAATATGAGTAAATTTATCATTATTATCTAGTAAATATTTTCCTTTTAATAGCTTACAATATTGAAAGGTTTGAGGATCACCTTGAATGGTTACTTCCATACTTTATGTGAAAATTTCAAACTCTAGTATAGGTGGAGGGTATAGAATTTGTTGAATGTATCCATGGACATCCAAGGATTATGCTATATGATAATCAATATAAATCACATGTACTATTATTTCTTTTATAATAAACCCCATTATCAAAGTAAGATAAATTGTACCCATTGATTGCTGCTCATTGTTGTCATATGCCTTTATAGTGATAATATTAGTTTCTAATTCTATTTTAGAATATCATAAGTTTTTTATTAGCCTTAATTTACATATGTTTAATGCCTAGACACTATTTATAAACACCCTCTTTACCTTATGCCTAGAGATAATAACCTCTATGTATAATGGAATATTGTGAATAGACCCCAAAGGGGAAACATCAGAATGGTCAAATGTTACCTAATTATTAGTAGAAAAAATGTTTTCAAGTAAATATAGAAATGCGAATTAAACTATGAAATCTTAATTTAAACTAACTCAACCTAAGATAGAGATACAAATTAAAAAAACAGCACAAACTTATACCTTAGTACCAAAAAACTTCTTCCATTGAAATATGAATTTGATTAACTCTCTTTGAATTGTGATTCCTCACTTTTCCAATGAAAGGTAAAATGGGTATATTTTTAATTCAAAAATTCTCTTTGATGATGTTGATTCACTTTGGATTCTCTTGTGAATTTGATAGAACTTTGTTACCATAAGTCAAGATGAATAAAGTGATGGATTTCATGCCTCTTTATAGATTTTTGGAATAAATATCAAATGGTGGAGGATTATTTAAATATTTAAAATAATCCAAATAATTTATGGTGGCTAGTGAGTCCTCATCCATGAGGATGATGACTATTTCAAATGGTTGAGAGAAATAGGGAGATGGTTAGTTGAGTCAACAAAAGTGGGTCAAACTATTTGACAAGTCAAGGGATGACTCAAAGGTAGTTGAAGTTTTGGGGTTAGTTTGGGTAAGTCAACATGTGAGGGAGATAGAGGTAGAGGATGTTAAGTGTGGTATAAAATCAAGATTTAATATTTAAATTTGGATTAAAAGTATGCACAATTGATTAAATTAGATTTATTTAACTATTCAAATGAGGGAAATGTCATGAATTATAATTCAAATTTAGGAAGAATAATTAGTAGGTATTATGTGCATTTTGGCACTAAATGTAATTTACGTTTTTACACTTTTGACCATTACATTATTTAGGAAAAACCTACATAATTTTCTAGTTTATTTCGGAGCCTTAGGCAATGTAATTCCAATAGGCAACTATGAGAAGTTAGGGTTAGTCCATATCAAGTCAGATAAGGTAGTGGTTCAACTAAATAAATATAAGGTCAAAGTGGTAGGCAATATTCTAAATGTCTACATATAGTTAGAATCTAAGCCTAGGATTCAACACTTAATAGACATCTAGGTGGTATAGATTCTTGTGGCCTATGTCATACTCCTTAATAGAGATTGGTATAAAGCCATAAATGGGTATATGGCCACAAAATTCTCTCATATGTGGCTTCCATGAAGAGGGGAAACCAATCAAATTATGGTAGATAAAGAGCCTTGAATGAAACACATGATAAAAGAGTATAATGCCATCAATGAGAAAGTGAACCTAACATCCTTAGACCTAGATATCTATGTGTTAAGTACAAAACCAACCAAATATATATTTGTAACTCAATTGATCTTGCTAGGCCTATGGTCTCTCTATGTGTATGGGTCCCATTCAAAATAAGGAAGTGTGGTTGGTGTTTTTATAATAGATCCCTTAGGGAAGAAACACCTAGTTTCATATAGGCTATAGTTCCCCTACACAAACAATATGGTGAGTATGAATCATTAATCCTAGAATTTTAATGTACATTAAAACACAAGGTAAATAATCTAAGACTATTTAATAACTCTGAGGTGGTAGTCAAACAAACTAAGAGTAAATTTCAATGAAAATTATCATAACTTAGAATATACAATCATAGATCTTAGGAATTAATCAAAATATTTATCACATTCAACATCATCCCTAGCCCTAGGTAAGAAAACCAAGTTATTGAGTCACTAGCATCTACAAGAAAAACTTAACCCCCTATATGCCATTGAGTTACAAGGATTCTCTATAGAACTTGTCCCTTTACCTTATATCCCTAACAATATGACAAACTTTCAAGTATTTGAGGATGACCAATAGATAATCTAGTTTTCTAATAACATATAGGTATTTGAAACCTATATTATTGATGAGGCATATAATGACAACCCTAGGAATGAGCTAGACAAGGATGAGATCCTTAATATTCATGGGAATTAGATCTCAAATGGGATGATTTCATTGGAAATGATATTTTAAACCCCACATTCCAAATAATGAATCCCAAGTTTGAGAACCAAAAATTCTATGTCATCAACCTCAACTCGGTGGAAAACCCTTAGATAGTCAACATGGGTCCTGACTAGACATACTCTAAGCTAGAGTAGTTTCAAAAACTACTACTGAGGTATAAATATGTAATTACATGGACCTATGGAGACTTTAAGGTCTACTATTCAAGAGTGATTACTCATTCTATCCCACTCCAACTAGGTCAAAAACCATTTATGTATAGGTAGAGACTAGTAAAGTCAATCGTGTAACCCTTAATACATAAAGAGGTCCATAAGTTATTGATGTGATAATTTTCCTAGTTTTCCACTCTATGTGGGTGGATAATTTAGTACCCATGTGAAATAAAAATTGAGAAATATGCTTGTGTCAACTTTCAGATAAAGATGATCACCCATTACCTTCACTTGATGAAGTAATCCAAAATGATGTCCTTTCTATATGAATTTTGGGGGTATAACTAGGTCTTGGCTAATTCAAAAGACTAGGCTAAAACTGCATTCAACACAAAATGGGGCATATATACTTACAAGATAGTGCCCTTTGGGTTGATCAATTCTAGGCCAGCCTTTCAACGACCAATGTATTTTTTTTTGAAAGACTAATTAGTAGGTGTATAGTAATTTATATGGATGAATTAATTGTGTTTTCAAAATATAGGTTGGATCACATATGCCACTTGGAGATAGTGTTTGAAAGGTGTATAAGGTATGGTATTTCATTAAATCCAAATGAGAGTGTGTTCGGTGTCACTAAAGCTAAGCTTATTGATCATATAATCACATAATAAGGTATTTTTATTGATCTAAAAATAGCTGATGTGATTTATAAATTAGCTTTACCTAATAGAATGAAAGAATTTAAATCCTTCTTTGAGAAATAATATTTGTTCATAAATTCATTTCTAGATTTGCTAAAATTGTAAAACCCATTAATTGTATGTTGAAATAGGATGAAAATGTAGAATGGCACATATAATCAAAGAAATATTTTCAAGATATCAAAGATGCCATTATGAAATCTCTGGAGCTTATCATCTTAGACTACACATAATATTTATATATTTATCCCTTTGATTCTGAACACACCATCATTTCTTATCTCATCTAGAGATTGGATGGAGAGGAACATCTCATTGCTTTCATGAGCACCAATTTTGATTATCCATAATTGAGATATTATACTCTGGGAAAACATGCCTATGCCCTAGTCAAAGCTATGATGAAATTTATACACTACATTTTTATGAATAATGTGCACATAGTATTCTTGGACCTAGCCACAAATCAAATGTTTAGGTAGAATGAATTGGGTAAAAATAGAGGATGATGAATAAAAAATTTATAGGAGTATGAATTGGAGATCAAACTAACGAAATTGGTTAGGGGACTTGACCTTACTTAGTTGATAACTTTACCAAGAGCTAGTGCCATAACTAGACTAGTATGTCTTGATCATGCATTTCTTTCTCTATGGAAATATACCTCTTAGACTCAACCATATGAAGAAGAGAGATATCTAGTTGGAGGTTTCACAATTTATACTAAATAATGGAATTATATTTATAAATAATCATTATGGATTATACCTTAGATGTTTTTCAATAGATGAGGCCAAGGAAGTAATGTCAAGTTTCTATGAAAGACTAAGAGCTAGTCACCCCACATCAATCACCATAACACATAAGGTTATTTTGGTGGGATAATACTAACCTAATTTATTTAAATATGTTAATTACCATATATATGTTTTTCATTAGCTATATACCTTTTACAAGAGGGAAAACCCTGAAGTAATTCCACTTCAACCAATGGTTTAGTCAACACCATTTACCCAATGGGATTGGATTTTGTTAGGGTCATCAATCCCAACTCATGAGATTGTCACAATTTTTTTCTCATTTCCATAAATTATTTCACAAAGTGATTTGAGGTAGTTTTAATGAATATAAACACCACTACCAAAGTCACCAAGTTCATGGAGAACACCATAACCACCCAGTTTGGGTTCTCAGTATCTTTGGTATGTGATAAAGGTTCCACCTTCTAATCTATAGATGTTATAGAATGGGCCTATGATAATGGTGTTAAAAATATTTTATCATCCAATCACTATACACAAGGAAATATATTGGTGGAGTCCACTAATAAGAATTTAATAGATGCCATCAATAAATTGTTAAGAGAGAAACCTTGGGAATGGCACTCATTACTAAAGCTCACTTTATGAGATGACCATACTAGGTATAAACAAGCCCTAAATAAATCTCCTTTAAATTTAGTTTATGTATTAGATCCAATCATGCTGATCATACTTAGACTTTTGAATTATAGGTTCATGTATAAATTCATAGAACTAGATGATAAAGTAAATTCTAGGCTCCTAGATATCATTTAGTTAGAGTAAGCCTGAGATAAAGCTCTATTAAGCTTAAACATACATTAGGGTATTATGAAATGATGGTTTGATAAGAGGGATAATGGAAAAATGTATAGGATCTCTAATCTAGTGTTAATTTAGGATAAATCTGATGAAAATAAAGTCCAACACTTGATGCTTGATCCTATCTAGATTGGACCCTATAAAATAGTTGAGATCTTGAACTAGAATACCTTTAACCTCAAGGACCTAAAGGGACATGACCTACCACTCCCAATAAATAGGAAATTCCTAAAGCACTAGTTCTTAATTTCTCTATCCAATGTAATTTTAAAATAGCCTTAGTGAAGGACAATAATGTATATATTAGGTTATTTTACTTTAATTACATGTTTGATTTCCTAGTGTGTTCTTCCTTTATATGTTACTTCAATTCATTTGTTAGGTTGTGTACTTGAAGTGTTTATCTACCCCAGATTTGGACCCTAATTATAATTATTAAAATGATCACCATTGTGAGGGATCCCTAAAAATTGGAAGTTGGTAGCCACTCCAAGTGACCATCGAAGATAGGAAGGTATTGTCAAGTTGCAAAGGGTCAAAATTGATTTTTTGATACAAATAAGCTAGGGATGATAAGTGAGTCCTTTACATTTCATATCTTGGAGGCCAATTATTCTCATAAAAATAAATGGATTTTATAATATCTCATGTCCTAATAGAGGCCACCAAGCTACAATTAATATAATATCTTACAAAAGGTATGACCATTCAATCCAATCAAACATCTAATGGATATTCAAAGCTTCCTTTTCACCTTATCACCCTTGGTTTGGTCCCTAACCCTCAATGGAAAAATAATAATAAATTTCTTCATAAGGAAGCTTGAAATAAGACTTAGAAACATGCATAATTTAAATTATGAGTCTTCCTCAAAAGGGCTATTCTAAAAACCTCCATCACATGCTTTCTCTCTTGGATAACAATGTAAAAAGGCCATAAATGGGACCAAAGGTTTATTTTTTTGGGTTATGGAAACATGGATGGTAGTATAGAAATGTCTATGCCATTCTCCTCCAAACCATAAAATCATTAATTCCCTCAAGGAAATCTAATGCCTAGTTCAACCTTTATTGCTTGAGTGAAGTCTGTGATTGGACAAACTATTTTAAAATTACTTCTTAAAAAAAATAATGGCCTTATATGGGATAAATTATTAGTATGTCACTTGATATTACATGATTTTAGCTCCTTTTATGATATGTCTAAATCTTGTAGTCTATGTTGTATATAGGAATGAAGGATTAATAGGTTAGGTTCTAAGTGATTGTCACCACTTTCCCCATAAAAGTGACTAATTTTTATGACCAACATGCCCCCTTTTCATTAAAATGGGGTAACCCTCTTTATAACCAAAAAACTAGGGTTCTCAAACCCATTTTCTCATTCTAGTTGACTCTGATTTTGCCAAGTCATTGAAATCCCATGTCACCTTGGTTTTCCCCAAGCATATGGTATTGATAATGACTAGGTAATCTAAATTTCAAACCTCAAAGGTCTATGAAAGAAATCATTAAAAATAAAATTGATATTCCATGGTTACAATAGGATTTCTTGATTTGAAGTTTTAACATGGTAACTTTTTAGGGCTACTCTCGGACATTCTCAGAGTCTCAATATTATTCTCAATATAGTATATCCTAGAGTTATGCATGGCCTTTCAAAGCCTAGCTAGCTTCTAGGTGATCATTTAAATGGTATATCTTTGTTTCTATTTTACTTAGGTTTATTTATGTTTCATGAAAGCTCTTCCACATGTCAAAATATTGGTACTTCATGACTTTAGGATATTTGACAAAAGAGTAGTTGGAGGTTTTGCATGAGTAAATTTTTGAGTAAAATTTTTAAAGGCAAATTCAGTAAAGAATAATTTTAAACGAAAAGTCATGAAAATATAATAGTTCCCAATGTAATCAGTGAGCACCACTTATCTTATTATTATTTACATCAGTCTCTTTGTCTTGACAAAGATTTTAGAGCTTGAGAAAGCCCAATACAATCCAAAAATACCATGCATCTTGTTATTAGAAGTGCCAATCTATTGGTCTTGACATATATGTTAGACCTTGGGAAAGCCCAATTCAATTAGGAAGTTCCATGCAGCCCAAGGTTAGAAATTACCAATACTCTAACTAATAACCCCATGTCATATAAGAATGGCCAATTTACTAGACCTAGTAAAAATTTCAAATCTCAAGAGAGCTATGCCCAATTGAAGAGTGCCACATAAACTAGAGGTAGAGTGGTTCATATCATGTTCTAAACATAAATGTTAGAGATCAAGAGAACCTACCAAAATCAAAGGATAAAACATGCTCCAAAGGTTAGAAGTGATTGGATCCAACCAATGATCTCTCACTATTATCAAATGAGTCAATCTCCCAGTCCAAAAAAAAATGTTAGATCTAGGAGAGCCTAATGTAATGAGGGAATGCCATGTAGGCTATTATTAGAATAGTTAGTCTCCTTTTTTTAATACATACGTCAAATCTTGGGAGAGCCTGAATTATGACAACATGACATGTGGAATAACTAGGAATTTTATCAAGTGGACCTATAAATACCCCAAGATTACTAAAATGAATAATAGATGGAATCATAGGGGATAATTAGAGGTTACCACACATTCCTAGATATCATCTCCTCCCTCCCAAGGGTATAATAATGAATTTCTAGGCTATGCCTAGGTATTGAACATGAACATAATTACCAATTGATAGGTGAAAAATGAAACAAAGCATGAGCTTTTAGGAGTATTTGAGGATGAGGTGGTTGTATACCTACCCCACTTTAGATAATGATGAAGTGGGGAACTAGAACTTGATTGGATAATTAAAAATTTTGCATCACCTTTACTAGATCTATTAAGTGGAATGTAATCATATGCTCCAAATTTAACTTTAGATTTGAAAATCAAGTGGAAAATTAAGCCACCCACTCAAATTTGAATCCATGACAAGTGAGCTTCCAAATGTCATTAATGTAGGGGATGAATGTGGATTTCCATAAGTATCTTGAGGAAATCTCATTATCCATTGCATTTCTCAACTCTAAAATTTAGAATCCTTACTTTTTACTCTAACCTAGTGATTTTCACACCTTATCCTTCAGCAAGATATATTCCACCAAGTTTCATCTTGTTATAATGGTTGCTTCATCTTTAAATCCTAAGGTCAAGCCTAAATATAGAGACACTTTATTCCTAGATGGATTGATCTAATTCAAGCATTATAATGAAGTATTCAAATCTATCAACCATGTGCTTAAGGATCCAATTACTAATGATGATGATCAAGCCAAATTTTAATACTCTATAAAATCATATAATAAGTGTGGCCTACATAGGGTCAAAACCAAGCTTTAATTTCTCCCCTATACCAAATTGTTCAACAAGTTACTCTCTCTTCCAAGCTAGTACAATATGGTCTCCATGATTGGGTATACTTGGCCAAATCCTAGCATCAAATTTTTAACATCTTAATAACTTCCTATAAATCCTATTATAATCTCCAAGAGTTCATCCTTTTATATGACTCGGTGGTGGTATAGACTTGGACTAACATATTCCAAATCTATGATATCCTAATGGATTAGGCTAAGAACCCAGATGCCAAGTGGATGAACGAGGATGATGTCAATGAATACATAGTTTGCACCTTTAAGGAGGATCTATATTTTGGTATGTGTTTTCATGGTTTATAAAAATGGAAAAAAATGGTGAAAATTTCAATTTAAAAAAATGGCTATTTTTTTTTGAATTTCGCTAAAAAATTCTAGAAATTTTGAAAAATTAAAATTCATGGCTTTTTCCATTTTTATCCTAAAGTTTTTTCTAACCCATTGGAACCCACTTTGAAATATATATAGCTTTCTTTTCCAATAATTTACCAAAACCTTTTCACTTTTTGTGAATTGCAAAAACATATCTTCCTTTTGCACAAGTTGTGAAATTTGCAAAAAACTTTTTCGATGCAATTTGCAAAAATGTTTTTTGGTGAAATTTTAAAAAAATATTTTTGGGTGTAAATTAAAATTTATAAAAATGTTTTAAATTTTCCCTTTTTTATTTAACCCAAAATCATGCTTATTTTAAACATGAAAATTATTATTGAATCCACTTTAATGCAAAATTATAAATTGCAAATTTATTTACTCACTATATGTAAGTTACCATTAAAAAATTAAAGGTTTCTTCCTTTTACATGCAATATTATTTTATTCCTCCTTCAATCATGCAAGCATGATTTTTTATTTGAGTCATGTTGAAAGGAAACTTCATCCTTCCTACTTTTTCTAACGTCGTTATTCATCCTCTGAAATGGCAAATTGAAATTGTCATCAGAGCAAGGTTAAATAATTCAATGAACTTACAAAACATAGAAGATATTTTTTTGGGTTTTCTTGTTTTCTTTTCTTATTCATCATGCCATGTAAATGAACAAATAATAAATATAGATGGTGAGTTTAATATCATGAAGACAACTTTTATTTTTTTTGGGTTATCATGCCAAGTGCTCAATAAAGGTTGAAAATTTTTGGAAAATTTTTATTTGTCTAAACCAGATGTTTCATTAGTAAGCAAAAGGAAAGTTTACAAGATAATTTTTTTTGTTGATTTGCTAGTTTGATACTATATGGTCAATAAAAGAGGATAAAATTTAAAAAAAAAGAATGTTTAAATTATACGACACCCAACAGTAAGAGATCGTATGACACCCAACTAAAGGAAGATTAAATGAATGAAATTTTATTGGTTTTGATTTTCTCAATCACCTAAAATATATGGTGATTCAATAGAAACCAAGATAATAAATAAATAAATTTATTTTTTTTGCCCAACTGAAGCAAATTGATTCCCAAAAGGAAGTGTAAGAGTTTAATAAAAATTAAAAAGGTTGAAGAATTCTCATGTAAAGGCCGATCTATGCTCCCCCCTTGGTAGAGAAAAATAAAAAATAAATAAAATAGATAAGCAGTGGTAAAAAAAAATATGAAGAATGGTCAAATTTCATTAATGAAATTTGGTTTAAGATTTTTCCAGTGAAGAAATTGAAAGTCAAAATGAAAAAATTAAATTTTGCCAAGTGGATGGTAATTTGGTGAGTTTAAATATAAAAAAGAAAAGTTTAATTTTCTAGTGAAAGAAATTTTCATGTTTTTTTTGTAAAGTTTAGTGGAAAATAAATGTTTTTCTGGGTGGAAAATGTAAAGGGAAAAATTGATCAAGTAAAGTTTGGGAATCTTCATTTTATGCATTTCCAATTTTGAGGAAGATATTGAAAAAAATTGATAGGGTTCTTTTGGAAAATTTTGGTTTTTCCCAAACTGGTAAAAATTTAGAATTACATTAGCAGTGTTAAATTTTCATCTTGTAGGTTCTTTTTGTATGTAATCGAAAATTAATCATGACTATAAATTAATCATAGATCGAATAAGATAGATCATACCTACACTTCTGACTGGGAAATAATTGCTAAGCAAGAACATGATGAATATGGGGATCTGTTAGACCTGATTAAGGGATCACTTGTATCACTTGTCACAATATATCATTCTAAGAAGGTTTCTAAAGCCTAGAATCTAACACAATTACACAAAAAACCTAATGGAGTTATAAGGTTTTAAAATGTTCACTTATACTAATAACAATAAATCAAAAACTAATGTAGTGCACATCAAAGCTTGTGGTAAAAAGTCAGGGTTAGGAACAAATAAAATAACAACTAAACTAAACATGTATTAGAAGACATATACTCATGTCAATGTATATGGAATCCTAATACATGGAGAGAATAATACAAATTCATTATCTATCTACTCTTACAAAGGAGAAATAAATTTAGAAATACTTACCTTTGAAGATGAACCCACTGAGCCTCAATCTCTCCCTTAGCCAAGGTAATTTACATGAAATTGTTGTGGTATATAAGGATAACCAAGATAAATTAACTCTAGGATATACAACCTATCTAAGCATTAAGTAGACTTCTCCACAAGACAAGATCCATATTTTCAAATGAAGTATGGAACCCTAAGATTTATCCCACAATTAGAATGGTTAATAAGTATATGTTCGCTCATACTTATTTAGTTATAATTATTCTCTTATGAAATGGTGAGAAATGAACTTGTATATATAGGTGAATCTTGTCTAAATCTCCCAAGAACATTGGTTGTATAGGGTCGATCTAGTTGACCTAGTATGTTTTTAGGGATAATTCACTTGGTCTGTGTTAGGATAGCTAAAAGGCTAAGAAACAAAGAAATTGAAAAATACCCCTGAACTATACTGGGTCAACCTAGTTGACCCAGTACAGACAACAGTCCAAAAGGATGTTAAGGCAAGAAAATGAGGATGGAAAGAGGAAAAAGACTAGAGGAGGTAGGACTAAGAAGAATGACCTTAAGTTAAATGGTTTAAAGAGACAAGTGTGTAGGTGTCAAGAGGAAAAAGGGACAACAATCTTATGAGTTACCGATGGTCTACCCACCTATTTCTTGATACACCTCTTAAGGCATGTACTCAGAGAGATTAAGATGTGATAGGTTCTTTTAGGATAAAAAGTGTTAATAATTAATAAAATTTTGAAAATATTATGTGTATACATATTCCCCACTAAAAGCTCATCACGTGTCATGTAAGTATAACACAGGATGGTGCTTCAGGATAGAACATGATAACACACAATGCTAATGTTAAGCAAGGTGTAGTAAGTGGAAAATAAGATAAATGAAAGGAATAAATTGAAAAAAACATACCTTTAACATACCTTAGTGTTGTAGATAAATAAGTAGATTATAAGAGATGTCAAGGTGTCTATTGTAGAAAACACTAGATGAACCTACATAAGTTAGTGAAAAAAATAGCCAAAAATTTAAATTTTTGGAATAGAGGCATATGATAGTGGAAAATAATCTCTACTTCATCATGAATCTAATGCATTTTATGGTTTGAAAAATGGATGAGTAGAAACAAAGATATAAGTAAAACAAGAAATATGCAGGACAATAATTAAAAGATTTTGAATTTTGAAAAGTTCTTTAAAATAGGGGAAAAGACAAGTCATTTGTTATTTTGACTTGTGAAGGAGAGAAAAGAGATTTATGGAGAGAAAACAAGCTAGGATGCTGAGGAGAAAACATATTAGACAAGGAGAGGCTCTAGAGGTAGTAGTAGGTGCACTACATGTATGTAACTAAGAATCTCAAACCAATTTTTAAAATTTGTATTAAATTAAGTGAATTTTTAGTAATTTTGAATTTTAATCATTTTTAGATGTCAAAATGAAGCAAAATTAGGTTTTTAGGGGTAAAAAATAAGAAGATGGGAAATGGGTTTGGAAGATTTAGGTAGAAAGCAAGAAATTTACACTTTTTTCAAAAAATGCAAGGGGTCAATAGGAAAAAAACACAAAGTTGACCTAGTCGACCCATAAGGCTAGAGAATAGGAAGAATCCATAGTGTTGACCTAGTAGGTATGGATTGACCTTGTATAATCTATAGGTTGTAGGCCTAGTTTGGAGTTGGTAGGTGGTTTGAAAGGTCTAAAATGGAAATTCAGCACTAGGGAGGGGAAGATAAGGGGGTTGACTCAGATTTGTGAGTCAACTAAGTGAAAAGATAGGAAAATCAAGGTCAAACTAGTTTGACCAAAGAGCTAGAATGATATAGAAAAGTATGCTAAAGGATAAAAGAGGGATAAAATGGTCTAAAATGACAAAGGAAGGTCAAGAAGGACTGATAAGGCTAAAAGTAAGCTAAAATGAATAAAATAAAGTAATTTAGGCTTTTTTTAAAAATGTATAAATAATGTATAAAGAATGTATTATGACTATACATGACATGGGGGAACTGATACATTCTTTGTTATTTCTTAGGTGTAGGGATGACAAATATTTTGGCAACTTGTAGATGTAGTATGGTTACCAAATTTGTTAGATAGGTTATTAGATGGATATAGGGCTAGACTAATATCCATAGATCTAGGCGAGATAGTGGAGATGTGTCAGATCCCCCTCAATGCTGACCTATTGGTCATGTTCCTCAATTTTTGGGAATGATTGAATGACAACTTTAGATGGGAGGTGGATGGGGATACGTTAGAGGTGGATATCACATGAGAGGATGCCCATGTCATCTTGGGGTTGCCTATAGTAGGAGTGCAAGTGACTGTAGGGATACTAGATATTATAGAGGAAAGGAGAGCCTTAGTCATGTGAACTATAGGCTCAAAGATGATATTAATAGGTAGGAAAGTGTGGATGTTTGATGTCTATACATCATAGATTGTAGACATATGAAATAATGTGATAGGCCTTATGACATAGTGGGTGCTATGTCACAAGTCAAATAATAAGGTACCACTATTTGTGGTAGCCTTGAGCAAGATGACTTGGAAGAGTGAGTGTTATATGACCTAGGATTGATCATGTGGGTCTAGTTAGTACATGATATGTATGAGATGGTAGTTAGAGGGTATATTATAATTGGATCAATCATATTATTGATACCTTGGATCTATGAGAGATTTATTAAGTACTAGATAGATGGGTTTCCCCATGTGGTTGATGATAGGTTACCTTAGGTGTAAAGATGGAGGGAGGACTAGGTAGTGTGGTCCATGCCCTACATGTTAGTAATATAGGTAGTGAGATGTGAAAACATTATGTGGTATCCATACGAGCACATAATAGGTACATGGGTGATCTAGGACATAGTTATACTAGTTATAGAGAGGATAGAGGTGATTGGACACTACTTTTGATGGAGAAAGCTACATCCAGTGGTATGGGTGGTAGGGCAAATGAGCTTACCTCATTTGGTGATACTGATACTAATGCCCAAGCAATGGGATTATCATGTGAGGAAGCCATGGGTAAGGAAAGGGATGAGGCCACTAGTGTGAGGCCAATACTGAGGCCATATCAAGAGTGACCATAGACTAGTTAGGCATGATGAGGAGCTAAGTAGGAGGATAGGGATATAGATTAAAATATACTTGATGTACTAATAGTAACTCCACATTGAGATGAGTAGTGTCCATTGAGGATATGATGTTGATAGACACAAGAAGAAGAGGAGAGAGTGGAGACTATTACCATCCAAAATGACCCTATAGGTGAGCTAGAGGATATGATAGAGAGACCACTCAAAAATAGACCAAGACTAACACAAGCTATGCTATCTAGGTTTGATCTCAGGAGGCATCCTATAGATAAGGTGCTAAGAAGCTATATAGATGGGGAGACTATACTAGGTGGTTGCATATATAACAAGACCATAGTAGCCAAGACACAAATAGGTAAAAAGATTTTTTTTACTTAAGTTTTGTTTATATAGATAGATAGATATTATGAGATATGATTGTGATCTAATATCCATCTTGTGTGTTTTTTTAGGTGTAGGTGATGATGAGGAGGATATATGTGGGTCCTTGGTGAGCGGAACACTCTATGACATCCTAAATGAGACTCTAAAGCCACATAAACCCATGATATTAGAGTATCTAAGTGTGTCATCTACCCTAGCTCAAGTGAGTTGATTAGAATTAGTTAGAGAGGTAGCAAGGTATATATGAGCATAGAAGGAGATGATGCATCCACTAGTAGTGATGGTGTTGGGGAGCTATAGGCATGGTAGGCCTTCATAGATGAAAGAGTTTTGCATCTTGTTATAGTTATGTAGATGATAGTGATCTAGACCCAAGTAGTGTAGACACAAATGTGGGTGGCACAACTATAAGGATAGGTAATGGAATTGAGATATTGGATAGCCTCCTTATAATATATCATTCAAAAGAGTCAAACTGAGGCCTTAACAACCAGTGTGTCTAGGCCATGAGATAGATAGGAAGGGACCTATCTATAGATTTGGGTCATTGTATATGGTTGCATATGTTATATCAAAACTAATGATATATATATATATATATATAATATTATTTTGACATTTTTTTGTTGGATGTGTATGTTGTAATCATGGTTGATTATGGTTGTTCATTATGGTTAAGGTTGTGGATGTTTAGGACATATTTATTTTTATCACATGTATTTATCTTTATTGAATATGTTATAGGTAATATATGATATGTGGTTTCTTTTCTAGCATTATGAAAAACACATGCATGGTTAAAAATAAATAGGCAAAAAAGGACTCAAAAAAATATAATCAATCAATAAAGTGTACTACACACTATTTCAAGTTGGGATATGTGTAGTAAGAAGAAATGACTAAGTATAAAGAGCTAAGAAATGACAAAACAAGATGCTAATAAGGAATTTATTTTTAAACCAATGTGAAATATTTTTGTACCAAATTAAAACAAGTAAAATCATAGTAATATCACATTGGGAAGTATGACAAACAAAGTAATAAAATGAAAGGTATATAAAAGGGCACAAATGGTAATAAAAACAAACTAATTAAGGCAATCAATAATATGAAATCATGATGGGAAGTAGGAAATAAAAAAGAAATTGAAAAAGATTGGTCTTAAATTGGTCATACTAATTCAAGTCGAGATGTATGAAAAAATCAAGAAATGGTTGAAATCTTACATGCACTTGAAAAATAAGAAGATAAAAAGGAAAAATAAAAATTAAGTAAGCATAAAACATACTAAATCAATATATGAATCATGTAAAATGATGTGTAACTTCATAATCGATTTAATCTTATCTTAAATTTGACACATGTAATTTGGATGGTGACTTAGGTATTGGAATTTTTTTTGAGGAGGGTCAAGTCTTATCGATGGTCTTACATTTCAAATAAACAAAGAGAACACCATTGGGGTGAAATAAATAGGAAAATTATATAATCAAAGGTGTGGGTAGTAGGAAGTAAAAATATGGTAATTTGTGAGGATGGGTAGGTCTTATCCATGGTTTTACAAATCAACTCACAAATGAAATCCCAAGAAGAGTGATCAATAGATAAGATAATATTTCTCAAGAGGAAATATAAGGGAAATAAAGAGTGAAAAATGGAGTGTAAAAATCAAGACTTACGTATCATATGATAAGACTTTAGGAGGAAAGAGGCATACTAAGGACATGAGAAGACACTAAGTGACTAGTGGTTGTCTATGTACAAAGGAAACTTGTTCACTATAGACACAAAGATTTGTAGTCAAATCATCATGTTAGTAAGATCTACCCATGAAAGTAGATTGGTACAAGAAAATAAAATGGACCTACCTTCCCATTACATGTCCCTGGGTATTCAAGAACCCTTATAGAACCATTGGTATATTGAAAATATTTGGTACTTACATGAGAAATTAGGTAGCACTAAGAGATTTTTTATTCTCCTCTTCTAATATATTGGCCTACCACACCCCAAGGACCTTGACTCTATGTGAGGCTAACTATGGAGTTTAAGCTTTCACTAAAAGAAGGAGATGTGATCTCAATCATGTATTTTACTATGATTATACTTTTGAAATAATATTTACTTTTGATATCAATGCCTTTTGTTTAAATGATTTGGCTTTTAAATTTGTTTTGAAGGCTTTTTAAGATTCCTCCTCCATACAAATTTGGAATGACCAATCATGAGAGAGATAGTGATACACATGAATGAGCTATAGGCTAAGGCTAAAATAAGCTAAGTAACCAAATACAAATACTAACTAGGACACTGAGGATTGATAATGAACTAACTTGTGATCTCAACTCTCAAATATGTATATGCTTAGTTTGTAGAAAAATGAAGAAGGAAAAATGAGATCCAAAGGTGAACCGGTAAAAGGATATATTAATGAGATAGATTGTTTGCCAACTGATCACATGGTAAAGGGAGATAATAACTAAGAGGAATAGGGTAAGTATAACCAAATCACCATGACAACTTATTTATGAAAAATAAGGTTATGAAAGAAAAACAATCATAATGATACAAAAAGAGAGTTTTGAGAAAAAATCTAGGAAAAAGGGAAGGGAAAGCAATGATAAAATAAAATACAATCATATATTAAAATAAATGATAAGCAAGATATAGTAAAAGTAATAAATCATGATATAAGATAATCAAAAATTTGACACAGTGTCAAATGATAAAATAGATAGAAATAAGATTGGAGTGCATGTCCAATTTAAATATAAATGTGAAAGCACCATGCATATGCTCATAAATATTGGTAAATATGTACACACACATTATCCAATATATTGGATGGGTCTTTATAAATTTATAGTTTAACTACCACTAAGGTTTCATCAATCTTCAATGAATACTATGCAAATACTTTTTATATCTCCTCAACTAAAAAAGTAGGAATGCTCAAAGGATCATGTTAAGGAGGAAAATTAGGCAAAGGCTAGTTAGGATAATGCATGAGAGAAGGATCTATAGGAGGAAAAGGAATCACCAGGGGAAAAGGATCCACAAGTAAAGTACTCAAGGGTGGAGAAGGATCCATAGGTGAGGGAAGGTCCATAGGTGTAGGCATAGAAGGTGGTGAACGGACCACATGAGGTAATGGAACCACTAGAGGTGGAGCCACAGGAGAGAAAGGAGGAGCCTTATTATTGGAATGACCTATGGGAGGAGTATAAGGTCCAAGAATGGATATTAGATGATATTTAAGATGTTATTATAGGATTTGATAATGGTTAGTGTGATGGGTGCTACAAAGATGTCATAGATAATATACTTCGCTATACTTGGGGAAATATTTAAGAAGTACTTTTGGGAGAGGTATGGCTTTATCTGATGATAAATAAAAAGGATGCAAGGTATCAATATATTTCCACAACTTGTGATAATTGGTAGAATTATAGTTATCTATCCCATAAAAGCAACATATATGCTTGTGATTGGTTTTAGTAGAAACACTCATAAAAGAAGGTGAAATATGAATGGAAGAAGCTGAAGAACACTCATCAACTCATTTAGTGGGTAGAGGAGCCATCTTAGGTAAAATAATCAAGCCATCACTAAGGGATGCTGATGATGAGAAAGGAATGGAACTAGGCTCAATAGAAGGAACAATGATATCAAAAGCAGAAGTAGGCTCAATAATAGTAAGAACATGAATATAATCCACTGTAGCAGAAGTAAGAAGAGGCTCAAATATAATAGGCCCTACTAAGGGAGGAGTGGGATCTATAGAGTGTCTAATAATGGTCACACTAACCTCAAGGGTAAGCCAACTACAATGGTTAGGGTACCTATCAAAATGGTAAGGCCTGATCATAGTCCTACGTGGCTCCTTAGAAACTAGAGGTGTTGGTGCCATCTCTACCCTATGATAAAGGGGGGAAATGAAAAAATAAAGAACTATAAGTAAATTAAGGCTATTAGATTCACATAAAAACTTGATTAAATAAGAATGATAATGGAAAATCTTGACATCATAGGCTTGTACAAGACCACCTAATAATGGATCATCTAAAGAATAGCCATCATCCTAATCTAGGGTATGAATATCAATGACACAGGTAGGGATAACCTTTTCATTCTATGAAACATGGTGAATATAATGTGTAGTCATGGTCAAGACTACAAGAATTTCATTTCAAGGAGGTTTGTGAGAACAAGGTTGCAAAGAAATAAGAAGCTATGAGATGCAATGAGGTGAGATATCAATTTTTTTAATTTTTAAGCTAATCTCATCAAGCTCATTATTATTAGAATCTAAAATATTAGGAGGAATGTTACCAATGAGCTCAAGATTACCATTTTAATTATGGGTTGAATTAATAAGAAATTTAAGATGCTAAGACTCATAAAATGGAACACGTGGTAAAAGCTTAAGAGTAGGAATATTGAAGACACCATGATCTTGAAATTATTCAAAATTCTAAGGGTTAGTATCACCTTGAATCCTATAAATAGATCCATCATTGCCAAGTGGAAGAAGTGATATCTATCATATGATGAGTCCACAGCCTACCAAGAAAGATGTTATAAGAAAGGGGGAAGTTAAAGATCATCACCTTCATATAGATGGTGATAGGTGGGATGTTAATGGGAAGCCACACATAACCTAGTGGAGGAATTTACCTTCTATTGTATCTTTGGCATGTGCTACATGTAGAATTTATATTACATTAAGAATACCAAAGAGTCTTATTGAAATCAAGACAAGTGACATAGGTGTTGGAACCCTCATCAATCAATACACACTTGATTCGGATATCATAAATTTAGATGCTGATGAATAAAGGAGGATCATCCAAATGAAGCAAAATCTCATCAAGAATCATAGAAGATATAGGAGATCATATAGAAAGATAAATGTCTATAGTCTCATCAACATTGATAGACATCACTCTGTATTGTTGTAAAATTGGGACATGCATCTCAAATAAGAGCTACATGAGGTGGTTTATATGATGTGGGGAAGTCCTTATAATCTCAAGAAATGGAATTTGGGATGGGAGATTAATGAGTTAAACAATGGGATCTCACTCACCATATCCCATAAGAAGGTTATTAGATATAGGTACATAATGGTTAAGGAGGTCCTTGAAAGGAGGAGCTAAAGTAAATTGAAATTTTTGTTGGTAAGAAGAAGAAAAATTAGAACAAGGTTGTAAATCATGTTGAGATGATGTATTATTTGGTTTAAGTTAATTTTTAGAATGATAATAAGTGTTAGTATAAACTTGATTATCATTATCATTGTAAGATGAAGAAAGAGTGGTATAAATAGAATGGGATGTGTTATCCAAGTGAGAATTGAAAATTGGATTGTCAAAAGTGATAAAATATTCTTACCCCAACTCATTTAAATGAGTTGGAGAATAATCATTGATAACACGATATGTATTATGGGAAGGAGGAGTGTAGATAGGTTGGGAATAAATTAAAGCCACCACCCTTCACATTTTAGTCATGATAACCACATTCTCTTCGAAAGTTGGTTTAACAAGACTTTATATGTTATTGGTGTAAGGGGTGGGATTTTATTGATTAAATTGGGTGGTTTGATTATTAGGTAAAGGATCCTTATTGATATAAAAATGAGCATTTTCTTGATTCAAGGCTTGAGTTTTTTCATTTGATTAATAGTCCTTAAAGTCAATCTCAAAGGCTTGTTGACACTTATGAATAATGGAATCATGATCAAAATTAGGTCCAAGAAAAAAATACATAGATAAATTATGAATTTGTACAAATGTCTCATGATAATGACCCCAAATAGCATGAAACCAAAAAAATTTGTTATGATCATACAAGGATTTAATAGGATGAGTAGGGTCAAGCTCTCATGAAAGAAACCTGGGTAGATGCTTAAGTAATTCAACTAACGATAAAGGTTTGTGAAACTCAATGTTATTAGGTAAAGAGAAATGAGGATTAGTATATTGTTAATAAGAAGGAGATGATTCCAAAGAAGGGTTAGGAATTATATCCTCAACATTGTGAATGGTGTCAAAATAATTGGTAACACCATCATTAGTGATATTATGGTTTTTCTTCTTAAGTAATAGATGAGGACCGACATAAGGTTGGGGTAGCTTAAATTGATGAATTAATAAATCTTATCTTTTAGCTTGGTCAATAGCCTCCTCTAAGGTACATGGTGAGAGAGTTCAGACATGTTATTAAAGTTTAGGAAAGAGATCATTTGTAAAGATATGACAAAGGTTATCATATACCATGTTATGTTCACATTTGTTTGACAAAGTCTTCCATCTCTTAACAAAGGCTTAGGTAGTTTCATTCTCATGTTGTTTGAAATTAAAGAAATGGGTCAAAGTGTTTTTAGGAAGATCATTAGTTTGTAATTCCTAAACTAAATCATTTACTAAGTCCTCCAAACTAGAAATGGAATGAGTTATAAATTGATTATACCAATCCAAGGCATCACCTATGAGGGTTTTAGCTAGGATCTTGGTAGAATAAAAGGTATTTAATTTGACCAAATATTTGTAAATATTTCCAAATGTTTTAATGTGAAGGTGGGATCGGTTGACCCATTATAAGAAATTGTAGGTGTTATACCTTTTATATCAATGTTAGCAATTTGAGTAGTGAGAGGTTAATTTTGTATATGCTTGATGGTTTTATTGATTAGAGGAGGTTATGGAATGATATATTTTTGAAAATATCAAAGAAGTGTAGGGGGAAAATTTTGGTTATGTGTGCCCCAAACCATTGGTTGTGAATGATATTGAATATTAAGGAGGTGGTTTTGCATTCTCATCATTTGATTTGTGTTATGAGTTTGAAAGGTATTCATTTAATTTAAAGTTTGTAACAAAATTTGATGTGTTTGATTAAAATTATAAGTACTAGAATTAGAATTTGTGTTGGTATTAGTGTCTTAGGTACCACTAATAGTGTTGGTATGAGTTTGAGAAGAATTGTGAGAATTTAAGGCATTAGTGGAAAATTTTTCTTATGAAGCAAAAGATGGACTAGTGAATGGTTGAGAGGAAGAAGCACTAGAATCATGATTGCCATGGGTAGAAATCAATTAAATAGTGGAAGGATTAAGGATGGTAGACCTTATGAGAGGCCCAATAGATGTAGAACCCACCATGTTAGTTGAGATAATAGGCATGGAGGTAGAAGAGGTTAGAAAAGAAGATGTCATGACATACAAAGGAATTGAAATTGAAGGAAGAGGTTGAGAACCAAAGAAAGTGGTACCTCCAAATCTCATATGGAATACAGGAATAGGTAAATGAGGCTCTTTAGTTTGACCACTAATCATGAGGTTATAAATGATACAAGAATCCTTTCCTCTATGTTGATGAAATTTGGAGATAAAGAAAATCATTTTGGGAGTATATTCTAACTTAGGTTGGTCTTATATTGAGAAAAGAAGATTATGTTGTGAAGAGGTATTAGGAGGGGTACCATAATTCATTATGTGAGTGGTAATATGAACATTAATATCATCCAAAAGGGGATCCCTATTCTATTTATGAGATACCCTATTAGGATTGGTAAAGTTCATCATGTTTGTTAACTATAACTAAGTGTCATTATCCAATATAAATTCCATGAAGGGAGAAGAAGAGAGATGATAAATTGAAGGTCAAAGAGGTGACTAAAATTGTACAAGGTCAATTGGGTTGATCTAGTATAGAAATAAGGATTGTAAAACAATATAGGGTTGATTGGTTTGATCCATTAAAGTGTAAAAAATGCATAAAAATCACTAGGTCGACTAGGTTAATCTAGTATAGAAGATAGGGAACTAAAGAAGCCTAAAAATAGATTGAAAAATGAAACAAGCTTACATTGCAAGTAATGATAAAAATTATTGAAATAAAACATATAGTCAATTAGATTAATGCTAGCCAATCTAATTGAAACACACAAAGAAAAATCTTGCACTAACATTAGCTAATGTAAGATTTTACATGCACAATTGATAAAGAGTAAGTAATCAACTTGAAAAGTAAAGATAAATAATTGGTCAACCTAATTATTCATTAGATTATTAATAATGATTTTAAATGTGATTGGAAGTTGGCTATAAGTAAGGTACTAGATAGAAATCTAAAGATAGTTTTAGGTAGTTTAGGCTAAAATGGACTATAATGATAATGATACAAGATTGGTATTTGGGCCTACCCCCTCACTTCATGCACTATAGTAATTAGGGTATTAGGTGATTTTATAAAATATACCATTAACCATGCTTTATACTTGACCAGAGCATCAAGTTGGCTTCCCCCTTGGTGATGAAATCTAAGTAGGCTATCTTAGGTTAGACAAAATGTTAAAGTTCTTGTTTATGTTTTGTGATTTGGTTGTGTGTGCATAAAATAGAAATAGTGAAAATAAGAGATTAATTGAAAATCCCCTAATTAATATAAGTGAAATATTCTAAGCATGCAATCAATAAAAAAAGAAATGTGTGAACTAATTACTAGTAGATATGAGGTTAAGTCCAAATTTGAAACAAGGTATAGTGTTGACACTATATGCACAAAATATAGAATAGGGTCAATAGGGTCAAAACTATACTACGGAAGTAAAGTTTGAAAATGAATTAGGTTAGCAGTGTCAATTCAATTACTTTAGACTACACATATAACACAAACTTGGGTTGGTAAATTCGATCTAGTTGACTATGCAAGGGTAGTTTTGAAGACTAAAAAATATGAAAGAAAAGATAGAAAATAAGTAAAACAAAGAAGTATAAAGGAACCTTAGTGGATTAGAGATGTAATGAAATAAGATTGCTAATGAAGAACCTTAAAGTATGCTTAAGAAACTTGAAAATTAGGTTGAAAGGATTGATCAAGTTATATAGGAACCTATTTAAAAAGTGTTGAAACTATAAGGGATCAATTGGGTTAACTTATTAGGTTGAACTAGGTGTTTTTAAGGCTAGAAATCTATACTGGGTCAACTAGTTTGATCCAATTGCCTTTATTAGAAACTTGTGCATAGAGACAAAATCTAGGTCGATAGAATTGATCAAGTATGTCAAAATATATGATCAAAATAAAATAAATAAGTGAAGGTAAAAGTGAATAAATTCTACAAGGGTTAGTTCATGTTAGGTTCACCAAATTTCATGTAAATAGAAATGCATCATGTCTATGAATTAATCCTAGATTGAATAAGATAGATCATACCTACACTTTTGACTATGATACACTTGATAAGTTGGAGCATGAACAATATGGGGATCCACTAGACCTGATTAGGGGATCATTTATATCATTTATCACAACATATCATACTAGGAAGGGTTCTAACACCTACATTCTAACACAATCACACAACAACCCTAATGGAGTCTTAAGGCTTTAAAATTTTCACTTATACTAATAGCAAGAAAGTAAAATCTAATCTAGTGAAAACCAAATATTTTGGCCCAAAGTGGGGGTTATAAACAAATAAAATAACAACTAAAGTAAACATGTATTATAATGCATATACTCATGATAATGTATATGGAATCTTAATACATGGACAAAAGAATATAAATGCATTATCTATCTACTCTTAAAAAGGAGAAATAAATTTAGGAATACTTACCTTTGAAATTGAACCCATCGAGCCTCGATCTCTCCCTTGGCCAAGGTGCTTCACAAGAATTTTTTTGGTATATAAGGATAACCAAGATATATCATATCTAAACTACATAACCTATCTAAACATAAAAAATACTTATCCACAAAACAAGATATATATCTTCAAAGAAAGTATGGAACCCTAAGATTTATTCCTCAAGTATAATGATCAATAAACAGATATTCACTCACACTTATTCACTTATAATTATTCTCTTATGAAATGGTGGGAAATGAACTTGTATATATAAGGGGTTCTTTCCCTAAATCCTCCTAGGAACGTTAATTCTATAGGGTCGACCCAATCAACATAGTGTGTTTTTGGGGATAATTCACTAGGTCTATGCAAGGTTATCCAAAAGGTTAACAAACTAAAAAAGTGAGAAATACCCCTAAACTATACTAGGTTGACCTAGTTGACCCAATATAATTGACATTCCAAAAGGATGTTAAGGTAAGAAAAGGAGGATGGAAAGAGGAAAAATACTAGAGGAGGTAAGACTGAGAACAATAAGCTTAGGGTACATGGTTTTAGGAGACAAGTGTGTAGATGGCAAGTGGAAAAAATGACAACACTATTATGAAGTATTGATGGTCTAGCCACCCCTTTATTAATGCACCCATTAAGGAATGCACTCAAATAGATTGAGACTTGATAGGTTACTGCAAGATATAAAGTGTTAGTAATCAATAAAAGTTTAAAAATATTATGTGTATACATGTTGCATGGTCATGAATTATTAGTGGTGATTTTTATTAAAAGGAAAATCATAGGGAATAGAGGAATTACCTTAAAATTAAAGGCAAAATTATTTTTATAATTTCTTCCAATCATTTTAGTTGGCCAAATTGTTTTGTGAAAAATCTAATCAAAAGAATTGTAATAGGAGCATTTTCAAGCAAAAAATTTAGTTAAAGGAAAAATTGAAATTCATATCAGGGGTATTAAAATTATGTCAGAGCAATTTTCATAACCAACTTGTAAGGACAACTTAAATTTTCATGTTTGTGAGATGGGAAAAGATTAGCTATGGAATGGTGCAGTTGAAAAACTATGGCCTCATGAAATTTGGGGTTATGTAATTGATGGATGTAAAATGAGGAATTTTTTATTTTGTAGAGAGATTTTATATATTGAGCATAGTTATGAGAGATTTGGATATTAGTAATGATGTGCTTGGTGATTATATGAAAGATAACTCCATTAATATATATCCAGGTGATCATCATTAGAGAAAAACATCAAAACGAAAATACAAATTTGATAGAGGTGTGGCAATTAGAGGAGATTGTTTGGAAAGGATTCCATCACATTTCCCAATTCTTGATGAAGGAGAGTGCATCCCCTAGGGTACCAAGGGTTGAGACATAATATGTGGTTTGGATTTTGATCTATGAACCTCTAAAGAGATGGTCTTAAAATATGGAGATAAGTTTACAAATAGTTGAATATTTTTTGGAATTGGCACTAGATGATGTTTCTACCTATGTGTTACTTTCAAAAATCTATGCTAAAGTATGATGACAAAAGGCTGCATTAGATGAAATGAATGTGACTAATTAAAATGAAAGAAAATGGTTCATGTGTTACCTAGTCAAAGAGATGCAATCAATTGGTCTCCAAATGGAATCAATTTCATTCAAGGTAATTTGTCAAATAGTTCACAAGATTTATATATGTTTCCAAATTTGGTATATGTGTCTATCTTGGCATAGATAACTGATCCAAAACATTTTTGGTGGTTTTTCTAGTATCATCCATCTATTGAAGAAATAAATAATTTTCAAAGATAAAGATCAGATCAATGGTTTTTTGTCATTTTATTAAAAACTATGGAAAAGGTGTTGAGTGGAAATCCCATAATTATCACATGGGTGTCTCTGACAAAGAAATAAAAACCCTCAAGTTGGTAGTGATCTCTGGAGCAAAGGTTTTTATAATGGAATGTGAGAGAAATAATTTATATGCTAAAAAATTCTACTAGTGCTTGGTTTCTAAATCAAATCACTCAATTTTGATTTACATATTTCAAGTGGTGTAAAATCACCATATCATTTTTTCACCATTCAAGTGGTGCAATTTTATAATTTAATTTTTGCATGCAGGTGTAGTTTCACCAATGCACTTTTGCATCACTTAAATGGTGCATCTTTATACAATCACTTTTGTACCTTCAAAAAAACATAAAAAGGTGGTTACACACTATAACCATCTCCAAATGATATAAATATGAATGTAAGGCTCATTATAAAGAGGGACTTTTGGTAGTGAAACTCTTCAAAACAATTTGAAGGATGAGATTGTATTTTTGACTCAATAAAGATCAAAACAAGGAGATTTTGTAGACTTTGTGCTCATGACTTCTTTGTGAGTTATAACTTTGTGTATTATTTATCTATCTCTATATTTACTTATAAATTGTTTTCATAATCACTACCAAATTTTTAGAAAATGGGAATTTCACATTAAGTATTTATTTTAGAATATTCATGTGTTGTTTCTATGAATGTGAAATTTTGGTGGGGTCTAAGCAATATTTTAATTGTCATTTGTGGGTAAATATGGGCTAGTTGTCTTTGGTCTACTATCAGTATTGGAAAATTATCTCTATGTATGTTTTGCACTCTTGAGGCTGTAATTATATCTTTACCACCCATTGAATGAGAGAGGTTTCCATGCACATAATGTTTTCCCCTTCTTGGACTATTCAAGAAAGTTTCTGCATTTAGCTACATAAAGTTGTCTTTTATTTTTCTTAGGGTTATCATGGTGGTTTATATATTTAATTAACTATAAAAACCCAATTATCCCTTCTTCCTTTGCTTTCTTTATTTTCCCCTTATTTCCATTATTTCCTGTTTCCCCCTCATTTCCTTTATATCTCCTTTATGTACTTTTAGGTTAAAAGTATGAAACCCCTAATAGAATTTTTTTTTTATATACATAGCTATGAATATCAATTCCCCCTACTTTATCCTTTTTGGATTTCAATAAAGTTAGCTCTACCTACTAATATGAGAGGGACTTTGTTGTGTGTTTCTGACTAATGTAAAGACTCAGTTCTCACACAACTGACTCAAAGTTACTAGTTTGTCTTCTTGAAATTTTTTTGAGGCAACAATTTTTGCTGACTCTACTGGGGATCAAGGTGATTTACACACATGATTTTCATACATTTCAAGGAACCTCCCTTAGAATGGAGGTTGGTGATTAGATTAAGAATATGTACCTAGTGCCTTCACCTTCTTGATTGTATAAATGGCATTGGTCCATCCCAACCCTAATGATCCCTATGTCCCATGGGGAAAACATTTTTGGATACTATATTTAACCTAATACAATGAGTTACCATTAGTCTCAAGGAAGATATTCCCAAATTTTTTCTAGAGAAAATTGTTAAGATGTAGATAAACATATACAGGCCTTCACAATGTCTTGTAGAATTTTAGGAGTTATGTATGAAGATGTTGATGTGATAATTTTCATTCAAACTTACATTAGACCTATTGTTGAATGGTTTTGACATTTGGAAGATGGATGCATTGTGAATTGGGACTCTTTGAAGAATAGGTTCTTAAATAGATTTAAATTAGATATGGATGTGTATGCACTTTTGTTATACTTATTCTAGATTCAAAATAAAGATGATGAGAAAATGAGAGAGTTCATAGAACATTTTAATAAATTATTGAGATTGATGCCTTAAGAAAATCATCCAAGTCTCAACAATCAAATTTACATTTTCATTGTTTCTATTCACCTAGAGATCATGTTTGTCTTGATGAAGAACAATGTAAATGACTTGATAGCTACACAATAAGATGCTATTGAGATTGAAGATGATTTGACCATGTTTGGAGTGTTGAAGAGAGAAGTTTCAAATGATGCTACACTTTTTACCAATGATAGTGAATAAATGGTGAAACCTGATACAATCAAGATTCTATAATATTCAAAACAAAGAGTTTAAAGGCATGTTATTGATCAAACATGTTAGAACTATAAAAAATAAAAAGATAAAATGATACCTATCACATATGATTGTTTCAGTTCACAGTTGTGGAAGAAGGTGAATAGTTAGAAGAACTAATGATTGATCAGAGAATAGATAAAGATTTTGACTTACCACTTGGAAAAAAAGATAAAAATTTTCCTACACCACATTGCTTAAACCCCATAGTCCTAAGATAAAATGAGTTATCTAAAAAGCAATAGATAAAACCACAAACAAAAAGGAGCAATAATGTAGAGTTTAACATTATACTTTTTGAAAGAGAAGATATTGTTGAACTAGTTCTCAGTAAAGTAGATGATCCCTTGTATATTAGAATGAATGACTCAATAGTCAAAAATGAGGATTCCTTAGGTATTTCATTTTCAAGGTCTACCATAGAAGAATTCTCTATAGGATTTAAATCCAAAGCAATTAAGCCTATGAAAATTAAAAATCATAGTCATGGCAAGGTTGAGGTTAAATAAGACATCAATGTGGAACAAAATTAATGGTGCCTAAGAATAATTACAAGTAAAATGGAAACTATCAAGGTAGAGTAAATTTATGAAGATGATAATTATTCATCCAGTGATGAATTAATTTTTACCATAGGAAGTGATTTAGAAAAAAAATATTAACACCTCATTCATTTTGCAAGATAATCATATTGTGGTTTCATCTCAAAAATAGATATGTGACATAGTTCCCTTCAATTTAGATTGTGTACCTATCACATATGAATTTTAGGTCATCCAAGAAGACATTGAAAAATTTTAGTATTGCTCAAAAATGCTCATAAGATATCAGAGAATTCATAATGATTTTCGTTCATAATAGGTAACTGTTGATGATTTTTTCATTCGTGATCATCCTTATATGAATGATAATTGTAAGTTCATCTTCCCACCTAATTGGTCACTATTTATAAATGTGTTCTAAGTTCATAAGTCAAATCCATTGTTTTGAAATGATAGGTACTCCCAATTAGTGAATGGTTTTGTATAATATTCTCATTTTCCTTTGCTCCCTGTAAATATTTCTACTTTCCCAATTTTGGATTTATTCCTTTTCCCCATTTGATTTTGGTGTGCGCATTATTTTTAAATAAATGCAATAGTCTATCTATTCCCCCTCCTCCATGTTTTAGTCTTTCTACTTGCACATATTTGTAGTGGTGATATCTACCTGGGAAATATCATGGGCACTCACATTATTTTCCAAGAAGATAGAATGGATAATTTTTTCATTAATTTATTTAGTAAATAAGTTATCAACATTCATGTTCTCAATCAAATAGAATATCTAGCTTGACAACAGATGTTCATTTCTTATATGATTGAGATTGGAAAACTGGTTATCAGTTGATCGAATTTGAATACACACGTGTAAGAAAAACACTTCTCTCTTTGCATTTTAGTTTGTGTAATAATACATAACTAAAATTGTCCTCACATATACTATCATTTTAGATATGTCAAATCACCTATTAGGATGAGTACCTAACCCTCACATACACTATCATTTTTCATATGTGAAATCACCTATTAGGCTAAGTACCTAGCCCTCACATACACTATGTTTTGACATGTGGTTTCTTTCTGATGGCTTGAGGACCCATCCCTTTCTAAAACATAAGAAAACCAAGTATTTTTCAAATCCATCAAAGTTTCTATTAAATACTTTATTACCCAATGGATAAAATTATAGCTTATGAAACTAGAGAATTCTAAGTTCTTTCCATTATTTACAATTTAAAATCTTGGTTAGAGCTAGTTGTTGTTGTGGTTTTTGAAAATGGTGAAAAAATGGTGAAATTTTCAATTAAAAAAAAAATGGCTTATTTTTTTTGAATTTTGCTTGAAACATATATTTTTTTTTAAATTCAAAAATTAAAATTCATGGATTTTTTCCTTTTTTTATCTTGAAGTATTTTAAAACCCATTAGAACCTACTTTGCAAAATATCGCTTACTTTTTTGGTAATTTTCCAAAACCTTTTCACTTTTTTGTGAATTAAGGAAACATATCTTCCTTTTGCATAAGTTGTGTAATCTGCAAAAATATTTTTGGGTGTAATTTTCAAAAGTGTTTTTTGGTGCAATTTAAAAAATTCTTTCTAGTACAATTTGTAAAAATATTTTTGGGTGCAAATTGAAATTTGTAAAAACATTTAAAATTTTCCCTTTTTGATTTAAGCCGAAGTCATGCTTATTTTAAACATGCAAATTACAAATTATTTTTGAAGCCATTTTAATGTAAAATTATAAATTGTAAAATTATCTCCCCACTTCATGTAAGTTGCCATTACAAAATTAAAGGTTTCTTCTTTTTGCATGCAGTCTTCCTTTTTTCCTCCTTCAATTGTGCAAGTGTGATTTTTTCTCCGAGTCATATTAAAAGGAAAATTTCTCCTTCCTATTTCTTATGAATCTATTATTTATCCTTCAGACTTGTAAATTGAAATTTTTATCCAAGAAAGGCCAAATAATTCATTAAACTAGCAAAATATAGAAGATATACTTTTGGGTTTTCTTGTGTTCTTTTCTTCCTCATCATGTCATGCAAATGAACCAGGAAGAAATAAAAATGGTGAATTGAATATCATAGAGACAATTTTTATTTTTTTTGGCTTATCATGCCAAGTCCTCAAGGAAGGTTAAAATTTTTTTGAAAAAATTTATTTGCCTAAACCGAATGTTTCATCAATAAACAAAAAAAAAAGTTTACAAGTTAAAAAAAATTATTTGCTTACCAATTTGATGTCGTACGACCAACAAAAGAGGATGAAAGTTCAAAAATTTTGAATGTTCAAATTGTACAATGCCTAGTAGCAAGAAATCATATGGCAACTAGATGAAAGAAGATTAAATGAATGAAATTTTATTAATTTTGATTTGCTCAATCACCTAAAATGTATGTCATTTCAGTAGAAACCAAGAGAATAAATAAATAAATTTATTTATTTTTCCTAGTTGAAATAGATCGATGACTAGAAGGAAGTGTAAGAGTTTGAGGAAAAGAAAAAAGTTTGAAGAATTCTCATGCAAAGGCTAGGCCGTACTCCCCCCTTGGTGGATAAAATAAAAATAAAAATGGATGACTAGTGGTAAAAGAAAATATATGAAGGGTTAAATTTCATGAATGAACTTTGGTTTAAGATTTTCCAGTGAAGAAATTGAAATCCAAAAGGAAAAAATTAATTTTTTCCAAGTGGATGGTAATTTGGTGAGTTTAAATATAAAAAATAAAAGTTCAATTTTTTAGTGAAAGAAATTCTCATGTTTTTTTTAAAGTTCAATAGAAAACAAATATCTTTCTAGGTGGAAAATGTAAAGGGAAAAATTGATCAAATGAAGTTTGAGAATATTCATTTTGTACATTTATGGTTTTGAGGAAGATATTGAAAAAATTTGATGGGATTCTTCTAGCAAATTTTGGTTTTTCCCAAACTAGTAAAAATATGGAATTAAATTGGCAATTTCAAATTTTCATCTTTTGGGTTCATTGCATGGTTGTGAATTATTAGTGGTGATTTTTTTTAAAAAAAAAGGAAAATTACAAGGAATAGAGGAATTACTTAAAAATTAAAGAATAAATTATTTTTGTATTTTCTTCTAGTCATTTCAATTGGCCTAATTTTTTTATGAAAATGCTACTCGAAGGAATTGTAATAGGGGCATTTTCAAGTGAGAAATTTGGTTAAAGGAAATTTTAAATTCATATAAAAAGCATTAAAATTATGTTAGAGCAATTTTCACAATCAAATTGTAAGGAAAACTTTAATTTTCATGTTTGTGAGATGGGAAAGGATTAGCATTGGACTGGTGCAGCTGAAAAACTAAGGCATTATGAAATTTGAGGTTGTGAAATTGATGGATGTAAAAGAAGAAATTTTTCTTTTGTAGAGATATTTTATATACCAAAAATATTTATGAGAGATTTGGATATTAGAAATGATGTACTTGGTGATTATATGAAAGAAAACTCCATTAATATATATCTAGGTAATCATCACTAGAGAAAAATGTCAAAATAAAAAAATTAATAGAGGTGTGGAAATTATTGGAGATAGTTTGGAAATGCTCCCATCATATTACCTTATTCTTGATGAAGGATAATGCATCCCCTAGGGAACTAAGGGGTTGAGACATAATATGTGGTTTGGATTTTGATATATGAACCTCCAAAGATATGGTCCTACAATATGGAGATAGGTTTGTGAATAGTTGAACATTTATTATAAATAGCACCAAATTATGTTTCTGTCTATGTGTTGCTTTCAAAAATATATGTTATAGTATGGTGACAAAAGGCTACATCAAATTAAATGAATGTGACTAATAAAAATTAACACAATGGTTCATGTGTTCCAAGTTGAAGAGATCCAATCAATTGGTCTCTAAATGGAATCAATTTCATTCAAGGTAATTTGTCAGATGGTTTATAGGATTTTGATATGTTTCCAAATTTGGTATATATGTCTATCTTGGCCTAGATAACTGATCCAAAGCATTTTTGATTTCTTTTTTTAGTATCCTTCATCTATTAAAGACATGAATACCTTTTAAAAATAAATATTAGATCGATGGATTTTGAGTCATTTTATAAAAATATGGAGAAGGTGTTGCTTGGAAATACTATAATTATCTCATGGGCATCTTTGACAAGGAAATAAAAACCATCAAGATGGTACCACTCTTTGGATCAAAGGTTTTCATAATGGAATGTGAGATAAAAAATTGATGTTATAAACAAATCTACAATGTTTTGGTTTCTAAAGCAAATCATGTAATTTTTATTTACACATTTCAAATGGTGTAAAATCACCAAATCATTTTTGCACCATTCAAGTAGTGTGATTTTGTAATTTCATTTTTTACATGTAGGTGTTATTTTAACAATGCACTTTTGCATCACCTAATTGGTGATTTATTATAAAATCACTTTTTTACCTTAAAAAAAACACAAAAATATGGTTATGCACCATAACCACCTCCCAATGTTATAAATAGGAATGTAAGGCTCATTGTAAAGAGGGATTTTTGGTAATGAAACTATATAGAAATTTTTGAAGGATGAGATTGTATTTTCAACTTAATAAATATCAAAACTAGGAGATTTTGCAAACTTTGTGTTCAAGATTTCTTCATGAGTTATAACTTAGTGTATTGTTCATCTATCTATGTATCTTTACTCTCAAATAGTTTTCATAATCACTACCAAATTTTCATAAAATGGGAATTTCACATTAAGTATTTCTTTTAGAATCTTTGTGTGTTGTTTCTATAAATTTGAAATCTTGATGGGGTTTAAGAAATATTTTAATTATCTTTTATAGGTAAATATAAGATGGTTGTCTTTGGTCTTCTATCAGTATTAGAAAATTGTCTCAGTGTATGTTTTGCACTCTTAAATGTGTAATTATGTCTTTACCACCCATTGAATGAAAAAGGATTCCATGCACATAGTTTTTCCCCATCTTAGACTATTCTGGTAAGTTTCTACATTTAGCTACACAAAGTTATCTTTCATTTTTCTCAGGGTTATCATGGTGGTTTCTACATTTAACTAACTATAAAAACACTATTATCCCTTTTTCCTTTCCTTTCTCTATTCTCCCCTTCTTTTCATTATTTCCTTCTTCCCCTCATTTACTTTATATCTCCTTTATGTGCTTTCAAGTCAGAAGTATGAAACCCTAAATAAAAAACATTTTTTTTCTATAAATAGTTATGAATATCATTTCCCCTTGCTTTTCCCTTTTTGGATTTTAATAAAGGTAGCTTCACCTATTAATAGGAGAGGGACTTTGTCTTGTGTTTCTAACTAACACAAAGACTCAATTTCCACACTACTGACTCAGAGTCACCAATTTGTCCCCTTGACAAATTTTTGAGCCAATAATATGATTATGTTAAACTGATTATTTGAGGACCTTTATTGACTACATGTCAACATATTATGGGTTCCCTTGATTTACATAATCTTGGATGGATCCTAAGTCTCCAATATGGAAGGGGTGGTCAATTTCAACATGGTCAAGACCATAACAAATGCTTGGGAAGGTGGAAATTTTTATATGGTTAGTTATATTGTAAATGTAGTACTTAGGACACTCACTTTCAAACCATATACTTTTATACATGGGCTCCCAAAAGCTCTGTGGTTCATGTATTTTTATATATGCTATATGGATACTAGTATAGAAAGATTATTTGGAACATATGTGATTATTTATACTTGGTGGTATATAATTTTACTAATAAGGCCCATATGTCTCATTTATCAAAGGAAATCAAAGACTCATTGAATCCCATCAAAGACTACTATTATTAATAGGAGTATACCATCATTCAAGTTTCAAGTATTCTTAGGGAGCCCATCTACTTTCCCTATTATGTCTCAGATCACCTTGATGAGATGGAAATTGCTTACCAACTTGTGGAGGTCATTTTCAAGTGTTGTATTAGTCACTAGTAGAAGTCATTCTTGATTCTTTTGATCATCATTAGGAACCATGTGTACCACTCTTTTCCTCCCCTACAAATATGGTGACTGGTAGGGATTCTTTGTCCTTGAGTAGAGTTGAGCCATGAGACTAAGACTTGTAAGGCATAATCCAAGCCCTTTTGGATAAGTAATCAACATGTCTCAACCTCA
This sequence comes from Torreya grandis, assembly GCA_037957365.1. Lineage (NCBI taxonomy): Eukaryota > Viridiplantae > Streptophyta > Pinopsida > Cupressales > Taxaceae > Torreya > Torreya grandis. Next base: position 3,156,826 of record JARHVA010001442.1, read on the forward strand.
ATTATAACCACTAACTATAGAATGATGACAAGTTATATTTAAACATATAATATTATTAGGAGGTGTTCACATAGATTTAGGCCTACAAGAAGGAGAAGGGTAATAAGATTCAAACCAAACCACCATTAAATTTCTTTGAATCTACTAAGTATTCAAGTGATATCACCCTAAATCCCACATAATTTCTAAGATAATTCTATAAGTGATTATACAATCTTCTCCCCTATGAGTAAAAGTTCCTCATGCCATGGTTTCACCTCCAATAACACATGTGAGTTAGATCTAGCCAAGCCAAACCTATGTGACTTAGTGGTAGGTGATCTAAGCATTAAAAAATCCCTAATAGGTAGCTTGACCTTAAGCCATCTAGGCTCAAAGGTTCAACATTAGTAGTAACCCAAAAAAAAGCCTAAAGTAGGACCAATAATAGCACCATTGAAAATTCCTCCACTCACTCCCTCCACTTTCCAACTACCCCTCACAATGCCACTCAGTTCCTTTCCCCTCCATGAACCATTTAGATGGTACCATCTCTCTTCCTTATTATACCCCCTCCATTTTTCACCCAAGAACCCACAACCTTAGCCATCCCTAAAATCCTCCCTTCTTCATTTCTGTTGGAACCATCCATTCCCTAAGCTAGAAGTTTCCCAATGCTCTCCTAGCCATTCATTAAAATTAAGTGCTTGTGAGTACCTCATCTTCATCAATCATCTTGGTTGTCCTAGGAGTGGGTGCACCCATATACAAATCTATAGTGATTAGGACAATATCAATAATTCCTATGACATCTTAGTGACTCCCATAATTAACTCCTAGAACCCTCACTACCTCTGCTCTTTCTACAGTGGCATCTAGAATTAACCTAGGAAAAATGCAAAGAAAAATTTGGAAGATAGTTCATGCTTAGCCTTCAATAAAAGTACCATCCACTCCAATTAAAACTCCTCTTCCAAATTTTATCACTACTTTAGTACCATCCCAAGTGTCTCTTCTCATCACTCCCCATCCCCCTTTTTCTATCACCTTGGGCAGTTAGGGATTTGTCTTAATCAACCATTATCTTCCATTATGATGAATACCCCTCTCTTAGGAGTCATTGACCCTTGAGTGTAAATGACTTAGATTCAGTGTTAAGTGTAGGTGTTTCATTGAGCCTCTATATTCATCTTGACCCCAATGCCCCTATGCCTCTTCCACCACTACATTCATAACTCACACCATACACTTACTCCATTCCCTTCTACCTCATCCTCTACCTATGATTTCCATTTCTACCACCTCAATAACACCTCCCAAAACCCAAGGAATGTCCCTAGTATCATAGGTGCCATTTATGATGATTCAAGGTACCCTGAATGTGTAATGGCATTTTGATCACACCATGAGGATTATATGGAGGATCCTCACCCAAAAAATTGTGAAATAGGGAAACCTTATGGTCTATCAAAACCAAAAAGACCTATTCTCTCCCACCAAGGTGAGGATTCCTACATAGAAGAAAAGATAGAAAAATACCCACTCTTAGTTCTTTAGGTGACCGATGACATGTAAGATAAAATTCTTGAAGACAAGAAAATTCAAGTCCAAACTCTTGAGGCATAGGTAAATATCTCCTTACCAATTGGGCCAATTTGGTAGGTCAAATATGCCCTCTAAAATCTTTTCTTAACTCTAGGAAAGGTGGTAGGGAATATGGTAGAGAAACAAGTGCTCATCTAATAAACCTATGCATATCTAGATAGGATCGATGTAATTGATGGGAAGTACAATAAGTTGATTATTATGATCAATAAGGGTATGTTTATAGAGATAAAATTGATTCCCACTTTAGACTTGGGCTTATATCAAACCTACATTAAGAAAATGAAGACTGTTATGGAGGAGTGGGTTGATTTATCCTAAATTTTAATAGGACCCATATAAGATGGTAGGAAGAAGGTATTAGATTAATTTAATGAAGTTAATATCTCAATGTTTTTCTAATTGAATGACAAATTGATAGATAGGGGAAATTTGGAGTCCAATTAAGTCACATTGAACAAGTTATGAGGATAAAAGTGACCAAGGAAAACAAAGAGAGAATAAAAGTGGTCCCTAATCTCTTGACCTAATACATAATGAGTATCATCCAAGTGACCAAAGTCTAGGTTTTTATGGAGGATATCCTATATTTATACTAAAGACTTGTAGACTAGGTAAGGATGATCTTTAGTGAACCTCTAATGAACCTTGCTAAGTGAACTGAGAGTTTGATCTCGTGGTAGCCACACTAGAGGCCAAGGAGGCAAATTCGAAGTAGTTGGGAGATAACTCATTTGTTATGTCTCCATGTAATATTTGAGTGGTCTCCTATAGATATTTTTAGGGCAAGTAAAGGATGTTTTCTCCCCCCTTTTTTTTGAATTATGAAGTTGTAACTACCATGAGTACCCATTATTTGTGCATAGCTTCCACACCATCAATTTCACTCCTCATTTTATCCTCTACATAGTGCATGCACATATCACCCAATATTATGATCTCCTTTTAAATAATTTGAATGAAAACATTTTATACAAGTCCCACTCTAGATCATAGAATTTTTTGTAGTTATCGCCTTTGATCATAGACTGTACACCTCACTGTGCATTGCACTCACTACACCCTTCACTTCTCACATAATTATGCTAATTCCTACACCTTCTCATTGACTTCCATTCCATCACATTCCTTGTAACTTCATGTTATCTTCTAGACATACTTGTTAACTTCTACATCCTTCACAGCTCACAAGTCCACACACCTTAATCTTGCAAGCTTTATATCACCTACTCATAGACTCTTTGAATTCTTGGATTCAATAACACATCCATGTGTTAAATAACCTTGTTTACATACTCTATAAGGTTCCTCAACTATCATCTAGCCTATAATATGAATTGATGCAATCATCTTCTTGGTAACTGATAGCAATTATAATTTCTCTTGTATCCTACTTGTATAAATATGTAAAATACACATCTAGCTAGAGGTCAATGTTTTTAACATATTCATAACATAGATAACATGTTTTATGTATACACTCTATAATATATGTATTATAACACATTTTACTAGTTTTTCATATTCACCATTAATGAATAGAATTTGTATTTCCTATAAATAAGACTTCCACTCCATTAATTGTGTTTGGATACTTCTATCTAAATTAGCTTTACTCATTCACTATGTATAACCAATATTGGTGTCCTCTATGAACTTTTTTCTAGGCTATATGGAGTGGATCATTGGTATCAGATCTTGAAGATCTATCTTATTTTTATACTTGTAAATAAAAGAGCACAACTCGATTAGAAATGTTTATCAATTGGTTATATTTAAGAATACCTAGAAGAATACCATAGTTAAATTAAGATGGATGACACCTAAAAATTACCAGAGGTAGCACCAAAAGTAGAGAAGTTCATTACTGACACTCTAGAGGCATAAAAAACTATATGTTTTGGCCAATTACATGATTTGATTGTATATTTCAATCCAACATCTTCCAAGCCACCTTCATATTTTGTTTAACAATAATTTTATAAATAAACCCCCTTCAAAGTGAAAGTCAATCTCAATATCCCTATATTCAAAGGCAAGATCAAAACCAAAGCATTAGATTCATATATTTGACAACTTGAAGCCTACTTATAAGTAACTTGCTTCACTAATACTAAGAATATCAACTTTGTGGTATTGAATATGTTCATTCTAATGGTTCATCGTGTTATCCTTGAACTTATTAATCTCAATTCATGGGTTAACCCATACAAAATTTATCCATTTCATAACCCATGGGCTCTAATCATGAAAAACAAGACCAATCATTGCCTTATTATGTTAGTCTATCCTTAAAAAGTTAGACTTTTAAAGGGAGTTTTTCTACCTTGTGCATTTTAGAATTTTTTTTCTAAACTACACCAAGTCCATTTTGGTGAAAGTCAATTAATTTTGTCCAAACTACACCATTATGTATAGGAGTGGATAATTTATTTGACATTGCATGTGCAAGGTTAGAGAAATTATCTGACCCTACACCTAGGCCCACCACCTATGGTAGTTAATACACATTAATTAGCTAACTTATATATAATTATCAAACTATAATTTTTATTTTTCACCTTTGTTTTCTCTATCATTTTCATGCCTATTTTATCCTCCTCCACCATTTTTGTGCTCCTATGCATTTTTTATCACTATTTTTCATGCTCATGTGCATTCATTTCCACCTTCACATTTGATCTCCTCATATCCATTTGTAGACCTCATCTTTATTATAGGTAATTTTTGTTTATTTTCCCTTTGTTTTTCCTTTTCCTCCTTAATTTTGCCCTAATTTCCTTTATTTTTGTTTTTTTTGTCTTTCAATTAATTCCATTTATATTTCATGATTTTTTTTTTTGGAAATAACTTGTAACTCACCACTTTTCATGTGTTTGAATGATGTTTTACATGTTTAAAACCTTAGTTATTCCTATGTGCTTTAGAGAATTTTCTTTGTAAAGCATGTTATGAAAATTAGCTACCTCAGGTGCATTTTAGATAAAATTATTTGATGTGCACCCCATCCAACCTTCCATACCCCATGCTCCTTGAATAATTTTCTCTAAGTTGCATACTTTATATCTTCCCATAGTGTGCATTAGATAATTTTCTCTAAAGTACATGTAACTCAGTGCACATTAGAGAATTTTATCTGAAGTGCACCCTTTTTCCAAAACCCAGGTGCAAGCTAGAGATTTTTCTCTAAACTACACCAATCTTGGTACACTATGAAATCAAAATCAAAGGTGTGACTCAAAGAAAATTATATGACCTACACCTAAAACATACCTAAGTTTATTTCAAGTCAAAGAATTTTCTTTGACTTACACCTTACCCAAAAAAAATTCCAATTCCTATGAGATTCAGAGAATTTTCTCTAGATTTATCCATATCTCATGTAGGAGCATGGATTTTTCCCACTCTTGCATTTTACCCCAAGATAAATGAAAATGATAACTCTGGAACAATGAAAATTTCTTGTAGTTACTTGATCAATGTCAAATGATTCACCTACTAAAAAAAATTAAGTACAAGTTCTAAGGTGTGTTTAAGGCATCTATAGTTAAGTCAAATGTAGATCAGATCAAAGAAACCAAAATTGGTCATGTTGATATGTCCAAATTCTTATAGAGGTTGGGTAGGGATCTCATTACTCAACACATGAAACCTATTTTAAACATTGAGATACATTTAGAAATTGCATTTCCTATATTAACAAAATATATAGAATTTGTTTTAGTAGTTACTACCCACTTTGATAAAGAGACTAGATTAGTTAAGGATGCAATTGGGAAGGTGATCATTTGGTTAGATTTTGAGTACTTTGAAAAAATCTTTCATCTCTCAGATATTGAAAAATACTCAAATTTAAGTGTGAACATAGCCCAGGAGCACTATGATAAGGATTCTAAAAAGTGAAAAAATCATATTAATTCCAAATGGCTAAGGACTCCTTGATATTCTACATCTAGATGGCCCAAGTATCTTTACCAAAGTGACTTCTTAGAGGAAGTAGGGGATTTTATCACTCTCCTAAGTAGATTTAAGGGGCTCCACACATCAAATATTTTCCAAGAGTGGATGTATTAATACATATGTGTCATCAAAAGGTATAAAACAAAAATATTCTAGGGTAAAAAGATCAATGATGCTATATGTCACCAACTCTCTGAAGTGACTACTTCTCTAAAATTGTATATGACTTCCTACTTGGTATATGCTATAGCTAGCATGAGAGATTTCCCAAGCTTAACCAATGTTGGAGAAAGAAAGAAAGTCCTAGTCTATGAATATTACCCCCAGTTAACTCTTAAGGAATGTGTAAAGCATTATAAGACAGTCAATGATGCTTTATTAAAAAATTATTTTATTAATTTTGAAAAATATCTCTAAAATAAGAGAGTTTTAGATCAAGCATGGGTAATAGTTAATAAGATTGGTTGCATCTTTCTATAGTGCAACCATACATGCTACCAAGGTATCCAAGTGATAAATTGATATTTATGGAGATGTGTAGGCAATTAATGAGTGTTCATAGAAGTAATCAGATGCTCACAAACAATGTTTTAAGCTTCTAGTTAGTGTTGGGTAGTATACTATTGCAACCACTCTAAAGGCCAAAAACATGGAAATTGAGTTATAATGGATAACTCTTAAGAGATTAAAAATTATAGAAAACTTTTATTATAGGCTGATGAAAGAAAATATCAATTGTAATTTAACTCACATACATTAGATCAAAGACATTTGGGTAGAATACAAAACTGAAGATGTGAGAAAGCTAGATTATAGCATCTCACTACTGATCATATTTTTAATCTAAAATTAACTAATATTTTAGAAGATTTATCAAATGATGATAATGTATTAGACCCCTCATATGAGGGTAATTATTTGGCTTCCACTCCTCTCCTTCCAATCTAATGGTCTATCAAGGAATCCACCTCTATCAAAGATAGATTTCAACCTACTCTTGCAATTACTAATTCTTGGTTGGAATCTAAAGGTATCAAGTTAAAAAATGTAAATAATATCTTAGAAGAAGAATATGATGAAGATACTACAAGAAATTGAGAGGAGTTGAGGATAAATAATAAATAAGAATCCTCTACGTCCACACATAAATGAAAGTTTGTGTTTGTGAGTATAAGTAAAATAAAGACAAATAAGCTAGTGAAAAAAAAGAGTACAAGCATAAAATAATGGAAACCTAGCCATGAGTGTGGCACCACCTTAACTAATAATTTCACAATCACCTTAACTAGTGATTCAATAGCTGGTGGCCATATAATCAGAGATCCCTTTGATTGAAATCTCTCAAACAATGGTTTCATAGGTAATATTTTCCACAATTCCCCCTATAATACCAACTTTAATAATTGATTCCATTCTTCCCCAAATTGTTATTTCATCTCCAACTTCACCTCCTAGTGCCATGCTTTTCCATGTCCCTTCGCAAGGCACATTCGATAAAGTTTTTGATCCATTGTAAAATCTACCTAGTCCTTCAAAGTCATAAGGGTGTCCTAAATTTTATTTTACTCAATAATATATAGATAAATTTATGACCAAAACATCCTCTAAAATAAAAAATCAATTCCTTACTACTATAGTATCCAACTTACTATTAAAGACTAAAGTGCCAGTCACACCAATCCAAACTCCACCAATCATAACCACAATCCCATTGGTGTCAACTCCACCACCAATTAGCTCCACCACCTCACTTTCCATTTCACTTATTTTACAAACCATTATCCTTCCAAAAAATTCACAATCCTTGGTATATTTCATCCTAGAAGATACATCTCCTCTTCCTCCATGGCTAATGACTCAAATACCTAAGAGGAAGAAGCAAGTTGTTTCTCCTGAAGATTTTGATTTTGGTCAGCTTGTGCCAGTAAATCCCAAAATAACAAAGATGGATAAAACCATACCAAGGGTAAGTTTTGAGTCTAGACACAAGTATTTTGAGGTTTTAATTCCTCCTCAAGATAGAAACATTTAAGATATCCAAGTTTACAAATATGTGGTTGCACAGATAAATCTAGGTAAATAAACCCATGAAGGTGTAAATGAAAATTTACAAGCAGCTATGGCATCCTTGCTAGAAATATATAATAGGGAAAATAAAATTAAAGATAAACTCAAGGTATAAGTCAAATAGTTGACCTTAGTTCTACTAAAGATCATGCAATCTTCTGAGTCTATTAAACATGTTGAGCATGAAAACATAGAAAAATTAATTTAGTAAATAGAGAAAATTATATTTCAAGGTTAGGCAATTAATGCCTAGAATGAAAGGTTGATCACATAAGGTACTTGATGTTTATGTTATACTATTGAATTTTTGAATAACTTAAGTGAAGTGAAAGTGGAAATTTAGCAAATGATTAAGACACTCACTTAAGATTTGGAATTCACTGAAAAGGATACTGATACATGGACTCAACTATGCCAATTCAAGCTAGAACTCTTAGTTGAGTGAAAGGTAATTTCAAATATAAAAGTATTTGATGAGTACAAGGAAGAAATGAAGACTAAGAGATAAGTTCTTGAGAATATAATTAAAGATCTCAAAGAAGCTAAAGATATGTGTAATGATAAGATGTTATATCTCAGAGATAAAATTAGAGAGATTCCTTGTTAGGTTAGAGTTGATTCTTAAGAAATTATTCCTGTGGAGATAGTAGCTCAAGATTAAAATAAAGATTGATACATGAATACTCATGCTTGACTCCATCGATAAATTGGTTGAGTTTCAAATCATTATGGATAAGTTACAAAGAATCTTGGATAAAAGGAAGAACTTACCAATTAATCTAGAATATTCAATCACAAGGGTCCTTGCCATCTCTAGGAGTATATTGGGCCCATATGATAGTGAGGTCCAAGCCACATTGAAGAAATATTAAGCATTCTTAGAGTTCTCATGTCTAAGGACACTTAGTTTATTTTTGTAACTCTTTAAATGTAATTTTGCTTAGTGTAATTTGCATGTAGGAAAAGTGCAGAGTCCTAAGTCAAATAGGACTCTGTCAATGAATAAGCCAATGTATTTATATTTTTATTATTTTTTTTTCATATATCCTCTCTATAAATAAGAGTATGTTCTTTTTAAAAATTATCACCAAGAGATATAGAAGTGAATTTCTACTAAATTGAGAAACAAATTTGAAACTTTGTGTTCATATTGTAAATCTTGAATTATATTCAATATAAGAAAATCAAGTGATCTTTCAATATTTGTGTCGAAATAAAATTGTGGTGTGTTGGGAATGTTGTTATGTCTTTTATATTATATTTTGTTATGATTTTATTGGATTTTGGTGTGAAATTTCTATAAAATAGAAGGTGCTAGGAAGTTGATTTTGGAGTCTTTAAACTACATTTTAGCTACTAGGTTTGTATTCATCATTGAAAGTGACTTACCATGGAGAATTTAGGCAACAATTTGTTTTTCTTTGGTGATTTTATATTTTATTATAATTAAGGTGAAGACATTTATCTACACTTTGTTCCATTTATCTATTCATGTTACATTGCTGGAATTATTTTAATTATTCTTTTGACTAACTAATCTAAATATCGATTATTATTGCTTCATCAAGTAATATTGTAGTTCCCTAACACATTTTAAAGAATATAAGAAAGTTTATAAATGAACATCAAGTCTAAAAAAAGAGAATTGGATGATATGACAACACCCACTTTGATAAAATTAGTGTAAATAGGTGTAAGTAATTACTTATTGTGTTAGTTGGCAATAAGAAGGTAGCCTCCCCTTTCCTTGAGGAGAGATTTATCTCATCAAAACGTGGTTGAAATTACCATTTTTATACCATTATATTAAAAAAATATTCACCTAATATTTTTTGGTGACTCCACTGGGGATACAAACACACAACTAAGTTCTACACTCATTCAGTTGAATTAAGACCATCACCTTATTATTTGCTACCACTTTTTTGTAGTTAATTCTTTTCTTTTCTAGTTACTTTCATAATGTAGTGCAACAAAGCTACACTAATGATATAAGGGTAGTAAGACACATTGATTCTACATTTAATTTGTTGCAAGAACATAAATTTGATCTTTTTCCAGCATGTGCAAGGTCACCTCTTCAATGAAAAAGAAGTTTCTCACCTACCAATAAAAGATCTCCTATACTAGGGGAAGCCTCAAACATTCATAGGGTCTTGTATATTTTTCCTTTGAAAATGTTTGTTATTCCTCTATACAATCCACACAAAATGGCTACTCAAGGTCCATGGGGGACTATTTTTGGTCCATTGAACTTGACTCCTCCATCTCATGAAATTCTTCATGGTTCATGGAAAAATTTCCTAAATTTATATGGTGATGGAAATCAATATCCAGATGAAAATATTAATATATTCTACATTACATGCAGAGTTCTTAGAGTGGAACATGAAGAGTTTTTGTAAGAGTATTCATAGAAACACTCTAAGGTGTTATTGCTCATTGCTTTTACCATCTTTCAATCAGAACCATAACAAGTTGGGAAACACTTAAGGATAGGTTTGAGGTAAGATTCAAGCCTATAGAATATGATCATGCCTTATTGTCTTAACTTACACAAAAAAATTAAAGAAACACATGAACCCATGCGTGAGTTCATGTCAAAGTTTAATAAGTTGAGGAATAGGATTTTAGTAGTTTCTCCACCTACACTTGAGAAATTAAAGTGCTTCTTCATCAATTCTTAGTTATTGAAAGTGAGTTTTATTTTACGAAGAGCAGCCCCAACTAATCTTAATGCTACTAAAATCTTATCCACTAAAGTAGAAGATGATTTAATTTTAGTAGGGAAAGTGAGAAACAATTCTATCAATCCTAGAGGACAACCCTCTACAACTTTACCTTCTACTCAAACCATATATCCTATGGTTCAAAAGCTAGAAAATGAATTTATATCACTCAAAAGCAAATTTCTTAAGGTATGTATTTTTATCTATACAAGGATGTTCCAAGGAGGACATACCCAAATTCTTCTAATTATTCTAACAATACTGCAAGGAATAAAAATTAGAATAAGCTTCCTCCACCATAATCAAGGCTTACATTGGAGGCACCTTAGGATAGTGAAATAGTCAATTGGTTGGAACCTAAAAATAATGATGGTCTAGAATTGGAATATGTTCTAGAAGAATATGCAAATCACTTCATAGGAGATGAAGAAGAATAAGCTAACAACTCTGATACTAGGTTTATAAACTTTGAAGAAGAAAAAGATGAACAAGAGGAAGATACACATGCTAAGTCTTATGATATCTTTAATCATTCACAAAGTCAACCAAATTAATAGCATAAGGTTTATAAAGTTGAGTCAAGGATGAACCATATAAGTAAATTATGATTGATAAAAGAAGAACTCCGCTACCAGTTTAACTAAAGAACATAGTGATAGATAAACAAGTAAGTACACCTCCTCATCCTACTTCTCCTTCTACATCTAGGACCATTTCCCAAAACCTAAAACCTAAAAATTAAAATACCTAGTCTTCCTTGACTACCCTATACCAAGATTTTGATATTATAGACTATGCCAAGAAGACAAAAATCCAAATGTTTGAGGTTGAGTAACTCCAATATAATCCTAACCAATTCAAAATATTAGCAAAGTTTGTAAAAATCAAAGAGATCAATCTTGGTCAGACCTCATCTAATAGTGTGTCAATTGACCCTAATCCAAGACCAAAGCAAAATAACTTGGTTGTAACTCCTACATCTAACTCTATAAAAATAAAACCTTTTTATATTTCCTCATTTGTCAATGGTTATAAGCTCAATAATTGTGTTATTAATTTGGGTGCTTTTGATAATGTGATGCTGACAAAGGTAGGTACTGCCTTGGGATTAACCTTGATAAAGAATTTTGGCCATTGCTTTTCAATGGAAACTAAGAAAGTACCTCTCATAGGCCAAATCAATGATGTAAAATTTATGTTTACCTCTTTTCTAGAGAAAAATATGAAGATGATGGCTCTAGTGGATGATGTTCCAGCCTCATATGGAGTTATATTGGGATGCAACTTTTGCAAAGATGTTGGTGGTGAAATCAACGTGGATCGGCTAGAGGATAGAATACCTGTCAAAGGCATGATGTAGAAACTTCATCCAGAGAAGTAAGCAAAATATACTATGATAAAGATTGAGGATCTAAAAGCTCAAATTATTTTTGAAACTTATATAATGGGTATGTATTTATTGACAATAGATGAAGATTTAATATATTCAAGTCATATTTTATTAGAAAATCAAGAAATAGATGAACTACCAACTCCAGACAAAAAAAATTTGGATTTTGAAACTATCAGAGTTGAAATTTCAAATTATGTTTGGACTTTAGAATTTGATGATAGTTATTCTTCAACTAGATCTAGAGCCAATATAGTTCTCATATCCTTGAAAGGAAAAATCTTACCTTTTTCTTTCAAGTTGCAGTTTGATAACACTAATAATACTATTGGATATGAAACCTTGTTGTTAGGAATGGATATTGCACAAAAGAAATAAATTAAAAACCTTCATCCTCAAGGTGATGCTGAGCTAGTCATTTATAAAGTCAATAATCTATATCAAACAAAGAATGAAAGGCTAAGGCATTACCATAATTGAGTTTGAGATTACATGGAAAGTTTTAATGATTTCAATATATCAATATTTCCAAGAGAATATAATGATAGAGCTGATTCATTGGTTGTTTCAACCACTCTCTTGATTCTTCACAAATATTTCCAAAGAAACAAGTATACCATTGAGTTGGTTTTCTAGCCCAGTATTCCAAACAATGTCAATCATTGGCAGGTTTTCAACAATGATGAGTAGGTCATCTCATTCTAGGAGAAGGTAGAAAATTTTAGTGAGTTATATTTTGAGGGAAGTGACTCTACTCATAAATAATCAATCTCTAAAGTTAATCAGGAAACTGGTGAAATTTTTTTGTCACTGAGAGGGAATAAGATTCCTAAAAGGTTGGTATCTTTGGAGAGACATTTTGGTAAACATGATCAATTCATTAAACATCAACAATCAGAATCAAATTCATCTATAGAAATTGACCAAGTTAATATAGGGATAGAAGATCATCCTAAAATGATAAATATTGGGAAATACTACTCATTTGAAGAAAGAGAAAATTTTGTAACACTTATACGTCAATAAATTGATGTATTAGCATATTCATATGCTGATCTAAAATCTTTTTGACCCAAGGAAGTGCAACATGATATCCTTCTTAAGCCTAAATCTCAACCTCACAAACAAAAACAATGATAGTACAATCCCAAAATCTTAGGTACCATCCTCACTAAAATTTCAAATAATTTGAATGCTAGGATCATTTTTCCCATACATCATTCCACATGGATAGCTAATATTGTTTATATGAGGAAGAATGGAAAAATTTGCATCTATGTTGACTTCCATAATCTGAACCAATAGTCACTTAAGGATAATTACCCATTGTTTTAGATTAAGGTAAAAACAGGTTTTGAAGGGACCCCAAAACCCTAAAACAAAGATAGAAAGATGAAGCATTTATGACCACAGGCAAAACCTAAAACCTACTTTAAATAAGTATCATAATCAGGTTTTATATGGACTTGAAACCACTGGAAAGACCACAAGTCATAACCCAAGTTTTACATAGACCTGGCTACTCCATAGTCAAAAGATTACAAAAAACTAGGAAACAAGACCAGATAACACAACCAACTAAAATAACTAGGCTATTCTTCCAGTTCCAAAATCATCTTCACTACTTCCTTACCTTTCACAGTAGTGTCATGAATGGCAGTAGCCACTGACATGGCTCCCTCTTACATTTCTTTCTTTCTTGAGCTCTGTCTAGTCCTCTTGCTAGGCCCCTCTAGGGATTTGATTTCCTCATTTGCTCTTTTTCCAATATTAGCAACTGTAGCACATATGTTAGATGTAACCTTCTCCATCTTCATTCTGCTTTCCTTGATGAGTTCCCTTAGGTTGTTCTCATAGTCTTTGAGTTTGATGGGTATGTCTCTCATCTATTTTTCCATGTTATTGATTTTGTTCCAAACTACCTTCTGGTTATCTTCCATTATTTCCATTTTCCTTTTGAGTTCCATTATCTCCTTATACATCCATGAATCAAGTTAGAGGATCACATTTGCTTTGCAATTAACCCATCTCATTGGTGTGTGCCTTCCATCATTCTACCTTTTATCACTCCACTCTTTTGTGTTCTTATTAGGACTATTTTCACCTTCTTCAATGTGATCCTCTCTTCCCCTTCAATTCTGATCCTTAGTTTCAACATGAGCTCCCAAATCCATTTCTCAGTTGTCAGCCTGTAATGTATTTTCCCTCTCATTTATCGAAACAGGGTCCTCAATAGGATCATCCAGGGCTTTATCATCCTCAAACACTTGCTGGTTTTCCTCAGAGTCATGTTCACTATTTTCAGTCTTCTCCTCTATATTTACTCCTTTCTCATTTTTCTCTTAAACTTCTTCTTCCTCACTGGAACTTGATTTCCTGCTTTCTGTTCCTCCCCCTTCCTCCAAACTCTCCTCCCCAGAATTATCAGTACTCTCCCACTCTGTATCCTTGTCAACATTCTGATTCTTGACACTGGGGAGCTTGATTTTATCTTTTTCTTTCCCTTTTACAGTTTCACTCTTGTTACTTCATGAATCCTTATTTTTCCCTAAATAAGGGTTCATAACAATGGCCTTGTTCTTGCAGTAGCCTTCAATTATCAAGATTAATCCTTCATGCAAAATAGGATGCATTTCCTTCTTCCTGTGAGTGAATAAACTTTGGATCAAAGAGAAATGCAATTAAAAGGGAAAGGAAATTCTTACTTTGTGTTTGAAATGATTTAGGAATACAAAGTGAAATTTGTGGACTCTCTTGCTTCTTCCATAGAGTATAAAATACTCCTGAATAAAGCATAAGACATCCCTCCAAATGCCCTTAATATGCTCCAGTTCAAAGAAATCCCCATACCTTTCCAGCCGCTGCTCCTCAACATCCATCTTAAGGAATTTGCAAAAGGCCTCGTTTGAAATGCTAGTCTGCTTGGAGAATTTTATTCCTTCCGTAGGTAGCCCCGTGACCTCTGCTATAAATTCCTCTGTTAGATTCACTGTGATGCCATGTAGAGTGACCCTATCATCAATCCAATTTTTGAAAAAAGCCATTGTAATATGAGGTTTCGAACCATGGAGCCTTTCCATGTAGTTCACAATGTTCCCTCTCTGCAGGATCTTCCAAACATCTTGTTTCACTTTCCACTCTTCACAATTTTTGGGTTCCTGCTTCCTTGGTTCTCCTTTCCTTACAATTTTTGGGTTCCTTCTTACAAAGAATACACCTGTTTACAACATATATTCCTCTTTTCTATAAATTGTCCAAAGTCAAGATTTTATTTTGGAGGAGGGTCCAGAAGAAGATTTTGATTTTAGGGATGAGCCCCTTTATCCAGGCATACGTCCACAAAGGTTTGTTTCCATTTCCCTTTGAAGTAAAAATGGAAGAAACTTTAAATTGTCCACTAGGCTCATCATGCCAAACAATCTTATCTTCAGGATTAGGGTAGAGAGATATAGCATTTAAGGATAGCTGAATATTCTTGAAATCTTGATCAAGATCAATAAGGTTCACCCAAGAATTGTTCTGCCAGTTTTGGTTAACCATTATTCCAAATCTTTGCTTACATCGGTCTATTGCTTCTTTTTCTTGGATTTCATCTATCAAAGGTTTTCCTTTTAACCAAACATCCTCCCAAAATTTCACCTTTTTTCCATTGCCTACTTTCCAAGCACTTCCTTCTTCTGAAACTTGTTTAGTACCCTGAACTGCCCCCCATATGGAAGATGGATGGGAAACGTCAGGGTAAGAAAAGAAATCAGAAAGGGATTTTGCCTTGAATAAATACTTATGCTTCCATATATTGCTCCATTCTTTGTTTTCTTGATAAACCCTCCATCCCTGCTTGGCTAAGAGGGTTGTGTTCATACTTCTAATTTTCCTTATTCCTCGTCCTCCTTCCCTGATAGGTTTACAAATGTTATCCCAAGCAATTAAAGTCATTCTCCTTTTCTCCTCAGTACCAGTCCAAAGAAAGTTTCTCTGAATTTTTTCAATAGCTTCTGCAAATTTGGTGGGAATTCTAAAAAGACTTAAAGCATAAGTGGGTATGCTTTGAAGACTTGATTTAAGGAGGGTAAGCTTTCCTGCCTGACTTAGAAAATTTCCTTTCCATCCCACAAGTTTCTTGCTAAATTTGTTAATAAGTTCTTCCCAAAAAGCTTCAGGTACTTTCATCCCAAGAGGGAGACCCAGGTAAGAGGAGGGGAGAGGTCCTATGGAGCATTCAAGGATTTTAGCTATTTTATTTTGTCTATGACTTGGGGTGTTAGTAAAGAACACTGTACTTTTGTTCTAGTTAATCAATTATCCTGAGGCAATTGAATATAAATTTATAGCTTGTTTCAAAGTTCTTGCTTCTATGAATTTAGATTGCCCCATGAAAATAGTATCATCAACAAATTGTCCATGGGAGCATATTAAAGGATGAGAAGAGGGTTTCAGACCCTTAAATAAACCTTTACGGACTAGGTCCCCTATATATCTTCCCATACTGTCAGCCATTATTACAAACAGAATAGGGGATATAAGATCCTTTTGTCTCAATCCCCTTGACAATTTAAAGAAGCGGGAAGAACTCCCATTTACCAGCACTACAATTGAGGTAGTAGATATCAACTACTTTATAATATCAACCACTCTTTATTCAAATCCAAAGGCATTAATACTATTTGAAAGGAATAAACAGTCCACCCTGTCATATGCTTTAGCAATATCAACTATCATTATGAACCCCTCATTGTTAGAGTTGAACAACGAATGAATATTCTCATGAGCAGTAATTATAGAATTGAGGATTTGTCTACCTGGGATGAATCCATTCTGCTAGTCAGCAATAATCGAAGGGATCAATGGATAATTACCTATTATTGGTAATGGATCAAGTACTACAAATAATGTTTGGTTAAGAGATGTTATCTATGATAAATGGCTTCTTAGGATATAATCAAGTGGAGGTACATGATGAAGATCAACACAAGATGGCCTTCACTACTTCATGGGGCACCTTTGCATAATGTATAATGCCTTTTGGGGTGATCAATACTAGTGCTACCTTTTAGAGGGATATGGATTTGGATTTTTGAGATATAATTATTATGTTCATTGTGTCTATCTCAATGATTTAAATATTTTCTCAAAGAAGCATCAAGATCATTGTGACCATTTATAAAAAGTTCTTAAAAGGTTCCACGAACATGGGATATCCCTTAATCCCAAGAAGTCCATTTTTGGGGTTACAAAAGGTAAGCTC
Source organism: Torreya grandis (assembly GCA_037957365.1). Lineage (NCBI taxonomy): Eukaryota > Viridiplantae > Streptophyta > Pinopsida > Cupressales > Taxaceae > Torreya > Torreya grandis. The sequence continues at coordinate 3,173,801 of JARHVA010001442.1, forward strand.
CTTAAACACATTATGTCCAAGAAAGGAATCAAGATTGAACCTGAATGGGCCAAGTCAATTTATAATCTTACTCTACCATCAAGTAAGAAAAGAGTGCATTCCTTCTTCAAGAAGGTTAATTTCTTGTGGATATTTGTTCTTGATTTAGCTAAAAATTAATGTCACATTGATGATATGATGAAAGGAAAATCAACTTTTCATTGGAATGCAGATGGGAGAGATTCTTTTAATGAAATTAAGGAAGCAATTGCACTTTTTCCTATCTTAATTTCCCTAATTATACCAAGAACTTAATCATGTATAGTTATGCTTTAGATCATACCTTATCCACCATCTTGGTATAGCCAAATTAAGAGGGGATTAAATCTCCTATAGAATTTATGAGCTTCCCTTTAAAGACTCATGATCTCAAGTACTCATCCATGGAAAAACATGCTTATGTTATGGTGAAAGTAGTTAAATATTTTAGGCATTACATCCTCAACTCTCACACTATTGTAATAGTACTAGATTCTATAGTCAAGTGCATTTTGACATAATAAGAATTTGGAGACAAAGGAGGCAATTAGATTTCTAAAATCCAAGAGTATGATATGGAGAACAAGCCTACAAAACTTGTGCATGGAAAAGGTTTCTGCCAACTCATTGCATAGACTAAATAAGAAGAGGTACCCATCAATGAAGGAGATACAAAAGAACTTCCCATGGTCTTGATAGTTAGCATAATGAATGAATGGTATTATGATATTTCTCATTTTCTCACATATGGAGAATGTCTAGAGAATTTGTCTTGTAAGGAAAAAAGGAAAATAAAACTTAAATATGTGAAATTTTCTCTTTAGGACAATGTTTTGTATAAGCGAAACATTGATGGAATTTTTATATGATGTGTATATAAAGAACATCAAGGCAAGTTACTATAATATTTTCATGACTTGGCATGTGGAGGACATTTTTTTAGCTCTAGTCATAGCTCACAATATTTTGTGGGAAAGATATTATTTTCCAACACTTTTTCAAGATGCATACACTTGGGTGCATAGATATGAGAAGTTCCAAAAAATTATGGGAAAATCCAAGTTAGCAGCCCTACCTCTCAATCCAATAGCCATTCAAGAACCTTTTCAATAATGGGGTTTTAAATTCATTGGCATGGTGAGTCCACTATCAAGTGTAGGTCATAGTTATGCTCTTATGGCTATAGATTACTTCACTAAGTGGGTGGAGGTAATTCCAACTAAATATGCCACTTTAAAGGTTATTTGCAACTTAATCAAATAAAACATCATCAAAAGATTTAGTGTGCCTAAAAGAATTGTAACCAATAATGGCACTTGCTTCACATCTCAAGAGATGACCTAGTTATATTTTTAATATGGAATTATTATATCTCACACCTCAGACTACTTACCTCGGGGAAATGGTCAAGCTGAGTCATGTAATAAAAATTTGGTAACTATCATCAACAAGTTATTAGAGGATACTCAAAGAACCTGGCATAAGGCATTGTATGATGCATTGTGGGCTGATCACATTACTCCCAAATGAGTGATTGGTATGTCTCCTTTCCAACTTTTGTGTGGATTGAATGCAAAAATACCTATCACATTGGAGTTTCTTGCACTCAAACTAAAAAAGGAAATTGAAAATAAACATTTGAATGTTGCTTAAACAAATGTATTATGTACCTTAATAAGATAGAGGAGCAATGTATAAGGGTAGTGGGGAGCAATGTACAAGGGTAGTGGACCACATTGTTGAACATCAGAGTCATGTCAAGGAACTTTTTATAAGAAAGCCAAATCACTAGATTTTTGAGTTATAAATATAGTTCTTTTATGGGATAAAGGATGCATGGAAAATTGTATTCTCTGTGGAGGGGTCCTTTTCTCATTCACCAACTTAGTGGAAAAAATAGTTTCCTCTTGGGATACCTAGATGGAACACCATTAACACTACCCTACAAAGGGAAAAATATGAAGCTTTTTACTCAATGAGGTTCTAGATAAGTTTATGCATCTTGTAAATATCTATATATTCTTTGTTTTACTTTTTGTTTTAGTCTAGTCAGTCACCTGACTATGTGGCCCAATGGAGAAAGGCAATTGAAGTTTTGGGATTGTTTTTCCTTTAAGATTTTTAAAGAATACTTGAAAGAAATTCCTCAGTTAGAACTAGTTGTTATCCTTGAATTTATTAGGTTTAATTCATGGGATAACCACTAAAATTTTTTCCCATTTCATAGACCATGGGCTCTAAGCACATAAAACAAGACCAATCATTACCTTATTATGTTAGTCTATCCTCAAAAAGTTAGACCTTTTAAGGGAGTTTTTCTACCTCATGTAGTTTAGAGAATTTTCTCTGGACTACACCAAGGCTATTTTGGTGCAAGTCAAATAATTTTATTTGAACTACACCATTATGTGCAAGAGTGGAGAATTTATCTGACATTACACATGCAAGGTAAGAGAAATTCTTGTACCCTATATCTAAGCCTACCACCTATGGTAATTAATACACATTAATTACCTCACTTATATATAATTATCACCTCATAATTTTTATTTTTCATCTATGTTTTCTTCACTATTTTCATGCTTATTTCTCCTCCTCTACCATTTTTATGCTCCTGTGCATATCTTATCTCTATTTTTTGTGCTCATGTTCATTCATTTCCACCTTCAAGTTCAATCTCCTTCTCTTTGTTTATAAACCTCATCTTCATTACAAGTAATTTTTGTATATTTTCCCTTTGTTTTTCCTTTTCCTTCTTAAGTTTTCCTTAATTTACTTTATTTTTGTTGTTTTTTTTGTTGTTGTTGTTGTTGTCTTTTGATTGATTCCATTTCTATTTTATGATTATTATTGTTTGTAAATAACTTGTTACTCACCACTTTTCATGTGTTTGAATGGTGTTTTACACATTTGAAACACTAGTTATTCCTATATGCTTTAGAGAATTTTCTCCATAAAGCATGTTATGAAAATTACCTATGTTAGGTGCATGTCAAAGAAAATTCTCTGATGTGTACCCTAACTAACCTTCCATACCCTATTCTCCTCAAAGAATTTTCTCTAAGTTTCATACTTTTAATCTTTCTATGGTGTGTATTAAATAATTTTATCTAAAGTGCACGTAACCTTATGCACATCAAAAAAAATTCTCTAGAGTGCACCATTTTTACAAAACCCACGGTGTAAGTTAGAGATTTTTCTCCAACCTAAACCAATCTTAGTACACCCTGAGATCAAAACCAAAGGTGCAAGTTAGATAAAATTATCTGACCTACACCTAAAACATACACAATTTTGGTGCAAGTTAGAGAATTTTCTCTGACTTACACCTTACCCCAAAAAATTTCTAACTCTTGTACAATTTGGATAATTTTCTCCAAATTGCACCAAAGACTAGTTTTATCCATATCTCATGCAGGAACACATTTTTTTCCACTCTTACATTTTACACAAGATGAATGAAAATGCTAACTTTGGAACAATGAAAACCTCTTATAGTTACTTGATCAATGTTAGATAATTCACTTTCTAATAAAATAATGAAGTATAAGTTCTAAGGTGTGTTTCCAGCATCTGTAGTTGAGTCAAATGTAGATCAAATTGGAGAAACCAAAATTGGTCATGTTGATATGGCTAAATTCTTATAGATGTTGGGTAGGGATTGCATTTCTCAACACATGAAACCTATTTTTAAATAGTGAGATACATTTGGTAGCTACATTTCCTATATTAGCATAAGATCCAAATTTTGTTTTAGCAATTGTTTCCCACTTTTATTTAAAAAAAGTAGATTAATTAAGGATGTAATTGGGAAGGTGATCATTTGACTAGATAATGAGTACTTTGATAAAATATTTCATCTCTCAGATATTGAAAAATACTCAGATGTAAGTGTGAACTCAGCCCAGGAGCACTATGACAAGGATTTTGAAAAGTACAAAAATCATATTAATTCCAAATGGCTTAGGAATCCTCAACATTCTATATCTATATGGCCCAAGTATACTTACCATAGTGACTTATTATAGGAAGTAAGGGATTTTATCACCATCTAAAGTAGAGTAATGGGGCTCCCCATATAAAATATCTTCCAAGAGTGGATGTATCAATACATCTAGGTCATCATAAGGGACAAAAAAAATATTTTAGGGTAAATAGATCAATGATTCTATATGTCACCGACTCTATGAAGTGACTTCTTTGAAATTTTATATGAATTTATACCTAATATATGATGCTATAAGCATTAGAGCTTTCCCAAGCTTAACTGGTGTTAGAGAAATAAAGAAGATCCCAATATATGAATATTACCCTCAGTTGATTCTCAAGTAAAGTGTAAACTAATACAAGAGAGTCAATGATGCTTTATTTTAAAAAATTATTTGTACTTTTGAAAAAGATATAAAAAATAAGAGAGTTTCAAATCAAGCATGGGTAATAGATAATAAGATTAGTTTCATCTTTCTACAGTTCCCAACCTTCAGTTACATTAGAGTAGGAAGATTTGATGAGAAACCATACATGCTACCAAGGTATCCAAGTGATAAATTAATATTGATGGAGAAGCGAAGGAAAGTAATGAGTGTGCATAAGAAGTAGTCAAATGCTCACAAATGATGTTTTAAGTTTCCAATCAGTATTGGGTGGTATACTATTACAACCACTCCAAAGGCCAAAACCATAGAAACTAAGTTATGGTGGATAACTCTTAAGAGATTCAAAAGGAGAGAAAACTTTGATTACAGGTTAATGAAGGAAAATATCAAGCATAATTTCACTCACATACACTAGATCAAAGACATTTGGATAGAATGTAGAAATGAAGAAGATGTGAGAAAGATTATAACATCTCAGTACTGATTAGATTGTTAATCTAAAATTAGATAATATTATAGAAGATTTATTAGATGATGAGAATGTATTGGACCCCTTTTATAAGGGTAATCAGGTGGCTTCCACTCCTCTCCCAACAATCCAATGATCTATCAAAGAATCCACCTCTATCAAAGATAGATTTTTACCTTGTTCTTGTAAAGACTAATGGTTGGTTGGAATATAAAGGTATTAAGCTGAAAAATTTCAAGACTGGCTCAAAAGAAGAATATGATGAAGATATTACAATAAAATGAGAGGATTTGAGGACAAACAACAAATAAAAATCCTCTACATCTACATATAAATGAAAGTTTATGTTTCTGAGTAGAGGTAAAAGAAAAGACAAAAAAGTTGGTGTAAAAATAAGTGTACAAGCATAAAAGCATGGAAACCTAGCCATGAGTGAGGCACCACCTAATCCAACAATTTCACAATCACATCAACTAGTGATTTAATAATTGGTTTCCACACAATCAGAGATTGTTTTGATTGAAATCTCTCAAACAATAGTTTCATAGGCAACATTTTCCATAGTTCCCCCTATAATACTAACTATACTAATTAATTCCATTCCTCCCAAAATTGTTCTTTCATCTCCAAATTCACCTCCCAGTGCCACGCTTTCCTAAGTCCCTTTGTAAGGCACACTCAATCAAGTTTTTGATTCATTATCAAATCTTTCAAAGTCATTGGGGTCTCCTAATTTTTATTTTACCCAATAGGATATAGATAAATTTATGACCACAACATCCTCTAAAATAAAAAATCAAGCCCTTACTAATCTAGTATCCCACTTACCATTAAAGACCAATGTATCAATCACACCAACCCAAACTACACCAATCATAACCAAAATCCAATTGGTGTCAACTCCACCACCAGTTACCTCCACCACCTCACTTTCCATTCCACCCAATTTACAAATGATTGGTCTTCCACAAACTTCACAATCCTTGGCATCTTCCATCCTAGAAGATACATCTCCTCTTCCTCCATGGCTAATGACTCAAACACCTAAGAGGAATAAGAAAGTTGTTTTTCTTAATGATTTTGATTTTGGTTAGCTTGTGCCAATAAAGCCAAAAAAGACAAAGAAGGCTAAAACTATGTCAAGGGTAATTTTTGAGTCTAGACACATGTATGCTAAGGTTGCAGTGCCTCCCCAAGATATAAACATTGAATATATCTTAGTTTTCAAATATGTAATTGCATGGATAAGTATCGATAAGAAAATACATGAAAATGCAAAAGAGGATTTACAAGAAGCTATGGCATCCTTGATAGAAAGATATGATAGGGATAAGAAAATTAGAGATCAAATAAAGGTACGATTAGAATAAATAAATTATATTCTACTAAATATCAAGAAATCTTCTAAGTATGTTGAATTTGTTGAGGATGAAAGCATAGAAAAATCAATTTAGTAGGTAGAAAAAATTATATCTCAAGGTTGAGTGGTTAATGCTAGGATTGAAAGGTTAACAACACAAAGTACTTAATGGTTTCATTTTACTATTGAATTTTTGAATAACTTGAGTGAAGTGAAAGTGTAAATTCAACAAACAATTAAGACAATCACTCAATATTTAGAATTGACTAAAAAAGATAATGATACATGGAGTTAACTATGTTAATTCAAGATGGAACTCTTAGTTGAGTAAAAGGTCATTCCAAATAAAAAAAGTATTCATTGATTAAAGGTAAGAAATGAAGAATAAAAGAGAATTTCTTGAGAATATAATTAAATATCTCAAATAATCTAAAGATATGTGTATTGATAAGATGTTAGATATCATAGATAAAATTGGAGAGCTTCCTTGTTAGGTTAGAGATGATTCCCAAGAAATTCTTCCTATGGAGACAATAGATCAAGAGTTCTCATCTTTGTTTCAGACAAAGGTTGAGAAAGGAACATTCATGCTTGAATACATCAATAAATTGGTTGAGTTTCAAATTATAATTGATAAGTTACAAAGAATATTAGACAAAAATAAGGACTTGCTAGTTAATCTACAAGATTTCATCACAAGGGTCCTTGCCATCTCTAGGAGTATATTGGGCCCATATGATATTGAGGTCCAAGCCATCTTGAATAAATATTAATCATTCTTAGAGAAAAATGAAAATAAAGAAATTCTCATGTTTAAGGACACTTAGTTTATTTTCGTATCTCTTTATATGTAATTTTGTTTAGTGTAATTTGCATGTAGGAAAAGTACATAGTCCTAAGTCAAATAGGACTCTGTCAATGAATATGTCAATGAGTTTATGTATTTAATTTTTTTTTCATATCTTCTCTCTATAAATAAGATGATTCTATTTGTAAAATGGATCACCAAGAGATATAGAAGTGAAACACTGCTAAATTGAGAAACAAATTTGAAACTTTATGCTCATATTGTAAATCTTGAATTCTATTCAATATAATAAAATCAACTGATCTTTCAATATTTGTGTTGAATTAAACTTGTGGTTTGTTGGGAATGTTCTTATGTATTTTCAATTTTAGTTTCTTTTTCTTTGATTGGATTAAGGTTTGAAATTTCTATAAAATGGAAGGTGCTATGATGTTGATTTTGGAGTCTTTAAGCTACATTTTTGTTACTGGGTTTGTGTTCATCATTTAAAGTGACTTACCATGGAGATTTTATGAAATAATTTATTTTTCTTTGGTGATTTTATCTTTGACTGGAAGTAATGTGAAGACTTTGTGCTGCACTTTGTTCCATTTATCTATTCACATTACTTTTGTAGTATAGTTTTAGTTATTATTTTAGCTAACTAATCTGAATATCGATTATTATTGCTTCATCAAGTAATTTTTTATTTCCACAACACATTATAAGGAATAGAAGAAAGTTTATAAATGAACATCAATTTAAAAAAAATAAAATTGGATGATATGATAGCACCCACTTTGATAAAATTAATGTAGATAGGTGTAAATAATTACTTGTGCTAGTTGGAAATAAGAAGCGAGCCTCTTCTTTCCTTAAGGAGAGATTTATCTCATCACACTATCACTAAAATTACCATTTTTTTATCATTCTATTGTTAAAAAAATATTCACCCAACACATTGGTTGGAGGTTTTCATTGCACAAGAGTGAATTCTAATTGATTCTTGGAATATTTTTGTTGACGCACTAAAGGAGGAATACTACCTCTTGAACATTTTTTACCTTAGAATTAGTCAACCCTTATAGTTATAATCTTGTATAGGGGATTTTTATAATGTCATAGGGTATGTTTTAGCTCACTTTATGTCATTTCATATGCCATTATAGTTTTTGTCATAGTATAGCTTTGTCCTTGTGTCATTTGGTATCTTAAGGGTCATTTTAGGGTCATATATTCAAGTGGAAAGTTTTCATGGTGTTAATTAGTTACAAGAACAAGTCCAAAAATCTTAGTTTACACTTAGGAAATATTTCAACTTTTGGCTAAGTGCTAGAATTGTTCTTGGGTATCTAGGTTTCATGTCTTTACAAAAAGGCCCAAAGGAAGTTATCCACAAACATACATTATAAAGGCATAATTATCTTAGATAAATTATTTTGGGTTTTTGGCTAAGTGTTAGAGTTCTTTTAGACAAATTTTTTGCAACAAAAGTATAAGGCAATTTTTTTTCAAAGAAATTATCTAAAAGACAAGCTAAGTCTATTTTCTTTTGGATATTTTATCTAGTACAAGAGGCCCATAGATATAATTATTTTAGAGAAAATGTCATAAAAAAAAGGTCCTTATCAAAATCCTAAAGATTCATCCTTTAGAAAAAAATGTCTGTAGAAATATGCCTGATGTAAAGCTCTAATGGAATTGAATAGTTTTAGAGAAATTATTTATCCAAGCCTTAAAAATTCATCCAAGCAAGATCTAATAGTTTTCATAAGATCATAAGTACATGGACCAAATTGAGAAAATATTAGAAACTCATCAAGATCTTGAAATATTGAATCAAAATGACTTGGGTAAGTTTAAGGACCAGACCATCATCCAGACATCATGAAGAACCAAACTAGATAATGTGTTTATGCATTTTATAAATGATCTTAAGAAGCCTCACATGAACATCATATCATGCATGATTAATGTCTTTAGTTCCAAGATCATTCTATACAAGTTTCATATCTTGATGAGTCTTCTATATTGAGATATATGCCTTTAAATTTTAGCTTGCCGAGTCTAAGGGGCTAGGCCATTTTACACATCACATGGAAACACACTAGTCATCTTGTTTTTACATTTAATAAATGCACATTAGAAATCTTCATGAACCAAAAGGATGTAATGCCATAGAGTTACTCATACCAATAACATTCTCTTAAAGTTTCATGTTCATGCAATATTTCTGTCTCAATTTATGGAGTTTTAAAGTTGGTCACACAGAGTAAGACATTCATGTAAGTGTTGAATTCAATCCTTAGTAAATAACCATTCAGATTCAAATGATCAATGTTAGACATGAGGATGTCATGCAAAACACATAGGTTAGTTCCCTTGAACACTTTATAAACACACATATAAAGCTACCAGAGCTAATAGATCAAGTGGAAACAATCCTTCTAACATCAAGATCATCTCCTATAAATTTGGTACCTTCATGACCTTTTCACTTCTAGATCCAAGATTTTAAATTTAGTCAAATAATGGGAGACATTTGTATATATGTCTACTTTAAGATATGGTAAATAACCATTAGGGTATTAAATTTGATGGTCACAAAGATTTTAATGATAGTCTCACAGATGTAAAATGACAATCACACAGATGTCAATGATGGTCTTGTAGATGTCAAATGATTGTTACGCAGACATAAAATTTATACCATACTAAATATTTGTTTGTTTTCAAATGAGATAAGATCTAATATTTGGCATTAAATTGTATTGATGATCAAATAACATGAGATTGACTAACAAGGAAGTGGGTCAAATGAGATACATAGCTAAAATTCACTCATACATCTTGAACCAATAGTGAAAGATGAGTCAAAAGGTCAAGGAGATTAGGAGTTCACCATGTGGTGTAAGTACATAAAATAGTAGGTCGACAATAGGATCTTGAGATCAATTCATGATTGATAAGTGGCATGAGAACATTCAATTTAATAGAAGCTTGATAGAGCATGTTTAATTATGAAAATCAAGATCAATGGAGGGAGAAAGTTCAGAGTCAAGATTTAACATAAATGATATGTGAGGCCAAAGGGAGTAAACATAACTAGGAGCATTTTGATTGGTTCAAGTTAGTTTTTGACAAACAATGTTAATCCAAAGGGTTAGTTTTTTACCAAATCATAAGGTCTTATAGGGTCATCCTGCCACCATTAAAGCTCATTTTAATTCCATGGAGTGGGAATATCCATGCAACCAAGGTTATCAAGAACATAAAGGGATGGCATTAAATCTAAATATCAGCCTCTAGTTTGACATTTTGTATCATGTAAGGTTATTTATGCAACTGTGTTTGCCATTTTTAAAGAGGATATATGCATATGGTGAATAATCAGTTATTACACAAATAAACTGGTTCTATTTGGACCCATTATAATCAAGATAGGGTTCATATAGTCTATAGGTCTACATCAATGTGACAACTCTAGGAAAACTAATATTTTAAGATTGATTTTTTTATCTATGGTAGACCTAAGAACATGGGGATGAGTTAAAACATGATCCAATTTTAAAAAGAGATATCATTTCAAAGGATACCATAAAGGCATACATGTATACCCCAATGGTTTCATCTCTAGGACCAACTACTTGAAAGGGACCCTTCTCTCCACTATTATATGACATGATGAACCAATGAAGAAAAGTTAGCACTAGGACAAAACTCTAATAGATTAATTTTATGGTTGTAACTACATTGATGCTAAAACCTATCTTAGAACAAATTTATCCTATTAATGCAACCATCAAGGAGTATCAATGAGGGAATAATATAACTGTGCAATGAGTTTAAGTGACCTGGATCAATCAAGAAGATTTAATGAGCATAAATGTAAAGTTAGTTGTAAATACAATTCAAATGGAGTTATGCTCATTTTATTCCTTTTTAAGTTCCAAAATCCGTCTCTTTTTCTCTTATTTTTTTATAAATATATCCTTTGATCTATTGTTAAGCACTCCTTAGCCTGGTATGACTAGACTCTGGTAGAAATTATTATGCACCTCTTGGAGTAATGAACATAGCATTTTAAAGTTGTTTACTAATATGTGCTTAGTTTTTTATATTTTTTTGATATACAAATGTGGTTTTCATATTCCATTTATAGGTCCAAGTTCAACCTAAGTGCTAGTAAATTTTCTTGCAGGTCATCTAGTGTGTCTAAGGGTTGATGTCATAGGTATAAAGTGGATTGTTGATTGTAACTAATTTCAATCAAGCCTTACCCTCATTTCCCTCTAGAATAAGTCTATAAAATTGACCTATAGGTGAAAAATTATTGCTTGGAAACCATTGTAGACACTACATTAGTTCTATTTACAGTCTTTTAGTGTGCTAGTGTGTTCAATATTGAGAATGGATCATTAAACATTTAGTGTATCACCTCCTTTAGAGTAGTTTTAATTCATGCATTCTCTAAATATTTTCCCCATAAATAATTAGTTGGCATAGATAAAATCATTTAAAGATAGTTTCAAGAAGCTATACCTTAAATCTAGAGGCTAATTTATAATATAGGTACACCCAAATACCTAGAAATGTTCCCATGTTACCCAAATCTAGAAGAAGCTTAAACAATTTCTTTTAGGGTGCAAGATTTAGTGACAATAGTTATAGCATGACTTATGGGATAGGGTATAAGAGGGTATAAATATTTTTGGTGTGTGTTTCCTCTATCATATTTTGGAATCAAGTAATCTACAACAAATGGTGACTCAAAAAAATAACTTCTAGTTGTAAGCAGTCTAGGTACCTTTAATTGAATTTTTTATCAGTTTCTACATCTCATTTGATACATGAGGTTGATATGAATAGATATGGTAATTAATCCTACCATGAACCTCCTTATAATATTTGTTATAAACCATAATGTACTCCCTAATAGTCCTATCAAAATGGCAGCCCTATAATCCTCCACTCCTTACCCCCCTCCCATATTGACACCATGTTATTATACAAACCTATGAGGAAGGCTACCAAGATACCTATCAAGAAATACCTCTGTATCAGTCCCAATATGATTTGTATCAACCATTCTATGATGCCTATGAACCTAAAGAATACTCCTATGAGTCTTTCCATGAGGAATCAAATTTTTACATAAATTGCACACAAAGGTATTATAAAGTAAGATGTAGATTCCTATAGGATAAAATACAACAAAATGAAACCGGTCTTGATCCTCATCATTACCCTCCTCCTCCTTTATTTCTTCCATATTATATCAAGTCCTTGTTGGCATCTATACTAAAATTATTAGTTAATTAAGATGATATGATATAATGAGATGATGAGTATGATGTGCTCCCTGGTCATCTCATGGAATGGTTAAGAGGTTCTACCCAAAAGCATATGCAAAAGATAGAGACATTTGAATAATTAGAAGGAACTCAATGGAAGGTCAAATAACAAATGGACATGGAAAATAAGTGCCTTAAATTCTCAATATAAAGGCTAAATATGTGGGAGGATAAAAATCTCAATGATGGACATTGTACTATTGAATAAATCCAAGAAAGTTATTGGCAAGATGTAACTCCTACTTATGTATATGTTTGTCCTTCTAATCCAACCTAAAATTCACTTCCATATAAGCTTAATAGTGATTTTATCTTTCCTAAATCCATTCTCAAGCCTTGTCCTTCACCTCACATTTCATATCTAATCTACAAACCTTCCACTACATCTCATATTATAGCTCCTTCAATGAGCCCATCTTGAGAGAAGCAAGTAAAGAGGAACAAATCCAAGACAAGGTTGACCAAGAGGATGTCATGAGTGACTATGAGGAGAAAATAACGATAGGGACTCCCCTTGGTGACCACAAGTGTAATCCTACCTTCTTAGATGAAAATAAATATTTTGAAGATCTTATTGTAGTTGTCAATAATGAATGTGGCCAGGACATGAGGAAAGAGATATTTGAAGAAAACTCCATGTATAATCATGAAGTTATTTATGACCATATAAATAATGAATTGGAGTGTACTATCAAGGAGGAAGGTCAAGTCCCTCCTAAATAATTTTTATTCCTAATATAGTCTCATGAGACCAAGATAGATGAAATAGATCTTGAGGATAACACTCATGAGGTGGATGAAAATGACTTGTGGTAAAAGTTTGATTTTATATGTCATGAGTTTGATCATCTTGGTAAGGTTAATCCTCCTCTTAATAAGTTTACATCTTATTTGGATAATTCATATAACAAACATGTTAATTATTATCTCAATAAGCATGTAGAAAGGTATCATGTTTTGAATGAAGAGGGACTATGGCAAAAGTCCAATGCCATATGCAAAAAGTTTGACAAGTTGGGTAAGTCTCTTTTTTCTCCAAGAGATTATATTTATAATGAAAAGTTTTATAAATATATTAAGGATTTAAAGTATTTCATAAATCACAAATATGAAGTTCATTTCGCTAATAAAAAATATACTATCATAAAGTAATTTGATGATGCTAGTGTCCAAGAGTTGTAGACATGGAAAGTGAGCACAAGGTGAAAGTTATTGTACCTCAAGAATAGTAAAGATACCTACCTAATATTGAGCCATATCTAAAGGCAAAAACCATGAAGAAGATGGAGGAATCAATGTCAAGGGATCAAAAGGATACATGTCTCATTCAACCCTTCATGTCATAAAGCAAGATATTTTTCAAACTTACCCTTTTGATCATGGAGGAAATTCTCATCTTAGGTTAGTTAGTGCTTAAGTTATTTTTTTAGGTGTGTGTCTCCTTTTTTATTGTATTGTGTTCAATAAGTGCTTATGAAGCACATGTGTTTTTCTTAGTTTATGTTTTGTTCTTGTTATTTTCTATTGTTTGGTGTGTTGTTAGGGTAGTTTAGATGTCAAACCTATATACATGTGAGTCCATATCCTATTGAATAGGATTAGGAAATTGGTCATGATATATCAAGCATACCACCCTTGAGAAATCAACAAATATGGTGACCATTTTTGACCTCAGGCCAAAATGGGCCAACCCCCTATAGTCAAAATCCTATATAGGGGCATTTTATAATATCATAAGGTATGTTATAACTCATTTTATGTCATTTCATATGACATTATAGCTTTGGTCATAGTCTATCTTAGTCCTTGTGTCATTTGGTGTCTTAGGGGTCATTTTAGGGTCATATATGCAAGTGGTAGGTTTTCATGGTGTCGAGCAGTTAGAAGAACAAGTCTTGAAAAGCTTAGTTTACACTTGAGAAATATTTCAACTTTTGGATAAGTGCTAGAATTATTCTTGGGTATCCAGGTTTCATGTCTTTTCAAAAAGGCCTAAAGGAATTTTTTAACAAGCATAAGTTATGAAGGCATAATTCTCTTAGAGAAATTATTCTAGGTATTTGGCTAAGTGTTAGAGTTCTTTCAGACAAATTATCTACAACAAAAGTAAAAGGCATAACTATTTTAGAGAAATTACCTTGAATGCAAAATCTAAGTCTATTTTTTTTCAAATATTTTGTCTAATAAAAAGGGCCCACAAAAATAATTATTTTTGAGAAAATATCTAAAATAAAAGGTCCTTATCAAAATCCTAAAGATATGTCCATCAATCAAAATGTCCATAAAAATATGCTTAATGCAAAGCTCTAATGGAATTAAATGGTTTCAGAGAAATTGTTTGTCCAAGCCTTCAAAATTGATCTAAGTAATATCCCATAGTGTTCATAAGCTCATAATGACATGTAATAAATTGACAAAATCTTAGAAACTAATAATGGTCTTGAAATATTAAATCAAAATGACTTGGGTAAGTTTAAGGACTAGACCATCATTTTGACATCATGAAGAATTAGACTAGACAATGTGTTTATATATTTTATAAATTATCTCAAGAAGCCTTGCATGACCATAAGACCATGCATGATCAATTTCTTTAGTTCCAAGATCATTCTCTTCAAGTTTCATATCTTGATGAGTCTTCTATCTTGAGATCTAAGCCTTCAAATTTTATCTTGTCGAGTCTAGTTCTCCTGTACATCAAATGAAAACACACTAACTGTTTGTGCATTTAATAAATTCACCTCATAAAGCCTTGTGATCTATAAGGATACAACATCATATAATTCCTCATTCTAGTAACATGCTCTGTAATTTTAATTTCCACATGAGCTTTCTATCTCAATTTATTGAGTTTTAAAGTTGGTCACATAGAGCAAGATGTTTGTGCAATTATCAAATTCAAGCCTTGGAAAATATCCATTTAGATTCAAATTATCAGTGATAGGAACATGAACATCATGAAAAGCACATAGTTTAACTCACTTAAACACTTTGTAAACACACTTAGAAATCTCTTAGAGCTAGCAAATCAAACATGCACAATCCTTTTAGCATCAAGATCATCTCCTACAAATTTTGTACCTCCATGACCTTTTCACTTCCTGATCTAATATTTCAAAGTTGGTCATATAATGGGAGACATTCATGCAAATTTCAACTTTAAGATATGTAAAAAACCATTAGGGTCTTAAATTTGATGGTCATGTAGATTTCAATGATGGTCTCATAGATATTAAATGATGGTCACATGGATGTTAATGGTAGTCTCATGGATGTTAAATGATGGTCACATGGATGTCAAATTTAAACCACAGTAAATAGCCATTTGTTTTCAAATGCAATTATATCTAATGGTTAGCATTCAATCATACCAATAATCCAATGGTATGAGGTTGATTGATAAGGAAGTGGGCCCAATGAGATATATGGCTAGCATTCACTCATACATCTTAATCTAATGGTGTGAGATGAGTCAAAAGGTCAAGGAGAACAAGAGGGAACCACATGGCATAAGAACATAAATAATTAAGTTGAATATAGGATCCTAAGATGAATGTGTGATTGATAAGTGGCTTGAGCATGTTTAAGTTAAAAAAAGATCAATGGATCATGTTTAATCATGAAAATCAAGATCATTGGAGTGAGTAAGGTTAAAGAGTTAAGATATGATAGCAAAAATTTATGAGGCAGATGGAAGTAAAGATAGATTAGAGCAATTTGATTAGTTTGAGTCAGTTTTTGATGGACAAAATGGAACCAAAGGGGTAGTTTTTGACCAAAGCCTAAGGTCTTGCAAGGTCATCCTATCACTATTAAAGATCATTTGAATGCCATGGAGTGGGCATACACATGAAACCAAGGTGATCAAAAACATAAAGGGACATAATTAAATCTAAATATGGACCTCTAGTTTGACATTTTGTATCATGTTGGGTTATTTTTTTTATTATGTTTGTCAATTTTAAATAAGATCCATGCATATGGTAAATCCTTCATTCTTATATAGACAAAGTGGGCCTATTGGGACCTTTTATAATTAATATATGTGTTATATAGTATATAGGTCTACATAAATGTGATAAATATAGGAAAACCAATAGTTTGATATTGGTTTTCCATCTATAGTGGACCTATGAACATGGAGATGATTTCGAGCAAAATCCTATTTGAATAAGAACTAGAATTTAAAAGGATGCCATGATGGATTACATGTAGACCATAATGGTTTCATCTCTAAGACCAATTTATTGCAAGGTACCCTTCTCTCAACTTTTGCATGCCATGATGAACTAGTAAATAATAGTTAGCACTAAGACAAAACTCTAACAGATTGATCAAATGGTCATAACTGCATTAGTGCTAGAACCCATCTTGGAAAAACTTAATCAAATCATTTCAAATATAGAGAGGATTACATAACATGATTATTCAATAATTAGTCTAATAAATCAAAGGAATAATATATAATAACAAACTGCATTAAGCTTATCTATTCATGTGGGAATTACAAAGGATAGCAAGAAATAATTGAAAGAGATCAACATCATATTACCTTCCTAATGGATATACCATACCAATGCATCTCAAAATCATATTCTCCCTTGATCAAGATCTCTTTTACTTAACAAAAATTGTGGCCAAATCCTCTTATGTCTCAAGAACTCCTTGCAAAACCTAGGCTCATGATTTAAAATCACTAAACTAGCCTATCAATAAAGCTTGCCAACAAAATCACTAGCTAAATGCAAATGGATTGTGAAAATAATTTAGCACTATAACTTTGCACAAATCAAGATTAAAAATTATGTGCATTGCCTCTCTTTTTATATACTTTTGAGATTGGTTAGGATCAACCATGACCATCCATCTCAAGATTGATATGTGTGGTCATGGATTAATCCAATTATATAATTAAAATCCATAAATATCCCTCATAATAATTTTCAAAAAAGGGGAATTTAAGAGGAATATATGGTCTTCATTAGGTATGGAAGGCCATGATTTAGATATTTTATGCATTTATGGCCTAGGGATGCCTTTCTAAGAAATGATGTCATTAGGTGATGCAGTTAATAGAAACCAATTTCCAAAAAGAAGTACTCAACTCTCATGGAAAATCCACTTAATCTCTTGATTTGGATTAATTATCCTTAAACAAGGTTAATCAATATTTTTGAAATTATTTAGAAATTGTCCCTCAATTAATCAAAATGGTTATAAATTCATATTACTGAGTCATAATTTAACTCAGGAAGAATTGGAAGGTGATGTTAGATGTGTTAGAACTATATTCCCATTTAGGATGTTATAAACAAAAAATAACAAAGGTATGTGATGTGTACTAATTAATTAGGAGAAAATAATTATAGATCACAAAAAGGTGAAATTGTCATTTTGATTCAAAATGAATTGATCAAAGTTAAGTATCTCATAAAATGCATTGCCCCATTTAGGGATACTTTGGTCTAAATCGGTACTCATAAATGACAAGTTTAAACCATTTTGGGTATTTTAATGATTTTGACCTAAAGTGTGAATTTGAGCACAATTTAAATAATATGGACAATTTCAACACAAATGATGTTAAGAATTATATGTCTACATTTTGCCCTTATTTGAGAAGGTTTAGGAAGACATTCTACTAAAGCAACATATTTTCATAGAAAAGAGCTATAAAAAAAAATTGGAAATGACCCATGATTACCCCTTAAAAGGACATACTAGGATGAAAGAGAAATATGGGCTCTCAAAAAGAGAGAGAAAGTGAGGGATTAACCTATGGAATAGATCATATCTAGATGAGCTAATTCTTCCATATGTAGTTACCATCAATGATCAAAATATCACTAGAAGTATAATAGGCCCAAAATATTAGGGGAATGGGAAAGATATAATCTATAAATTCAAGGGACACACTTTAAATTTACCCAATTTGAGAGTACAAGTTATGCGCTTACAACATTGATCAATCTCGAGACAAGTTACATAGTAAAATATTGCCATCATGGGCATTAGTGTGGAGATCTTGGAATTAGAGGAAAAGAGAGAATTCTATAATTTAGTAATGGAAGCACTACTATAATAGGGTCTCCAAAGAGAATATTATTTAAGAGGCACTCTAGTAGATAAAATGTGATTGTGAAAAAATAGTTTTACCCTAGTAGGGTTAATTTAGATCATTGATAAAGAATACATATTGGTTTACCCTAGTAGATCTGATTTGATTATAATTTTTCTCAGATGGTGTGACATAATATGGGAAATTTTCAAGAAAAATAACTTAAGAATATAACCCAAAAGATAGGTTAAAGTGAGTGGGTAAAAACATACATACAATGGTGTAATGGATTATAAAGCCATATAAAACCCAACATATGAGATTGCACAAAGTGATGAGAGAGATGAAAATAATAATGGAAATGGTCAAGATCAATCCAAATGTGATAAACAAGTATATGATACCTACATAGTTCCATGGACTCATCTTCCAACATGAACTTTAGGCCAATGTAGTTCACCCAGATTTGGGAGAGAATGAAATAAGGAAGGATGAAAACTAACCTTGAATTTATTTGACTCAAAATGTATGAAAATATATGTACATATAAGCATATATTTTAGTGTTAGAATACATGATACCTAGATTCCTAATTTCACATCATGAGCCTAGATTATGCAAAGTGTTCTTGAGAACTATTCATCAGAGTGATGTTGACATTAAGACTCTGAAACTTGAGCACAAAGTGCTTGATATAGAAAAAGAAATTATGCATAATAATTATGAATAAATTAGAATGACATAATATTTCAATTATGATATGATGGTTCAAATGTGAATACCTATAACTAAGGATAATGGTAAAACATTGATCAAAACTAGAGTTACATCTATTTACATTTAAACAAAAAAGCAAAGACAAAGAAAAAGCTAGACATAAATGAACCTAAATTGAAATCAAAATATGATAAATCAAGACTTATTTAGGAAAAAAAGCTTAAAAACAAAAAATCAAGAACATCTTAATGACATGAGACCAAGATATAAATAATCAAGATCCATGTGGACCATTAAGACATTCTTGAACACAAAAGAGAAAATAAAAATCAAATAGAAAAATAAGACACCAATGATACTCAAATAAAAAAAATGGTCCAAGAACAACTTAATAACATATGATCAAGACCCATGAAAATCATCAAGATTTTCTTAAACACAAAAGAGATAAGCAAAACCATACAATAAAACACAAGACCAAGATGAGACAAAAAGTGATAAAAAGAGAAAAGGAGAAGAAATAAAAGGAGAGGTGAAAAATCACAATAAAACACCAAGAAAACTCAAATAAACACACAAAAAAAAAACCAAGTTAGTGTAGTTTAAATACAAATGTGCATGCATGTGTGGTATAGGCATTACTTTCTACCATAACATAACAAATAATAATGACACAAAAGTTGTTCTCTATTTAAAGAGGAACAATGCTAAAAGAAATAAGGGAAGAGAAGAAAAGGAAGGGGTTGGCTAAGTTGACTCTATATGTACAACACAAGTGGATATTTCCTACATAGTTCCATGGATGGATATTCCAACATGAACTTTAGGCCAAATGTAGTTCTCCTAGTAAATGGGATAGAAGAAAAATGATGATTAGACTAGCATGATTAATGATATAGAAGAAATGGAAGATATGAAAAAAAAATGAGAATGGTCTTACAAAAAACAAGCTAATGGGATGAGAAAGAATTATCTTGCAAACTGGAAAGTGAATGAGACAAGATGAACTCATGTTTATTTGTTTTCAAAATGGTAGGAGTATGGCATGGTAGGATGGGAATGTATAAATGTATAGAAGTGTGAGACAATGTTTTTATTCTTTTATGGATTGTGTTTTGATGTTTTTGATATTTATAAAGTATTTCCAATGTTTTTGGTGGTTTTGGAGTAAACTATACACAAGGAAGGACCATCTATTCAAGGAGATGCACATATAAGAGTAGATGTTCCAATTAAATAGCTAAGTTGAATACAATGATCCATGCTTGAAAATTAGTGAGAGCAAGGAAAAGGGGTGATTGAGCTAACCTCAATATAAATTGAGCATTGCCTATATAGTCCTATAAGATCTCAAGTCAATGTAGTTCAAATAGTGTGGTAAATGGAAGATAATGATATAATAATGCCTAAAAGGGGTCTATAGGGTTTCCCCCAAGAGGTAAGGCATGGAAATGACAAATGGTAATTATAAAAGTGAAAAATGATTATGTTATTCTTTTTTATAGGTAGATCCATGTCTTAGTCAAAAGGTGAGACAACAGAAATGATCAGTTATAAAAATTGCTATCTAATAGCCTTTTAGAAAAGTTACTCTCTTAATAATTGGATACTTATCTAGATCTCAATAATTTTTTTTTGATCTCTATATATCATAAATTATACTTTCTTTAAACATTGATACAAGATATCCTTATAACCTCAACAAAGGAAAGTGCTGCCAATTATGGTAAATAATGTTAGGATAAATGAGATAAGTGGGTAATAAATAGGTGGGTGATAATGGAATGTATAATGAATGGGAAACAAATGAATATTAGGACTTTAAATTACACATAATGTTGTTGATGTTGGATTCAACATAATTTTGATTATGGTAGAGCTAAAGACCTCTGAAGATGCTCTTGATAAGACCACCAAATTATTTTATTACTTGATCTTGAGAGTAACTACCATCTGATTTTCCTGTAGATTGGAATCTATTTTGATTTGATCTTGAATAATATCTTCAATAAATAGTGAATAATTTCTATGCTTAGCTATTGGTGCCTTGATGAGGTTTTCACCAATGAATTTATTCTAATCATCCCATAGTACCTCTGAGAAGGTTTCACAAAGAGATGTTAACATTTGACTTTTATTGTCTTTTAGTGCCTACAAAAAGGTTTCACTAGAATATGATGATTTTGAACTTTGATCATCCCCTCATGCCTCCAAAAAGGTTTCACTAGGATATTTTTCTTCTTCTACATGAACTTGGTCTTGATGCCAATGACATTCTACAAATGATATGCCACCATGGATGCAGTTTAACAAAGTATGATTTTGTCAGTCCCAATCAATGTTTGTAAGAGGTGTAATGTCAATATAATGGCTATGTTGGGTGGGAATAATGGTGGGATGATGAAAGGTATCACAATTCTCACAAAAAATACTAGGATAACTTGTGTTGATGCTAAAGTAATCATCCTTAAAAATTGTAGAAGGATCACAAATATATTCAAATTGATCTACAAGGTAATTATAACCAATTTTACAATAACCATGACTATAATCTATTTTTGAATCTAATTATAAATAAATGGACTCTAAATATAATGTTGTAACTTATTTTTGTTCTATATATGATGCTAAATCCAATATTTGTTCAAAAATAGAACTTGACTCTAATTCTGATTATTCATTTGATATGGTTTTGATAATGTTCTATTAAATGTTGAATGTTTGACAAGTAATTGCCTATGATGGAATAATGGGATCAATAAAAACTAATTCATCTTGAAAGGTTTCAACATATACTAGATCATCTAAGTGAAGGCACTCAAAGAGAGGGAATCACTTAAGGGATGTCTCGACAAAATCTTGTCTATCAAAGTGAGACTCCTCAATGAGTGGGAAAAGATAAAGAGACAACTCTACCAACACTGGCTTGTCAAGGAAATGAGGATCTTTAAAGATAGGTAACATATGAATAAGTAACCTATCATAGTTTTACTTATCACAAATGGGTGTTTCAATAATAACATTTTGGTTTTGGTTCACAATTGTTTGTAAAATATCAATTTTGAACACATTTTGATACTCATAAGATGGCTCTTGAAGAGGTAATGATTATTTTTTTGGCTTGAATATTGGCATAAAGTTTATGAAATGGGGAACATTTGGTTTATTAGGAACAATGGTTTGTGGTTCAATAATGGGCTCTCCAAAAATTAGACTATTAAAGAAGGGATCAAACACAACTAGTTAATCAAATGGAGGTTCTTCAATAAGAGGTTCATCAAAAATTGGTAATGGGACAAGAATAGTAATAACTAGATGTTTCTTAGTTTGGTTATTTGTGAAAACCATATGAAAATGTCCTAAAATGGTAATGACTAGATGATTCTTGGTTTGGTTGCTTGTGCAAACCAAAGGAGGAGGTCCTAAAATGGTGATGATTAGACACTTCTTAGTTTGGTTGCTTATGCAAAAAAAAGGAGGAGGTCCTAAAATGGTGGTGATTAGATGTTTCTTAGTCTAGTTTTTCACATAATCCAAAGCATCTAAGTCTTCCTGATAAATCGAATCATCCCAATCTTGAGTTTGATCATATGTTAGATCTTGATTATGTTCCCATGACTAATTTTTGTGAGGTGGATATAAATCTATCTCACAAACCATATTATCACCATTGAAGTCTTGAATAAAGTCATAAAAGACATTTTGTGTGGCCATTATATCATAATTTTGATTGTCCATGACTCTACCATAAGTGTAACTATAAATATCCACATTTAATGAAGAAAGCTTCAAAAATAAAAAGACTTAGAGTTTTGCATACTCTGAAAAGTGATGTCCAAAAGATAAAAGGTTAAACCTTGGTCAAAAGGGTGGAATTGCATCTCCAAAATGGTTTGTGCCAATATTTTACATAAAATAGCCTAACATCAAATGTCTAACATCAAATCATATTTGTAAAAAGGCTATGTTCTTCTAAACAAATGCCTAAACAATGATAAGGATAGGCACTTAAACAAACAAACAATCAATAGTATTCAAATTTAGGTAATCATTTAACCTAAGTTATGAAACCCAAAAGAGAAATATATATGTATTATCCCCATGAATTGAGGCCTAGATATAAATAAATCAATGTTTATATCCAAACATGACAAGATTGATTAAAAATTCAATGTCGAAGACTAGGATTGGACCAAACAAGCTAGACAAGAGTAGACAATATGATGACACATAAACAAGGTCCAAATGGAACACACACAAACATATTTATAAAAAAATTCAAGGCACAAGTGTGGTCTAAAATTAACATAATAACTCCTATTTAAATAAAAAGGGTGGCGTATAAACAAATTGATTTTGACATGGTTTATAAACAAACAAACAAGTTTTAGTCTAAAAACATACCAAGCAAAAATGAGCAAAATACACTAGGTGTAATCATCCAAATCCTAGAAAGGGAATGTAAATATGGGGTTGACTAAAACTATAAAGTTTTTTATCATTATAAATGGATCAATTACATAATGAATTTCATGCCAAATGATGCAAAAAAAATGAACTTTAATTGGGTGTTCATGACACTTGGCTTGTTGTAAAAAGGTCTTGCCCTTTTTTCAACCATTACATCTATTGCTTGTTAAGTGTATTATGATGTCCAAAGTTTAGATACATCCTAATGATTTATCCCTATGGAAATCATTGGAGGTGATGAAATCCCCCTCATAAGCCAAGTTTGCATAAAATAAAAGATATAATAGAAAGACTTTATGGTCACCTCAAGATCACCCAATACTATTGTGAGTTTTTAGGAAGTGATTTAAGTGACATTTTTTATATGCCTTGGACCAGGTATTCTTGTAATAAGGATGGTGTTTTTGATTCCAAAAGTTCCCTAAAGGGGATAGATGGAAGATCATACACGCAATGTCCCATTTTTGCTAATCAATTAATTAATCACCTATTGCATACAAACTTGACAAATGAGTTCAATTTTAAGCACAAAATAAGACATTAGGTGATTTTATTTTTGGCCCTTGGCCATAATTGCTAAAATGGTAAAAGATTACATAAAATAAAGACACATGAAGCAATAAATACCTAAGTCTATTTTAAGCCCAAATTGAAGATTCAAGACTTAGCTTAGATTCATGATTAAAATACCAAATTTAAATTTTTTCAAGAATTATGATGTGTTTTAAGCACTAAATGAAATGTATCTAAGACTTATCTAAATCTTAGGTTTATTTTAATCCCAAATTTAAATGTGTGAAATCAAGCATGTTCATTTTAGAACCAAATGAAAGTGTGTTTGGTTAGTCAAAAGCATTCAAACCAACTTCCAAACTACCCCTTCAACATAAAAAACATAATTATAAGGGCCTCCTTTGAATCACTTAAGAGCTTGATCAAATGAAATTAAGAATTTATCTCTTGGGTTGATAGTCGAGTTGGGTTGACAGGCGAGTTGGGTTGATAGATGAGTTGGGTTGATAGATGAGTTAGGTGGATAGGGAAGTTGTGTTGATAGGAAAGTTGGGTTGGATAGGTAAGCTGGTTTGGATAGGTGACCCAGAGCTGAGTCATGGTGATCTAGAGTTGAGTCAGGGTGAGCTAGAGCTGAGTCAAGATGAGCCAAAGTTGAGTTGGGCCAAGTTGACAGTCCTGAGAACTAAATCATGGTTTATAAAAATGGGTTTTTTTTCTCAAATTTTTTCCTTCTTTACTTCCATACTCCAAGATCCTATATGAAAATGGTTAGTAGGTTGCTTTTAGAGGCTTTATGAGAAAATTTATGGGTTGCAATCCCATCAAGAATGCCAAAATGTAGAGAAGATTACATAACATGATTAGTCAAGCATTAGTCTAATAAATCAAAGGAAGAATGCATAATAACAAATTAAATTAAGCCTATATATATATGTGGGAATTACAAAGGATATAAATAAATAATTGAAATAAAGAAACATCATATTACCTTCCCAAGTGGGTTTACCAAACCAATGCAATTCAAAAGCATGTTTTACCTTGATCAAGAGTTCTTGTCTTCAAAAAAAATTGTGGACAACTCCTCAAATGTCTCAAGAACTCCTTGTAAAACATAGGTTCATGATTTGGAATCACTAAACTAGCCTATCAATGAAGTTTGCAAACAAAATCAATGGTCAAATGCAAATGGATTGTGGAGACAATTGAGCATTATAACTTTGCAAAAATCAAGCTTAAAAATGATGTTCAATAAGAATCCTCTCAAATTACAACATAATATCTTAAAACTAACAAAATTATCATATAGGTTTAATCCATTAATTTAGAAGCCCATATTCTTAATTAATTTAGATCTACACTCAATACATTAGCCTAAATGATATATACCTAATTGACATCAAGATGGTCATCAAATTTAAATCAGTCTAATTCTTACATAGATAAGTTCCATGTGTTCACTTTGGTAGGCTATATGGCCATGTCTATTTCCCTTCAGGATCCAAGGACCACTCTTTCCACTTATCACCTCCTAGGCAACACCACGAAAGGCTCCACATGGTGATAATTTCCTACTTTCTACCCTACCACTTTATAAGGATATCACAACATCCCTGGGGCTATAGAGCAATGGGATTGTACCACATGGTAACATATAATTAACCCAATATCTTGTAAGCTCACATCTTAATACAAATTCATCCAAAGTCACAAAATAATGGGATTTTATTGCATAGTAGTATCCTGCTCTTACACTTTCCCACAAGCTTCATGCCCATTAAAAACATTTATATGATAACTATTCATCGAGATTATTCCATGTGGAAATATCTTATGATCCCACTTACTTAGAGTCATCATTCCCTGCACATCCCTTTCTGAGATCATGAGTCACCAGGATGATGACATCTAGCAACATCCCACTTTCCCACTAGCCTAAAGGTTTCACACTCTGTATGGTTTTCCTTGTGATTATGGGACATTAGGATGATGCCATATGGCAACATCTAACAAGTGTACTAGATTATAGGGCTTGAAAATTACATGGTCTTCCTTGGGATTGCATGCTAGTGAGATGGTGCCACATGGTAACACCCCATGATCTTAATATCTTAGAGACTTTGAAAACTATACAATCTTCCTTAGGAGTATAGGTTATCAAGATGATGCCATGTGGTAACATCCTATGAGCTCATTAGACCAATATTGACCATATTTTAGACCAAGTCAACCTCACTCCTAGGTTAGTAAGAGGAAAACACATGGCTTCCTAAAAACCTCTCTTAGAATTTATGAAAATGACTAAGAAAAAAATGAAAAAAAAATCTAAGGGGATAAATTGGCTAAGGCAAAATCCATGAAAATACCTATATATGAGGTGATTAAGGAAGGTCCAAATGGTGAATTTTGCTGATGAGGAAAATTTGACAGTGCAAAAGGTAAAGAGAGTAAGTTAATGTTCACAGGTAATTCAAAAAATTATTAAGGAAAAAATCCATATTTGGCAAAGTAAAAGCTTCCAATCCAATCAAAGGGTGACTAAGGAAACACAGTTGGTTAAACCATTAATCTACATAGAATGACTGAATAAGGATAGAATTTAAATGCCAAAGTGAAGTGTAGAAAGGTCTAAAGACTAAAATATGAATTTGATCAATTTAAAGAACAAGTTAGAATCTAAATTGATAAATTAAAACTAAACTAATACTCCCATTTGTGTAGTTAATTAAAAAAATATCAATAGGAAACTCAATTAATCCTAATCACGTCTTCATTACATTGTAACATATGACTTGACTGGTCTACTCATCATAACAAACTTCTAGGATATTACAGAGACCCATTCTGATTGTCCCTTATTTTTTAGATCAAGATCACAACTTGACTAATATCTTTATTTTATTTAATAGGGCCTTGAAATAGAAAAAGTCTAAGATATAAAACTTACTCAAAGCTTAAATTATGAATTCTTCCATAAGATGTTCCTTTCAAAAATACATAAATTAAATCATAGTATTTTACTAGATAGGTCATAAGGCCAATATATTTCATAACAAATGACTCCTGATGGATCTCCATATAATAGACATAACTAGTTGAGACTCTTTTTATAGAAAATATCCATACAATATAACCTAGTATTAATAGATAAGGTGAGAGTAAACCAACATTCACATTGGTTTAGGTGACCTATCAGGTATTCACAAGATATGCTCAAACTATATAATTGATTGGTATATACCTTATAAAATTAAACTTCAAGTATTAACAAAAGACAAACTTGGTTAAAATAATGATAATATATTCTCTAAGATACAAGGATAGAATCAGGGATTGGTCTTCTATAGTCTTATTTAATGAAGGATTGATTCTTGCACAAATTTCTTTAGTTAAATCCACTTGGTTACCTTTCATGGTTAAATCCTATGCACAAGAGATCAAATTGCTTACCATTTCTTCTTTATAGAAGTTTATTTTAAATCAAAAAATGATTAAGGAAGGAATCTTACTCAATGCTTAGATTAAGAGATTCTTCCACAAGATATTTTTTCAATTCCCCATTATCCTCAATGTTTAGTTTATTTCCACAAGCTAAATTTTTATTCCTAATAACAACCTTATATCTATGTATTAAGTTTTAATTATACCTAAATGGGTTTAATTTCATTAACTCTTCTCATTCAGATAAAAAAGAGATTATCAATGCTTCAGAGGCCAACCAAATCTAAACTAGTTGAGTATAATCCATATTATGAATGGGTTGATCAAATTAGACTCTTAAAAGTAACACAACTTATATCTTAATAAATCAAATGACTTCATGTTAGACTCATTCCTCATGTATATACACATATATAGTTCATTTAATGTACTACCATTAAAATCAACTCAATATGCAATAAACAAGAATTTGAAGTATATTCAAATGAATACGTATATATTAATTCACTTAATGTAACCAAGCTCAGTCATGAATATACAAGCATTCAATATGATTTCATTTTAAATAAGGATACATCATAATGAAGCCTATTATTCCTATATACTAATGAGATATAAAATGGTTCTCTGTAGTAATAACTAGTACACTCAACTAGTGAAATACATAAGATAGTGGCTCACACATGACCCATAATCAATCATTAAAGCATAAATACCAAAATTTCAGCTAAGAAAAATCATTCCTTGGCTTCTATCTAGCTATAGAAGGAAACAAAACATGAATGGAGTGTAACTAAATAAGATATACTCTTCATTACAAGTGAAAATTTGTCTAACCAAAGGTGGGCTCACCTCCCAACCTTTTTCCATCATCAATTGACTACTCTAGACACCTATAGTAGGACTGCTATCTCTAGGCATGTCCACATCATGGTGCAAGGTAAGTAAAGGCAAAAAATAGTCAAGGTCTAAGGGACAATGAGATAGTTAATCACAAGGTGACAATTCAAGCATCTCTTAGTCAAGAGGTTACCAACTCGAGATCTATTTTATACAAAAATGAAACATAAAAGAGAATAAACAAGGATCACAAAGATAGAAATAATCAAGCACAAAACCAAAACAAAGATTCTAAAAGAAATCATTAGAAGGCTTAGGTAATCTACCATCATTTCCTACATGAAAGACCTAGCCCTTATTCCATGATGAATAATGTGACCTTTCAAAACATTAGAAGTCTTCCATGGTAGTACCTTATTAAAAAATAAGTATGTCCTAATAATTAGAACTATCATGGAGGACTACCTCCACTATGAATTCTCACCTAAGTATGAGAAATACTATGGGGTGACCTAAGCAAAACCATAGGAAGAAAAATAAAAAGAGGAAGTAAGCCAAACAACCTTACTCCTATTGAACATAGTAAATCAATAAATAATCACACAATCTTCATTTATACAAATAATAAGATATTCTAGTCAATAGGATACCTATCGAATGATCTAGGTGCTTCTATGGATCTTTTCTACAAGTTAATACAAATTGAGTCTCTCCCTCTCTAGGGTCTCTTCTAGTTTCCTTTTTCCTCCTTTTTTCGTAGGGTGGCCAAAAGTGCCATAAGTTATGAACCCTTTTCTTAGAGATCCACCTTCCTCAAATAGGCATTATCTCCTTATTTTAACCCACGAAAAACATTAAATGTGTTTGTTATTTCCTTGTATTATCTAATAAATTTTGTTGGCCAACCCATGTCTTCTTAATGGAGATCTCTTTGCTAATCCATAGTGGCATATAGAGGCTCTAGAAGAGAACTATGGTGGATCCTAATATCAATCCACCTCATCTCATTGGTTCAAGGAAATGATCAATAAATGGATAGGCCTACAATATGCCACTAGACAAAGTAGATATTGCTTTACTTCTTCTCATGTATTAAAGTTGACAAGATCAAAGTTTGTTTGACCAACCTAATCAAGATTACCATATTTTTAGACATGACAAGACTAAATAAGGGGTCAAATGGCATAAAAATCATTCAATTATGATTAATCAAGGTTAAATACAAGATTAAGGTTAGATTTGGGATCACACATGGTGCAATTATGCTTGGTGTATTCCTTTTTACCTTCATTGGTAATGACATAATCTTGCACACTTATTACACCTATGAAATCTTTATCCTAATATATGAAGCTTGAAATTATAACATGTTATATCATTAAATTTAGACCAACATTTTTAGTTTACCAATCAATTCATAAGGTTAGGAATTGGTATTAATGTATTACCTAATACATTTAGAATTTTAATTACAACATAAATTATTAATTTAAGCATTGATTAACTAATTCTTACCAGTTACATGATTCACTCATCTTGCCATCAACACCACTATGGGAGTATCATCACTAGTTATCATAGTCACCTTTTTTTCTCATGAGGGGCCTTACATTTTTGAAACATATGGTCAACTAACCATCTAATAAACTCTAATAAGTTATTGGTGTGCCTAATTTATTCACTTAATATACCTAAAAACCTTAATTTTAAAAGGAATACTCAACCAATATCAAATTTCCATGCATTAAATTTCTTATCCAAACTGATGCCCTAAAATTTATTCCCTCTAAAAGAAATTTTTAACTCATATGTTCATGGCAATTCAAGTAACTAATATCATCAATTAGTGCCAACATTATGAGCAAAACAAAACTTTGTACCAGAAATCAATATGTAAAAGCACTTCAAATTGATTATGAAAATTTACCTGAATATAATTTATTCTTTTTATTAAGAAATTATCAAGATTTAGGAGTGTATAAAATTACCTGATAAAAATTAGTCTAAAATTACACAATATAATGGTGTAGTAATATTATGGAAGATAAACATTGCAAAATCCAATACTAAACTCATATAGGTCCTTATGTCATTAGACTTGACATGCAATTATGTAACTTGTTCTATTGATAAAGAATGAATAGGTCTAATCATATAAGAGAAATGTTACCTAAAATGGTTAACACTATCTATAGTTCAAACAACTCAATCAATGTTAAACTATATACTTGAGTCATCTAGCATAAATATACCATTAAAGTAAAGGTATGCTATTATATTACATCAATTCTATTACTTATGTAGGAAACCTACCCATATAGTTTCCATAACCATAGGATAAATACTTTCCTACATGGATAATTAGTTTGTCTCCTAATTGTAAACTATCTCCAATTACCAAGGGTACATAAATCCTTTGGTTATCCAAGATATCTATATAAAAGGTAAAATGATGTATAGTTATCACTCCAACAGAGTTGATAATTACACTCTTTTGGTGTCATCATGCCCCTAAAACCATATGGTCTTGAAATAAAATTATCTATAAGGTTAAAAAATACTCATAATCATTCTTCTATATATGATATCTTTCAAATGGAAACCCAGGTGTGATTCTGTATGACTCTTGGTCCATATCATTCTACTTAGTCATCTATACTGAGAATTATTTTACTATGGATTTCCTTAACAATATTTATACCAAACTCATGAATTTACTCAATAGGTCGTGTGTCAAACATATAGATCTAAAACCACAATGTTAGACCCCACTAGGCTAACCAATAGTTTTACTATTTTTTTTCACATGAAATTACCTATAAAATCATTTATATCTAGTTGTTTATTTATTGATAAGTAAATTAGTCTAAATTAGTAAATGTTGTAATAAAATTAACCCACTAGATAAAATCCAATCCATTTAGTACTTAGATAATAAATCAGACTACAATCCAAATAGCTATAAAAAAGTATAATATAATGAAGAAAGTATATCAAATACTAATATAATCCATAAATAATCCATGGATATTCTTATAGCCACTAATATTTATAATTTAAAAATAATTTACAAATTACATATCCATTGTTTTTTTGAATATCCATCAAAGAATAAGGTATGATATAGTATAATGTCAAATATACAATACAATGATTACCATAGTATAAATTAGATACTCAAATAGCTCCATGATCTATAATATATCTTGATTATAATTCAAGGTTGAATTAGTTGATAGAGAGAGAACATAATATTATTTCTTTACCTCCAACCACATACCAACAATATCCTTCACACATTCCCACTGGGAGTGGCCCTTCCCTTCATAGAGGGGTAGATAAGAACAATAAAGATATCAATAAATCAACTATAACTATTGTATTTACTATCATTATTAAATTTAATAATAAAATAGACCATGAAATCCAATCATATATCCAATTGACATCAACAACATATGTAAACTAGATCTATAGTGGAATGACAATGTCTCAACTAGAACATTACTTTGGCCAAAGTTTTCATTATAGAAATCATATCTAATAATATAAGTCAATTACACTCACACAAAACTCTCTGCTACTAAATCATGACTATCATATAATATCATGGGATATGTATATAATTTACCCACTAATATAATCATATAATTAACTCTTATTATCTAAAATACATTCTAGTAATCACATATAAAGATTCAAAAGTAGAATATTATAGGGTTTAGAATAAACTTGGTCCAACTAATGAATAAGTACAATCAATCATAAATATAAAATTCCCTTTATTTAATTCATTTAACCATAAAGAGACAACATAGGCTATTCAAAAGAACTATATTCAAACCAATTGTGCATAAGAGATTATAATAAGAATCAAGTCATTTTAAGCCCCCTTTTATAACACAATTCATATTCATAAACATATATAACTAATAATAACCCTTAACCAATTATTTCTTAGATGATATTTGAAATTAATAAATATGTTTTCATTAATTCAATAAAATTTGCATAAAGGATTTGGAGAAATTTATATAACACTATATCCATCATATCTCCATCAATACATTTGTTATGTAAGAATAAAGTAAAAAACTTAGTTAGTAGTACATAACCATGAGTGTCAATGGTTCATGGGTTTATTCTAATTTATAATTTAAGTCCACTTAGGCATTCTATATTTACACATCTTTTTTTAAGATAAATACTAGTTTTTTATTGGAACTTTAACCAATTCTAGAGCACAATCCAAGGACCCAGTCCCTGATAAAAAACAAACAAAAGAAATGAAAGAAAGCAAGAACACAAAAAAGGAAATTTGGGTTCTAAAACATAACAGTTGACAAAAATCTCAAAGAAGAAACAATAGAAGCTGAAGAGACAATAAAAAGCTAGAAATGAATAAATACCACAAAATAAACTACTCAGCAAATTGTTTGGATTCAACTATAGAAGCAACCTTTTTCACATCATTTATTCCTTATGTACAAACTTCACTATTTCAATACAAGAAATAATAATAACCAACCTCCTCATTCACTTAAAAGTGAAAGTTATAGGTTTGTTGAAATAAGTCATAGTCAAAACCAAATATATAGAGGAATTGAAGTAATAATCTAATCATTCCAATATCCTTCTCAAAATATTCTCCAATCATAAATTATATTTATAAGAATATAAAACTCATGACAACACTCAGTCAATATGATATCCTATGCATATCATAATATTTTATATTATAATTAATACTTTGAGCCACCTTTTACAAACTTTTCCCCTTATTTATTTCATAATACTCTCATATAGAATAAAATCTCACGAGGTTATATTCTTGTTATGTCATAGAACAAGATATACCATATAAATAAATAAAACCATTATTGTAAAACATGAATGTGGTTATAAGACATACATAAGTTTACACTTTTGATTTATTACTTAACCAAACAAACCAAAAGTAATCACTCTCACCTTTGTGTGTGTGTGTGTGTGTGTGTGTGTGTGTGTGTGTGTGTGTGTGTGTGTGTGTGTGTGTGTGTGTGTGTGTGTGTGTGTGTGTGTGTGTGTGTGTGTGTGTGTGTGTGTATTAAAAACTATCATAATTAATATTTACTTTCACAACTTGTTTAATTATTTATAATTGAATTACCTTAAAATATCTCATGGAATTAATCTAGGTAGATGGACAACTTAAAAAGAAATTCAATTCCAATAGTTTCCTGGTTACTCCAAATCCATAGTTTATAAGAAAATCCCATAAATAAAAGGGTTCTAAATGGGTAATTTGAGCTATTATTCCCTATGAATAAGAAATGATAAGCATATAAAATTATAAGTCTAATTTTTATATTAACTTAAGGGTATATATAATTCCTATAATCACTCCTAAATTTATGCTAACCAATTATTCCATATATGCACTTGACTATATTAGGATGATATTAATTTGAATACACATAGACTTCCCTACAATTCATTTGGTTATGAATAGTTATAACTTGGATAGATATTTTAGGATATATATATATATATATATAATGCCTATAATCACTTCTAAATTTATGCTAATCAATAACTTTGGTCCTTATTTATACACATATTCCATTATTTAATAAATATATATTTTAGGCCTATAATTATATTTATCAGTATGTAATTTAGTATCACTTATTCATGTTAAGTTAAAGATAATCATCTACACACACACACACACACACACACACACACACACACACACACACACACACACACACACACACACACACACACACACACACACACACACACACACACACACACACACACACACACACACACACACACACACAAAAACACACACACACACACACACGCACACACACACACACACACACACACACACCCACACACACACACACACCCACACCCACACCCACACCCCCCCCCCCCCCCCCCCACACACACACACACACACACACACACCCACACCCACACCCACACCCACACCCACACACACACACACACCCACACCCACACCCACCCACACACACACACACACTAATGCCTATAATCACTTCTAAATTTATGCTAATCAATAAATTTGGTCCTTATTTATACACATATTCCATTATTTAATAAATATATATTACAGGCCTATAATTATATCTATCAGTATGTAATTTAGTATCACTTATTCATGTTAAGTTAAAGATAATCATCTACACACACACACACACACACACACACACCCACACCCCCCCCCCCCCCACACACACACATGCATGTGCACATGCACGTGCACACACACATGCACACGTACATATATAACATATACTAATATGCATTTCCCCAATTTATTAATTTATAAGTATATAAATACTACTTGATATATTTTTATTATTTTATTTTTTAAACACATGAGCATATATATATATATATATATATATATATATATATAAACTAATCAGCCATTTTTATAGTTTGGAAACTAGCTCAATACACTGTGTAGTTAGGTCGCCTCTTGGTAAAATAATTGGTGTTATCAACTTAAGATACCAAGTGATTTTATGTTTGTTTATACATGAACATATTCTTTCCTATATAAGTTCACCAACAAGTCTATATCCTCTCTAAAACCTACAGTTGTATGCATATTTAGAATTGATCATACACTCATACATGTAGGTGAAAATAATGACATCATCCCATGTCATGTAACTTCTACAATTAATACTAAATAATTCCCATCAAATTGAATGAATATAAAATTGGTATGATCATACATATATTTACATGTATATTTTCATATGTATCCTTCCTTATAAATATGTGTGTGTGTGTGTGTGTGTGTGTGTGTGTGTGTGTGTGTGTGTGTGTGTGTGTGTGTGTGTGTGTGTGTGTGTGTGTGTGTGTGTGTGTGTGTGTGTGTGTGTGTGTGTGTGTGTGTGTGTGTGTATTTCAACTTAGATTTCAAATTAACCATCTGGTAGTTATATTTTTTTGAAACCCCCAAAGTCTACATAGTGAAAATATAATAAGTTATAAAAGATAAACAATATTTTTTATGAATCAAATAAAACCATCAAACTCTAAAACCTACAACTGGTTATAATTTCTATGAAATAAGATGTCCTCAAAGCATTCATAAAATAACTACCATTTGATTCCAAATTAAAATATACAGTAATGTACCTAATGAGACCCTAAGAAAAAGACAAATAATTATTCATAGATTTCATTCAAAAAATTTATAACATATTTTAGAGGCCTAAGAATGGAATGAAATTCCATTCCTAGGTTTATAACCATAATGTTCTATATATCAAGGAAAATATTCTATCAATATACATGCAATCGACCCAAATAAATCCTACACTAGACATTTATTCCTTTCCCTCAAAGAAAATTTAGGATTGAAACGAACCCCATTTTATTTATCATACACAAGTTTAATATGTTATTTTCCTAGTTAAGGAAGATCCAAAATTTGATTTTAGATATGGATAACTCTTCGTTTTCCTAATACAATCTTCCTTTATTTTTACTCCATAGTCTTTTGTGATCTCTCATGTTTTCCTCTCACTATATTTCTTATTTTCCTCATCTTGTCCATGCATGCCTTATATGACCTCCAAAAACTCCTATTTTATGAACTAAACATCATTTAACTTCCATTTTTAATGAACCACTCCACCACATTTTTTAAACTCATAGTCCATATCTCCATATGAGATCATGGTGTTGGAGTTTTAGGTTGCACTCTAACTGAGAAGATAATTGTTCAAGTCCTCTACTCAAACCTAGTCTAACATGGGATTGGCCTAACACCATGGGTTGTCTATTTTTATGTCAAAACTCTATAATTTAAGGTGATATATCCATTTATATAAAAATATAGTACCTTACTAAAACCTAAATCTATCACAAAGAAAAAGGAGAGGTGAAAACTAAAATTAGAATCTAACCTATGTGGTGATGCACCAATTGATAAATGATCCACTCTTAGCTTATGCACTTTCATGACTAATAATGAATTTAATAAAGATAAGGTTTGATCATATTATTCAAAAATGTTTCAAACATGATTATTTTTGCATGAAGGTTGATAAGAGGCCTATAACTTAAAGGGAAGAAAGGCATAGGTATGTCCAAGACACTAAAATTTTATGACACTTCAAAAGGAAACTCTCTAGCTAATACTTCACACAACCTTAAATAAACCAAATACACATGAATAAAGTTACATTAAGTAAATATATATGATGATAGACAACATACATAATATAGATCAGAATTCACAAATCACTTCACATGTAACATATTTAGAACTTATCTTATATTGCTTCAAAGGAGTTACACAAATATTTTGGTAGAGCTTTGCTACACCCAATCAAGGGATGGACAGCAAGAGCTCAATCACTATATTTATATAAATAATAGAAGCCAATATATAGTAACTTAGGCATAGAAGGGGTCATCAATGAGCCCAAAATGGCATGGGGTAGTTATAAAAGCATTTTCTCCCTCTTTGAATATTAACATTCCCTTAATGATACCAATTTAGTATTTAGGTGGATGTAACTACCTCAATTGTCATAAATAATTATTTGACCTTCCCTAAAATAGTTCCACATAATTCCTTTTATAATTTATTCAAAGCATATGTGGGTGTAATTAGGTCCTTTTGGGGATTGAGTAGCCTTTGCATCAATGTGCATGTCAAATGCTTCATGAAACTACCTATGACCTGAAATAATGGTTCCCATTTTGGTGTAGGGTCACCTAAATGATAGTCAAAATGCATTGAAATGGTCAATAAATGTCCTCAAACCACTTCCATTCACTAGATCCTTCCACTTATTTTATAAGTATGCATGTGTAGATTGCTTTCCAAACTTTTGCCAATGTTCACTATGATAGTGATTCCATAGTTTAACTTGTGTTTCAAACTCATATGATGAAACTTAGATAACCTTTATACATCCTTTAGTTTATTGTTCTTGATGTCCCTAAATATTTTCTTGCATTCAACATACCTTAGCCTTGAATTACTATGTTGAATAAGTTGTCTCATAGATTAAAACTTTTGAAAGGGATGGTGAAAAAAATTTCAGTCAATTTCATGGGATAATTTGATGTTGTATAGCTAGAACATGTCCTACACATAATCCTTTCATGGTTCATAATTATTTATTTGGATATACAACATACAAACTAAAAATAATTTATAGTTTTGCACTCTAAGGAGGCATCTGTACACCTTTCATATCATATAATGCCATGAGTTGAAGACCCTTTAATTTTTCTATAGGGTCCAAGTGATAGACTAAGCACTTCTAAGAAAAATAATGGATTTTTAGTTAAACCTCTATATATTGGTTACTATTAGGGTTTAAGGGAGGTTTTAGAGGGTTTGGGGATTTTAAGATTGGGTCTTAAAGATATGATCTTGTGTTTATGAACTACTTACACTAATCCTAAGCTAACAAGACCCCTCATTCCCCTTAAACATTTTGATTTCCTAATCATAACCTCTTTTTCCATGGTGAGTACTTGAAGGTGCTTCATTTGTGGAGAGCTTATCCTTTGAGAAGTTTGTATAGGTTTGAATGTGGAAATATGTACTTTAGTGATTTCTATAGGGCCTAGGCTAGGACAAAGGGATTTAAAGTAGTGAAAAAATGCCCCCAAAGAGGATTTATAACCTTTCAAATCTTCAAACTATGTTCTACTTTCCTCTGTTGATGTCACAATCATGATGGACCCTGGGTATAGTTCTATATGCACACTTCATCTATAAAACTTTATTTTTACATTAGTCCATGAACTATGTATAACTCATAAATGACTAGTAAAAGACAGAAGATGTTTTAGAGAGTGGAATTATTTTCTCTAGTGTTAATTTTGCATTTTGTAGTGCATACAGTCTAGTTCTCCAACACCTACAACCTTATAACTTTACACAAATCATGGAGGTCAATATAGAGAACTTCAAGAGACTTAGTTAAGTGCCTTACGAGTACTTCTTCCTTCCCTAACTCATCTTTCATATGGATATCCTCTACACCCTTACCTTTGAGATAAAACTAGACTTTTTAGGCCTCTTCACTATAACTTTGACCCTACACATGCCAACTAAGTAGTCATGGTGGTGACTAGGTAACCTTAGAGAACCTTAAAGATGGTTTCATAGATGAAAATTAGCATTTTAATGGGATTTTAGTTGATTCTTCACCATCAAGTCATTTATATGCTTTATGCATGGTTGGAGGTGTCCACCATCTTAAGAATGGTCCATAAAGTATGGACATCCAACCTTGAAAAAAAGTCCATGGATGTTTAGGGAATTTATCCCTCTCCTACCATGAATATTTTGGATTCCAATTCAAAGGCTCCATGGATATATGAACATTAGAAGTTGGTGTTAGGGTTAGTTACAGGTAGTTTTGACTCCCAAATTTCTTAACAATCATTTCTACAGTTTAGCTCCCCATTTAAAATAAAATTTACATGAATTTTTAATTCATAGGGAGACTTAAATTAATTTAGGATCTCTATATAAGAGTAGGCATGTGGTGGAGTGAGTGAGCATGTGAACATGCCCCTCAAAATACTTGCACATAGGTAGATTATCTCAAGCTAGTCTTTTGGGCATTTGGACCATTTTTTCCACCTTTTAACCATTGAATCCCATTTTTTGATTCTAAATCATGCCTCAAATATTTAATTTGGAAATTATATGGATCAAAACAATATGTAAAGGCCTTAGGTTATCATTGAGGTTTGGGGGCTAGACTCCCTACTTGCCAATATCATCACACTTCCAAGTTTTTTGAATGTAAACCTAAGTTATAGACCTTACTATGGGTTATAGGGGAATTTAAACATCATTAAATCATGAAAAAACCTTTAATTAACCCAAAGTTAACTATATACATCATGTAACATGGACATATCTCTAACCCCATTGCTTGCATGCATAGATAAGACTTAGTATGAGACAAAATAATGATTATGTCTACTATTTGTCTCATCAAAGTGAGTATATGGGCCTCTTAATACTTATGCATTGAATTTGGGGAATTTTTTTATTATTTTAAGGGTTACATATCATTATGTTGGCATAAAATAGCCTCAAACTATCTACCAAAAATGCACTCAAGCCTGCATCTTAGAATATGGCCTACAATATTTGATCTAAGGGTGTTGATGATTATAGGAGATGTATGTAAATTTATTGAGATTGTTACCATGTCCAAGTGATGGAATTTAAATTTTGACTTCCCTTATAACCTTTTTGTCTATTTAACCTTAGTCTTATGCTTGTGCCTACTTATGTAGTTTCATGGCTATGATGATGTCACCATATTTTTATAAGGGTAATGACCATCATGTATACACCATAAATAATTTTAACCTTATCTCCATTTGAATCTATATTGTCTATCTGAATCCAAATGAGGTGGAGACACCAATCTAGGCTAAAAAATCCACCCTATGATCCTTCCTCAACATGACTATTATAGGCTTGTCAGAGGTCTATGTTAGGAGAAAAATAACTTGTAGGGTGTTTGATTCTTATGGAAAGGGTGGTTCATATCACATCCGATACTATTTTGGAGTTTACAATAAATGGGGTTCATGACAACACTTGTATCTTGGACCATTTAGATAGTTCCTCTTAAGGCCCTACTATAGTGGCCTTTATGGTTGACCATAGGTACTCCCTGTAGCACTCCCATGTTGTCACATGACCATATAGGTCTAATGTTTAATGAACTCAATGGTATGAATGGTTATAGTGTAGTATGGAGGTAAATTTGGGATGATAAGTCCTTGGGGAGGGTTAATTGAATGAAGAAGCTGATAGTTTAGACACATTGGAGTAGAGTGAACATAACACACAGTGGTAACACAACATAATGGTAGTGAAATTATAGTGGGACTCTGTGAATATGGAATTGGCATGGAGTGAGTACAATACCTCTCCTAAGACCAAACCAAGTGGACCCTGAGGACACAATAATAGATATAGAAGTAGACATAAAGGTTTCAAGAAAAATCAAGGCGTTTATGGTCCCAAAATGAAACCTAAGAATTTCAAAATTATTTTAACACTATGAACAAACCTTAAACTTTACAAAATGTGACTGGTGGTTTAAAAGCATGGAAATAAGTATGAAAATACTATGAAACCATTATGCAGGATTGGGGAGAGGTTTACAAGTATGAAGACAGACCACCACCATTTTAACACCTCTTTCATATCCCTTAAGGCACATTGGAATCCTTTAGGTGCTCTTGGACAATAGACACATTCTATTATGTAGTGTTATTTAACCATACATATATTGATCTCTATGAAGTGTGTTGAGACAACCATAGGACTATCAAACCATAAATCTAGGTGATAAGGGATTAAGATCCTTGAAATATTTATGCAACCTTGTAAACTTTGCTTATAACCCCTAATAGAGGCACCCAAAACTTGTCTCTTACACAGAATGGTCTATAGACCATGCAAAGAACATATTCAAGGATATTTTAATTCTATTTTATCTCACATGTGTGGATTGAATTCTAAAATAATCATGAAATAATTATACATGACTTGAGGAAATAGGAGAAATGATTATTCTAAGCAAATTAATCAAATTCATTAGAAAACCCATTGGTCCCAAAAGTTCTTGTATAGGTGAGAAGGATAAATTCTTAATGAATTTTTATAGATAATAGGCCTTGATCTTCAATAAAAATGCCATGAGTGATTATCCCCTTGATTCTACCTTCCATAGTCAAAAGCTTAGACCCCCACTCTCCTTCTATTGTATATAATAACCATGAACTTGAGAGGTCATCTGAGCTTTCCAATGAGATTGATGTAGAGGAGAAATGTTTTTGGGCACTTACCAAGTTAAAACACTATGATTCTTCCACCATTGAACAACTCTGAACTCACTCTGCAAGGATATGCCCCTGAATAAGTTAACCCATATAATATAGATCTATAATGTTTTGAAAGTACTTACAAAGTGCTCATTTTCCTACAAATATCATTATTTTAGTCCTAAATTTTTTTTCATTAGTGTTTTAGAGGGAAATTAGGAGCGAAATATAGCGTTTGACTTAGTGATATGACCTAAGGGAGATGAAAGGTCACAAATGTCATGTGTGAGCCTATTTTGGAGGAAATGAGCCTTGATCAAGGAAATAATTAATATAATTAAGGTATAAAACCACATTATAATGGTTTAATGAGGCTCATTAGGTAGTTGAGAGGTGTATAGGGTGATATAGTGGTCTATTAAGGCTAAAACCATTGACTAGGCTTAAGCACATGGATTTAAAATAGGATCAACAACTATATCACATGTTAATGCATATAGAACACTTAAAAATCAATGAAACCTTAATTATATATCATAATATTCTATAAAATTAGTCTTTAAAACTCAAATATGGTCATACCTCTAATAATTATGCATGGCTAATGTGTTTTTAGGCCTTTATCAAGGTACATCCTCCATTTGCCTTCATTATTACATCTCCATCAGGTTGAGGATCCTTAAGGATGGATAAGGGTCAATTAATCACTTTTTACACCATTAAACTACATTACTCAAACTTTATAAGAGGTATAAAGACCACTAAAGACTTCTAAGGCATAT
This sequence comes from Torreya grandis, assembly GCA_037957365.1. Taxonomy (NCBI): domain Eukaryota; kingdom Viridiplantae; phylum Streptophyta; class Pinopsida; order Cupressales; family Taxaceae; genus Torreya; species Torreya grandis. The sequence goes on from JARHVA010001442.1 coordinate 3,215,850, forward strand.
TTAAAATGTGACTAGATAATGGAGTGACTAGACATCCCTTTAGAGCTTGCAACATGAGTAAAAACTAAGTGTCAATGATGTATCATGAACCCAAGCTATAAGTTTGTCCAATTTATAGGTCTAGGACTATAAATTGACCAACATTTCTAGTGACTTAGCTAGCTTAACCAATCTATTCGTCATGGAACCCATAAAAATGATCATACTTGCTCATGATGACTAGACATATGGAGCATGATTGTGGCATAGGTTCTTCCTTCATCTTATACAATTTTAGAGAAATGAAACACACCAAATCAGTAGTAAATAAAAAATAAAACACCAAAAAACTACCTAAATAGTATAACCAAAAAACAAACATGATATTTTTGTAAAGGCACTAGGAGGTAAAAGATAACCTACCTACTTATGTACAAGAGAACATAAAAGAGAACTAGTATTAGAATTTGAGATACATCCCATTGAAAGGGATGGGAAGGATATCTTAATTAATAATAGTAAGTTCAAAGGAATTGGTCTCTTTCCAAATTTTATGATAAAATGCCCACTCTAAAGACTATCAAATTTAGAGTGTTTCCTTAGTTTTGCATGGTCCTCATCCCATTTGAGGACTATATCACCTTGTTAAAATCTTATAAAGGAGGATATATTGTCTAATGAATTATTAATTGGCTATTATTAGACCACATGATGTTTATATAATTTTATCTTGTCTCCTCAAACTATCTTAGTTAATTCAACCATATTTTCATATCATCATCCTCTAGGAGCTCAAGTTGATGGGTAAGATCTAGTACAGGTAGTTTAAGAGATATATGAATTTATATCTTATCTCCCATAGAGATGAAGGTATGGGGAATATACATTAGAATTTTTTTGTGTCACCCTATCTTCCCTTAAGGTAGTCTTCAATCTAGTTTGCCACTCTCTCTGACTATCTTCCATTGTCTTCTTGATAATCCTCAATAAGTCTTTATTTATGGACTTTTCTAGTCCATTGCCCTATGTGTAATAGTTAGAGGATGATTTGAGATAAATTACATCTGAATTATCCAACTCACATAAATTTATACTATTTAATTCCAATGCATTTTTATAAATGATTATATAAGGCACACCAAATCTATTCACAAGGTTGTTATAAAAGTCTAAGATAGAATTCTCATTAGCTTTTTTGAGGGCAACTGCTTCAACCCACCTTGTGAAGTAGTTTATGAATATGATGATCCAATTATTTAATTTAATTTAATGTGGGTGTATTATTCCTATTAAATACAATCCAAACTACATGAAGGTTTATTCTACTTGTATTGATTATAAGGGAAGGGTAGCTAGTTTTTATTTGCCAATAAACATGAGACATTTTTGACATTTCCTTACCCAAGAGTGTGCATATATAAAAAAAGTGGGCCAAAAGTAACAATGTATAATTAAATTTTAGGCTATTTTATTGGAATAAAAGTGTCCACCAATTGGACCACCATGGAATTATTTTATAAATTTGTCCACTTGGCATTATTCAACACACCTCAAAATCATGCCTCCTATGTCTCTCTTGAAAAGTACTCCATCTATCAAGACATAGGGTATAGTTTTAAACATTAATTTACTAATCTTGGCTCTATATAACCACATATGAAATTGGAATAATTAGAGAAATTTGATCACATCATGTGTCTAACTCAAAGGTGTGTTGTTTTAACTACTTTTTGGTTATCATGGATTGCCAACACTTGATCTTTACCTTCCTTTACCTTTGCTTTAAGGTTCTCACATAATCGTATACTCATAATAATATTTTTAACTCTAACCTCAAGGTCATACTCCATGAATTTTTTTAGCCACCCAACTCTCTTATCATTTAGGTTTCTATTTAGCATGAATTCCTTAATTCTTGGGTGTACTACCATAAGTATGATCTTGCCATTAGAGGCCATGTGAATAAATTTTGTTAAGCCTCTAAAAAAAAATCACATGTTTTTATAGAAATTTATACCTCCCCTCATATCCTTGTAAGGCCTTACTAAAGAAGGAAATAGGCTATTCTAGGCCTTAATCATTCTAATGCATTAACATGGTAGATATTGCATCTAATGTAGAGAAGGCATACAAGTATAATTATTGTTAAAATTAGGATTAAGGATTATATGGGAATGAGATATGGCCTACTTGATGGCCTAAAATATCCTCTTACTTTATTTTATCCTTTTAAATTCTTCGTGCTTCATTAACATGCAAGTAAGAGGCTTGACCAACTTTGCAAAGCTTGGGATAAACCTTTTTATGAAATCAATCTTCCTCAAGAAATGTTGCAGACCTTTATTATGACTCAAAATGGGTAAGGATATAATAGACTCAAATATTTTAGGGTATATAAAAATACCATCCTTAGACACTCTATGGCCCAATAATCTGCCCTCATGAACATCAAAGATGTACTTTTTAGGATTCAATGATACTCCAAACTGCCTACATCTTTCAAAGACTAGTTTCAAGTGAGCTATGTGGTATTCTAGGTTATTTGAGAAAATAGTGATGCCATCAAGGTAGATAAGCACCATATTATTTATTAAAACCTCAAATTTAACATCCATTTCCCTTTAGAAAGTTAACCGTATATTAGATAGTCTAAAAGGCATCTTCATGTATGCATAAGTACCCGACTTTGTGGTGAAGGTAGTCTTATGCCTATATTTTTCCTTGATCATGATTTTATTATAACTAGAGTAGACATAAATAATTGATAACCTATGAGATATTCCAACCTTTTGAAGAATCTAGTCTGTTTAGGGTAGTGGGCAATGGTATTTTAGAGACACTTTGTTGAGGTTTCTAAAGTCAACACACAAGTGTAACTCCCAATTCTTCTTCCTCAATGGAAAAAATTTTACCACCAATGAGGAGTGTTTTATGGTAAATATTATCCTTAACTCAATAAATTTGAACAAATGTCTTCTAATCAGCTCCTCTACCTTTGGATTGATAGACCATTATTTATGCCTAACTAGTTTTGCATTATTCTCCAAATCAATGGTGTGTTGTGTAAGTTTGGGGTAAAATCCCTAAAAATACTTTTATTCCCATGAAAATACATCTGAATACTCTTTTAAAAAAGAAAAAAAGTTAGATATCTCTTCTATTATGTTATTTTTTCCCAACATCAACAACTTATCTTTAAAAATTTCTACCCTTTCATAATGTTCCTCCTTAGCTAAGATACATACCTTATCTTTTTTCATTTGGTCATCTTCATTGAATATGATTTCCAATGTTATAAGTCCCTTAATTATCTTTCTAGACCTTATTTTTTCTATCTTATCATCATATTGGTGTTGGAACTTGCTTTGATTCTTGTGGTAGAATTCTGCCTCTTACATGAGAAAACATAATTTACTCATCATTATCAAAAACCTACCAACTAACCTCATTTTCAAGTATATTTTTCATACATATGACATTTATCTTGGCTTGAATTTCAATAAATTTTATCCCATCTACAATTTCATACTTGGATTTAATGGTTGTAATCCTATCTGCATGTTGGTTTACCTCCTTTGGTATGGATTGTATGTTGAATGCCAATAAATCTTATATGAGGTCCCATACATGATGTTTATAGTCCTTAAAATAATATTTTTTAACTAAAATTATAACCTTTAGTTTTTGAAAAAAAATATCACTATCACCCTTTACTTGAAGGAGTTTCACACCTCTCCTTTTTGCATCTTGCAAACCATGTAGAAGAGCCTCATACTCAACTATGTTTGAGGTGAAGCTGAATTAAAAACTTGAAACTGAGTAGTATTTATAATTTGAGGATGAAATAAACATGACTCCCACCCAATGACCATTCTTTGACCTTTATCCATAAAATAATAAGGTCCACAAACCATATTCTTCTTGAGTTATGCTTTTTATGTAAGGTATATCAACACCTTCCTCATGCATATAATACACTCCAAAATTTACCTCCTTAATGTTGTTATAGGGATCAAATACATGATTTTGAGATACCAATTCATATAATTAGTGGTTTTAAATGCCCTCAAGATGATAATGAGGCTTTTTTCACTAACATTCTCATCTTCATCAAGTATGGTGTAATTGACATTTTGAAGGTTGGGCATATAGGGTTCTAGATGGAACCTATAGATAGGTTCAAACCTAATATTTACCCTAGTCCAATATCTAGTCCTAAATACCATGTATGACCAATTATAGAATAATTAACCCCCAATTTTTGTAGTAAAGTCCCTAGATAGGCATAGGTAAAAGTATGGGGGGAAGTCAACAACCATAAAAACTTGGGTAATGACATAATTTGGGTAGGCTAATAATTTAATCTTAAATTCCTTAAAAACACATACTATTTTAGTGGGAGAACCATCCAACTATATAACATCCTATTCATTAGGCACATACTTAAGCTTAAGTTTATTTGATATGGATTTGGGTATGATTGAAGTTGAGGAACTAGAATGTATCATATTATTGTGGAATAGATAGTCCCCTATGATTATTAACAAGTAAAATGGAGGGGTATTAAAAACCTTAGCGGCTTGGACAAAATCATGAGCTTGATCTTGACTAGGAACTTAAACTTGACTAGGCTAACTACTATTGACAAAAACAATGCTTACTTTGTCATCTACTTTATTCACATGAGAGAGCTTCAAAAGATCTTGTTGGAGGATTTATTTCTACCATATAATAGATATGGCATCCCATATGGACATGATGGCATTGGAATTTTTCATGTAATACATAATATTGAATGGAATATTTGTGCTCTTGGATTGCTTCTTGGAGATGGAAGTGTCACTTGACACTTGAGTGACATGAAGAACAAAAGGAGCCTTCTTCTACTACCCATGATGCTGAGGTACTTGTTGAGAGTAGGGGCCTTAGTGTCTATATTTGGAGTGTTAGGATGTTGAATGACTTATGAAGGTATGGAAGAGACCTTAGTCTTCCCTAAACTATCATCCATTACCTCCTCTTATCCCTTATATGGGATGTTATTGATTCATCTACCTTTTATATAGTCTACCCAATGTTTACTGATACATGTTAAAACACATGCTCCCCTTAATCAAAATTAATGCAAGATGTACTATATGGTACCTCACCCATATTTTCTTATTTTTGGTTTGAAGCATCTAATCATGTCACTATAGGCATGTTACCTTGGTTCATTAAAGAATAATGTGGTAGAGGAGGCATTATGACATGGCCTTGAAATGGAGGAGCATGCTACCAACTAAAGTATTGAAATGTTTCTAAACTTACATGCAATACCATCTCATTAGATTTTCCCCCTAATTATTGTCATTGGCCTTCTTGTGAAAGTTTGTTTTTTGTAAGAACCAAGGCTTTTGATCTACTTGTAGTTGTGGGATTATAAATATTGTAAGGGCTATCTTGAGTAATTTAGCCTTAGGATTTTTAATTTTATGGATAATGGGGTCTATTTTAGGGATGAAAATTATATTAATATTAGTAATGGCCTTAATATGGCCTACATGAGGTTTTTTGCTACCTCTTTAAAGCCACTAGCTTGTTGTTTTATATTTTCAACAAGCCTTCAATTTTACCAATTCTATCCATTTGACTGTCATAAGGTTATACTTAATTAATTGGAGTAGGTAATCATGAAATTTTAGGTGGAGTTGGCTGGAGGTCAATAAAGAGGGGAATGAGAGGTATTGGCATGAGTTTCCCTATTTGTATCAACCAATTTTCTACCCTTATAGATATATCATAAGCTTTAAGAAAAGTTATCACACCCATGGATTAAATCATGATTACAACATCTAAGTATAATGTTCTTAAGTAATAAATAAAATCATAATTGGGTGTGGGCTTAATGATGATAAGGATTCTATCCCATGTTTTTTAGAATCTATTATTGAAATCAACCATATATTCTTGGGCTGCCCTCTTGATTGAGCTAAACTATTCAACTAGTGATGCATAGTGACTCCTATCCTAAAAATTATTTCAAATACACTCATTAAACTCATCCTAGGTATTTATTGAGGTAGGATTTAGACCCCTATACCACTCTAAGTCTTTTTATTTCAAGGATGTGGCTAGTAGCCACATGGCTACATTCTCTTGGGAGATATTATTTACTGAGAAAAGGTTTACAATGTTAGCTATGTACTCTATAGGAGTGGTGGATTGTTCACTTATAAATTATGGTAAAATATTAAAGGAATAAGTATGTATATCATCATATTATGTAATGTTAATAGGGATGCCACCATTGAAGGGGACACAAGCTTTCAATTTAGGCCTTGCCATTTATATTGGTATACCTTTAAAGGACTATGTATGGGTAGAATTTATAGATTTTAGAGATGTGGAAGATTTAGGGGTGATAATTTTTGGTTTGAAAAGTGAACCCTCTTCTTACTTGTAATTTTTAATGGTAATTCAATGAACTAAACTTGATTACCTTTTAAGGCAAACCTAGTGGATATTTAGTGCATGAAGTTGCCTTCCAATCTAGTGATGACTAATCCAAGACTTCCAAGTGTCCTCCCAAATTGATAATATATCCAAAAATAATTTCCAAGTTACTTTTTTTGTAGTCCCATCGAGTGTGCCAAAATTGTTGGATTTCTAGGTTGTTCCTTAGCTAAGAAGATAATTATTCGAGTCCTTTATTCAAACCTAGTCCACCATAAGATTGACCTAAGAATATGGCTTATCTAGTTTTAGGTAAAACCTATAAAATTTAATGGCTTATATCCCTTGATATGACAATATGGTACCTTCTTAAAACCTAAATATATCACAAATAAAAGGAGAGAAGTGAAAGTTAAAATTAGAATCTAACCTATATGGTGATGCACCAATTGATCAATGATCCACTCTCAGTTTATGCACTTTCATAACTAATAATGAATCTAATGAATAAAAGGGTTGATCATATTTTTCAACAATGTTTTAAACATGACAAATTTCATGAAGGTTGATAATAAACTTGCAACATGAAGGGTAGAAAGGCATAGGTCTATGCAAGACACTACAATTTTATGACACTTCAAGATGAAACTCTCTAGCTAACACTTCACACAACCTGAAATAAACCAAAAAACATGAATAAAGATAAATTATGGATGTATATATGATGAATATAAAACATAAATAATATATTTCAAACTTCACAAAGTACACTTCACATTCAATAGAATCATAACTTATCTTATATTGTTTCAAAGGAGTTACACAAAGATTTTGGTAGAGATTTACTACACCCAACTAATGGATGGGAAATAATATCTCAATGCCTACATTTATATAGAGAATATAAGCCAAGAGATAGGAAATTAGGCATATAATGGGTCAGTAATGAGCATAAAATGGCATGCAGTGGTTACACAAGCATTTTCTCCCTCTTTGAGCATTGTCATTCCCTTAATGAGACCAATTTGTCATTGAGGTGGTTGTAACTACCTCAATTGTCTTAAATAATTATTTAACCTTCCCTAAATAGATCAAAATCCTTCCCTTTGGTAGTAATTCAATGCATATGGGGGTGAAATTATGCCCTTTTGAGTGTTAAGTAGCCTTTGCATCAATGTGCATGCCAAATGCTTCATGAAATTACCTCTGACCTATAGTAATGGTTGCCATTTTATTGTCAAATCAGCCAAATTATATTTAAAATGCCTTTAAATATTCAATAAATATACTCACACCACCTTTCATTCATTGGACCATTCCATTTGTTTGATAAGTAGGCTTGTATAGTTTACTTTCCAAAATTCTGCGCATGTTCACTATGCTAGTGATTCCATAGTTTAAATTGTGTTTCCAACTCATCTGATGGAACTTAGATAACCTTTAAAATGAATTTATTGTATTTTTTTTGAGGTATCTTAAGAGTTTACCACATATAAATTACCTTAGCCTTGCATTACTAGGCTAATTAGGTTGCCTCACAAACTAGCACTTTTGAAAGGGATGGTGAAAAAAATTTCAATCAATTTCATGGGCTGATTTGATGTTGTATATGTAGAAAAAGTCCTTCACATACTCTTTCAATGGTTTATAATTATTTTTTAGGCTTTGTAACATATAAAATAATATTATAATTTTTCCCTCTCAAGAGGCATCCATACACCTTTCATACCATCTAGTGCCATGAGTTGAAGCCCCTATAAGTTGTTTAGAGGGTCCAAGGGATAAACTAGGCACTTCTAAGAAAAATAATAGTTTTTATTTGAAACTCTATATATTAGTTACTATTAGGGTTTAAGGTAGGTTTTAGAGGGTTTGTATATTTTAGGATTAGGTCTTGAAGATCTGATCTTGGGTTTATGAACTACCTATACCAATCTCGAGCTAACAAGATTCATCACCTCCCTTAAACATTTGGATTTCCTAAGCATACCCCATTTTCCCTTGGTGAGTACTTGAAGGTGCTTCCTTTATGGAGTTATTTTCCTTTGAGAATTATCTATAGGTTTGGAAGTTGAAATATGCATTAAAGTGGTTTATTTAGGGCCTAGGTTAGGCCAAATATCTTTAGAGCAGTGAAAAAATGCCCCTCAATAGGATGTATAACCTTTCAACTCTTCAAACCTGTTATGATTTCCTCTTTTAATGGCATAATCATGATGGACCCTAGTATAGTTCTATCTACACACTTTGACTATAATACTTGATCTACATATTGGTCCATGAACTATGTTTGCCTCATATATGACTGCTAAAATACCCTTAGATGTTTTGGAGAGTGGCATTATTGGCTCTTCCCTTTTGTAGTGCACACAGTCCAATTTTCTAACACCTATAACTTTATGCCTTTATACCAGTAATGTATGTAAACATGGAGACCTATAAAATAATTATTCAAGTTCCTTAAGAGTCTTTCTTCCTTCCATAACTCATTTTGCATATGGATATCCTTTGCACCCTTAAATTTTGAGTGCAAACTAGCCTTTTTAGGCCTCTTTCATATAATTTTGACCCTACACATTCCAATAGGGGAGCCATGGTGGTGCTCAAGGGACCTTATAGAACCTTAAATTTGGTTTCATATCTAAAAATTTTCATTTGAATGGGTTTTAAGGTGATTCTTCACCATTGCATCATTTCCATGCTTTGTACAAGGTTGGAGGTGTCCACCATCTTAAGGATGGTTCATAGAGTATGGATATATAAACCTAAAATATATGCCATGGATTTTTAGATAATTTACCTCCATTATTACCATTAATATTCTATATTCCCATGTAAAGGATGCATGGAGATATGAGCATCATGAGTTGGTGTTAGGGTTAGTTGCAAGTAGTTTTGAGTCCCAAATTTATTAAAAAAAATTCATACATTATAGGCCCACATTTACAATCAGATTATCACTAATATTTATTTCTTATGGATACTTAAATCCCCTTAGGAGCTTTGGATCATAGGAGTCATGTGGTGGAGTGGGTGAGCATGTGAACATGCCCCTCAAAATGCTTACACACAAGTGGACTATCATGAGTTGGTCTTTTGGTAAGTTGGATTATTTTTCCACCTTAAAACCTTCAAAACTCACTTTTTGAGTCTAAATAGTTCCTCCAATCTTCACTTTGTCCATTGGATGGGTCATAAAAACATGTAAAGGCCTTAAGTTATCATTGAGGTTTGGGTGCCAAACTGCTTGCTTGATAATAACATCACACCTCCAAGTTTTTTGAATTAAAAATTGAGTTATAGACATTTGGAATGGTTATATGGGACCTTAAACATCATTAAATAATTAAAAAAAACCTTTTATGAACCCCAAATTAACTATAAACATCATATAACATGGACGTATATCTAACCCTACTATTTGCCTGCACAAATAAACCTTGGTCTGATTCAAAATAGTGAGTATATCCACTATGTTTCTCAATAAATTGAGAATATGGACCTCTTCCTTAGGTAATTACCACATTATTAATTGAATATTGAGACTTGGTTATGCTTTTAAGGGACCCATATCATCATATTGGCTCAAAATTGCCTCAAACTATCTACCAAAAAATGCACTTAGACCTACATCTTAGAATATGGATTGTAGTCTTTGATATGAGAGTGTTGGTGATTTTGGGAGATGTTTGTCAAATTATTAGGATGATTACCATGTCTATGTGATGGTATTTTAATTTTATCTTCCCTTAGAGCCTTTATATCTATCTAACCTTAGTCTTATGCTTACACCTACCTATATAGTTTAATGGCTATGATGACATCACCATATTTTTAAAGGGGTAGTGACCATCATGTATATACCATAAATATTGTGAACCTTGTCTCCCTTTGTATTTATATTTTATATCTAACTCCACATGAGGTTGAGACACTAATCTAGGTTGAAAATGCCACTCTATGATCCTTCTTGACCATGACTATTGTAGGCTTATCACCAGGTCTATGTTAAGAGGAAAATATCCTATAGGGTGTTTAAATATTATGTAAAGGGTGGTTCATATCACATCCAATCCCCTTTTGGAGTGTAAAATACATGGTTTTCATGATAACCCTTACATCTTTGACCATTCAGATAGTTCCTCTTGAGGCTTTACTATAATGGCTTTTATGGTTGATTGTAGGTGTTCCCCTTAGCATTCCTAGGTTGTCACATGACCATAAAGGTCTAATGTTTTATGAAATAGGTGATATGGATAGTTATAGTGCACTATGTAGGTAAATTTGGGATGATCATTCCTTGGGGAGGTTTAGGTGAATAGAGAAGGTGATAATGTAGACACATTAGAGTGGAATGAGCATAACATATAGCGGTAACCTAACATAATGGTAGTGAAACTATAGTGGGACTATGTGAATATGGAATGGTCTTGGAGTGAGTAAAAAAACCTCTCTTAAGAAAAACCCAAGTGGACCTTGAGGACACCATAATGTATATATAAGAAGATATAAAGGTTTTAGGGTGAATTGAAAAGTTTTTATGGTCCCAGAATGAAACCTAGGAATCTTATAATTACCTAAACATCTACAAACAAACCTTAAACTTTAAAAAATGTGTTTGGGTGGTCTAAAATAATAGAAAGTGGTATGTAAAGACTATGAAACCATTATGTAGGATTTAGGAGAGGTATAAAGGTATGAAGACAACCAACCACCATATTAACACCTCTTTCATATCCCTCGAGGTACATTAGAATCCTATAGGTGCTCTTGGACCATACACATAGTCTATTATGCAGTGTTATTCAACCATACACAAATTGATTTTAATGAAGTGTGTTGAGGTAACTAGAGGACTATAAAAATTTGAATCCAAATGATAAGGAATTGAGATCCATTATAAATCTATATAACCTTGTAAACTTTGATTACAACCCCTAATAAAGGCACCTAAAACTTGTCTCTGATACAGACTGGCCTATAGATCATGCAAGGAGCCTAGTTAAGGATATTTTCATGTTATCTAATTTCACATGTGTGTATTTAATGCTTAAATCATCATGGAAGTATTATATATGACTTGAGTAAATATGATAAATGATTAGTCTCAATAAATGAATTAAATTCCTTAGAAAACCACTAGTCCCAAAAGTGCCTGTGCAAATGAGAAGGATGCAGAAATCCCCAAACTTCTTAATGAATTTTCATATATAATAGGCCATCAAAATCTATATAAATAACATGAGTGATTATCCCCTTGAGTTTACCTTCCATGGTTAAAATCTTAGACCCCCACTCTTCTTCTATTGTATGAAATAACCATGAACCTAAGGAGTCCTTTGAGCTCGCCAATAAGCTCAAGGTAGAGGAGCAACAACTTTTGGGCCCTTACCAAGTTGAAAAACTATGATTATTCGACCATTTTACATCTCTAAACTCACCCTATAAGGATATTCCCCTGATTGAGTTGATCCATTAGTACAGATCTATACTATTGAGAAAGTACTTACAAAGTGCCCATTTTCCTACAAATCTCCTTATTTTTGTTCTAAAATGTTATTCACTAGTGTTGTGGATATAATTTATAAGGGAAATATAACATTTGAGTTAGTGAAATTACCTAAGGGAGATAAAAGGTCACAAATGGCATGTGTGGACCCATTTTGGAGGAAATAAGACTTGATCAAGGCAATAATGAATCTAATTGAGGTATGAAACCATACTATAATGGTTTATGTAGGCTCATGAGGTCTTTGGAAGGTTTATAAGTTGATATAGTGGTCCATTAAGGACAAAATAACAACTTATTATGGTCAAAACCATTGATTAGACTCAAGCACATGGATTTAAACGAGGCTCAACAACTAAATCACCATGCCAATGCATATAAAACACCTTAAAATCAATGAAACCTTAATTAGCTATCATAATATTCTCTAAAATGAATCTTGAAAGCTAAAAAATTGGCATACTTTTGATAATTATGCATAATTAATGTGATTTTAGGCATTTATCAAGCTATCTCCTCTAGTTTCCTTCATTATTGCATCTCCATCAGGTTGAGGATCCTTCAATATGGATATGCTTAAATTAATAACTTTGGATAACATGAGACTACATCAATAAAGCTTGATAGGAGGTATAAAGACCTACAAAGACTGCTAAGGTAAGTTTTAACTATGAATAGATAATGGAATGACTAGACATCTCTTTAGATCTCACAACATGACTAATAACTAAGTGTCAAGGATGGATCATGACCCCAAGCTATAAGGTTAGTCAATTTGTAGTTCTAGGACTAGAAATTGACCAACACCTAATAGCATAATTAATCTCCATTCTTCCTTGACAAGGTCAACCCTCAAAATCATAATGATAATGAATAACAAAACCCTAATTCAAGTTTTATTATTATCTATTTATTATCATTTTCTAATAAAATATAATAATTATAATCTATAATTTTCTAATTATAACTCAATTTTTTCCTTCAACCTCGATGTATTAAGCCTAGTTATGTAAAGTCCATATGTGCTTCCATGTCATATTTTAATCAACATTATTTTAGGGGTTATTTTGATTCTTTTGGATATTTATTAATTTCACCCAACATGATAATGATATCAAAATCAAGATAACTAAGCAATAACACAAGTAACACTTCAAACTACTAATAGCTAGAAATAGGTTCAGATTATAAGGACATAGTAAAATGATATAAATCAAGTAAACTGACATAATCTACGTTATATCACAAAGTATAATTTAACTAGTTAAATGAATTCATAAGAAAATCAACCAAATCAATGCAGTCATAACTCTATTAGATATAAGGAAATACAAAATTATTTTGCATAGCATAGTATAGATTTAGCATACATGATTAAATCACATCTCACAAGGAAATAAAAGAATTAAATACTTAGTTTTAACCAAATAACTAATTAAAATACTATTTATGTCATTTAATAATTGAAAGTGTTGTGTGCATGTGTTTGACAATACTCTCTCTCTCTCTCTCTCTCTCTCTCTCTCTCTCTCTCTCTCTCTCTCTCTCTCTCTCTCTCTCTCTCTCTCTCTCTCTCTCTCTCTCTCTCTCTACCCCCATCATTGGTATATGCACTCCCCTCTCTGATGTTGCTCTCCCTCTAAACTATTTGTGAGGGTAGGACAACCTTGTATCCAAATCATAAAAAAAAGTAGTAGTTTATCCAAACATAAAAGAACTATCAACATATAACCATAATAAACTATTGAATGAAATCAATATGCAAAAATAATGATCATAAATCATAATGAAACATATGTAACAATGATAAATAAAAGATGCTAATCATGAAGAAAGTAATGTAAATTTAAAATCATATAACATAAATCCATCTCAGAAATGAACATTAGATATTATAATCATTAACTACATAATCCATTAAGTATTACTTTAAACAATCTATAGAGAAAATAAGATGAGATGTCATTGTTTAACATCATTTGATTAAATCATTAAAAAGGGAGTTCAAATCAAATGTGTGAGATAGGAATCCAAGAAGGGATTTAGTCAAGTTTTATTATGATAATACTCAATAAAAACACATAAATAAATCTAACACCTCAATCCTAGCCACTCAAGGAGTAAGATAAAAATTTAATTAACAAATAACATAAGACAAAATAAGTATTTGTCACATTCTTTGTGAGCAAGAGTTGCATGTTAGCCTTGGAGGAATGTGCTCAATCATGTTCTCAAAGAGTATTTGATAATGGTGTTCCTTGCATCATTTCTCCTTGTCACTTTGGAAATTTTTGGCTTAGCTTTGGAAATATGTTGCAATATATCAATAATTTTTCATTATAACATTACAATAAAGCTTTGTCTTTCAATAATTCAACATTATAACTTTAGATTGGGAGTTTTTTTTAGAATGGTCATGGCAGTTCTATTTATAGCCTTTCAAATTAGCCCTAACCCAAGTGCAATTAGGTTAGATTTAACCATGGTTAGGTTTAATTTAACCATGGTTAGGTTAAGGAGTGTACAAGTAATTAATACATAGGATAGAGATCCCATTTATTAAGCATGGCTCTCCATTTTTATATTTAAAGCTTTAATGGATAAATTTTTAATTCCTTGAATTTGAGGATAATGACATCATCATATCCTCAATTTTATTAGAATTTCATTCTTTCAAAATCAATATTCACAAATTGCACATGGAAATTTCACTTAAGCATTTAATTGGGTTTGCTTCATTAATTCATTTTTATTATCATTTTTTCATTTAAGGAATTGTTTAAGTTCTCTGCTTAATGGGTCCAAAGGCCAATCTATCAATTTTATAGGTTATAAATTGACTATAGATGAATTTTTGAGAGGTTACTATTATGTATAGGATATTACCCCAAATAGGTATGCCTTTAAATAATTTTGGGTACTAATGTCTGATGTGCAGATAAAATTGGGACATTCAATGATTCTTAGGCTTAATTTTCACTCTTTGGAATAAATCAAACTGAATTATAGTTGGAACATGGTTGCAGCCAAATTGGTGTATATAAATTTTTCCCTTATTTGGAAATGTGTTTCAAGACACATTCATAGTAATTTATTCTAAAAAAAGAAAAAAATATTAATGTCTTGGATAATACCCCAGTGGGTGATGGATGAGCCCTAGATACCCACTCAAGGGATCAGGTAGAAAATAAAGTTGTTGAACATTCCCTCAAAAAGAAAGAAATGATTTGACTTATAAGTAATAGGGGTGAAAATACTTTTTTCCCAAACATAGTTATAATTAGTGGTACAGTGAGGTACCCTAGTAGGGTAGAGGAGTGCAAATACTAATCTTCCCAAAGTCAATTATATTCATTGGTACAATGAGGTGCCCCAATAGGGAAGGTGGGTGAAAATAATGATTTTCCTAAAGGCATTTATAGTTATTATCATAATTAAAATGACATAGTAGGGTGGATGGAAATGAGATATAATTCATCTTTACCCTAATAGGGTAGATAGGATCAAGGAAGGTCTACATAATTGAACTCGGTATGGAAAATTAGGAAAGAAGCCTTATGTACTAAATCTATACTTATAGAGTGACAATATGTTACATCCTAATTTCCTAACCAAGCTTTATTTGCTTATTAAATATATTTTAATGGGGTTAATGTTGTTTAATTACTATTGTAGCAAATTATTTTCATTATGCTAATATATGGATAGACATATAATTATTATTTTGTGTGACTCATTACCTAATTTATTAGATGTACATGAATTTCATATGTAAGTGGATTATGCTCATTCAATATTATTATGCTTCATTAACATTTTTATTGATTATCATTGATACAAGATAACTACCATTTGTATTTGTGAGGTGGATGTTGTCAGGGGATCTATAGCTCTACCAATTAGAGCAAAATTGATTACTTTCTTATATGCAATTAAACATGGAATTATACTAGAATGATAAAGTAGCTAGAAACTTGAGACAACAAGGAATTTGAGAGACAATACACACTCTTGTATTAGAAATTAATAGAAGAAAATACAATAAGGAAGATGGCACTTCTTCCTCCACCTCAAAGGCTTGCCACACCTCAAGACCTTCTTCCCTCTCTCTCTTGCTCAACACAACAACTCTAAAGCCTGAGTTGTTATCCCTCTTTGAATGCTTCAGCTGATCTCCTTGACCTTGCACCTGTAGATCTCCTTGACCTTGCTAGCTTCAATGCTTTTACTTGCCTTAGAATAATTACAATACATGCCTTATGGGTCTATAAATAAGATCCCATGCTTACAAAAAATAGAACTCTAACTACTAAAATTAGACACACAGCCCGCGACTTAAATTAGCCCCTTAGCATGCAAACACTCAGTTCAACTAACTGACTGTTCGTGCAACAAATAGTTCTGGACCGCACAGGCAACCGATGCCGGTCCCAGCTTGTCTGGTGCTGCCAACGTCAGCCGACTACCTGCCATCGCCAGTCTCCTTCTCCACTGCATCTGACCGACATTGGTCATACTACCGATGCCAGTGGCTCTGGTTCTTCAGCATCCTTCCTTGTGTTTGCAAACAGTTGAAGGTTTTAGCTCCACACCATAACAATCTCCCACTTGGAGATAAACAACTGCAACTTGTACCTGTACATGTACACCATCTATTTTGTTCTGTAGGCTCTGTATCCCTCTTTAATGTCACTCTTGAAGACCAACCATCACGCAAACCTGTGATGCGATCCCTGTATCTTATGCCACAAGAATTTTGTTGCTCCCAAATTCTCCATGACATACTTCTAACTAACTCTACCCTTAGCTCAAAAAACTCCTTGTATATGAAACCCTGCAACAAGTAACACAATACAGTAACAGGATAATGTAGCTAATATTATCCAACCTGGTAAAGATAAAATACAATGGTTAAACCTCCATTGTTTTGTAGCATAATCAAGACCATATACCATAGCCTTCTATCTCATGTATCCATCCACTCTCTTCTCTAAAACATGAATCCATCCCTCTATCCAGTGCTTCCTTCCAGTTGACAACACTACCAACAAATACCTGTTTGGTTCTCCAAGGACTCACACTCCTCATCCATGCCAAGCTCCCACTATTTCTAGATTCTACCTGCATTATTTCTTCCATCTTCCTAGTTCATGACTATCAGTAAGCAATATAAAGAAGGTGAACAATGAATATGAGGTTCACATACCTTTCCTAACCTCCACATGGGTGTTTGAGACTTAGAAATTCACCCAACATCCGTTCCAGTGACCGATCTAGGCCATCTCCCAGTCTGCTTCCAACCGATGTCGGTTCCCTGCACTGACCCTGACTACCGACGTCATTTCCCTGGCCGACACCGGTGTCCCTCCTGCTGACATCGGTCCTTATGACCGACGTCAGACTTCTCCTGTCCAACCTACCGACCCTGCTAGTCTGCACATGACTGATGTTGGTATCTGGATGACTGACGTCGGTGCCAAGCTACCGACATCAGTGTTTGTGTGTTCCTGTAAGTGATGAAATTTTTATCTGTGAGCTCTTCTTGGATCAAACCTCTATCCATGCTACCCTGCTTAGACTTATTTAGCCCCTATGACTGATCTCTGTCCTTCATCTCCTCCAAAAACACCAAGGCTTCTTTGTTCCTGTCAAAAGCATCAAATTTCCTCTTTCTACAATGAACTGTATCTGTGCTTTCCAAATTTGAACACATACCTTTTGAATCAAGAACTTCCATTCCCTTCCTGTTCTTGTGACCAAGCCTATTAGGCCACATCTTCAAATCTACACCAGAAGTAGAATCAGTAATACAAGTAGACAGATAAAGAGTATCTACTTTCTTACCTCTTGCTAGAATAAGTGCTCCCTTGGTAACCTTCCAAGAATCTACTATGAGGGTTATTGTGCATCCCTCATCTCCTAACCTTCCTACAAAAATCAGACTCTGCTTCAGAATCAGAACATGCATGACCTCTTTCAACACCCACATGTTGTCAATCTGCAATCTCAGCTGCACTTTCCCTTTGCCAACTTTCTGACAAGGCGTACCATCCCCTAAATAAAGAACTCCAAAGTCTCCCTATTCATACTCGTAGAACAAATCTCTGTTTGGGGATGCATGAAAAGATGAACTAGAATCTAAAATCCATGATCCTACCTGACTATCTGAAGAAAGTATGAGAGCATCTTGCATCACAATATTTGCATCCTTTGCTTCTTCTGTACCTGCATGTTGATTCTCTTTATCTCTCAACCAACACTCCTTCTTTGTATGTCCTTTCTTTCCACAAAACCAGCAGGTAATACCTTTGGACTCGAATCTCCTTCCCAACCTTGATTTCCCTTACTCAACCTTCTCCCTTTGCCTTTCCCTACTTTCTGCACTTAGAACATTCCCTGATGATTCACCTGTGCTTCTCCTGCATATTTCCTCATTCAAGATCACACTCACAACATCATCAAATTTTAAGATTTTAGAAGCAAATGCAGAATTACTTACTGCCATAACCATACCATCCCAACTTTTAGGCAAAGAACATAAAATCAAGAGAGCCTTTACCTCATCATCAAAAACAATATTGACTGAAGCTAGTTGGTTTACCAAAGCATGGAAATCACTGAGATGAGTATGTATCAATCCACCTTCCTGCATTTGCAAAGTAAATAGCTGCTTCATAAGGTATACCTTGTTAGAAGCTGAGGGCTTTTCATATAAATTCGCCAAGGAATTTATCAACTCTTCTATTGTCTTGCACTATGATAAGATGGAAATCATAGACGATGCAAGGCTCAACCTTATGGAACCGAGAGCCTTCTAATCAAGAACGTTCCATTCTTCATCCTTCATATCTATGGGCTTGCATGCAACCCCACCCAATGGTAAGTACAGATCCTTCTGATATAAATAGTCCTCAATCTGCATCCTCCAGTGTTGATAATTCTTGCCATTAAACTTCTCCATTCGTAGTCTACTTTCTTCTGCCATTGCTGAACTCCCACTCAATCAAAAAACCCTGTGAATGACCTGTAATAAAAAACAATACCCTACTTCCTGCAAACCATAGCTCTGATACCACTTGTCAGGGGATCTGTAGCTCTACCAATTAGAGCACAATTGATTACTTTCTTATATGCAATTAAACATGAAATTATACCAGAATGATAAAGTAGCTAAAAACTTGAGACAGCAAGGAATTTGAGAGACAATACACACTCTTGTATTAGAAATTAATAGAATAAAATACAATAAGGAAGATGCCACTTCTTCCTCCACCTCAAAGGCTTGCCACACCTCAAGACCTTCTTCCCTCTCTCTCTTGCTCAACACAACAACTCTAAAGCCTGAGTTGCTATCCCTCCTTGAATGCTTCAGCTGATCTCCTTGACCTTACACCTGTAGATCTCCTTGACCTTGCTAGCTTCAATGCTTTTACTTGCCTTAGAATAATTACAATACATGCCTTATGGGTCTATAAATAAGATCCCATGCTTACAAAAAATAGAACTCTAACTACTAAAATTAGACACATAGCCTGCGACTTAAATTAGCCCCTTAGCATGCAAACACTTGGTTCAACTAACTGACTGTTCGTGCAATGAATAGTTCTAGACCGAACAGGTGACCGACGCCGGTCCCTGCTTGTCTGGTGCTGTCAACGTCGATCGACTACCTGTCGTTGCCGGTCTCCTTCTCCACTGCATCTGACCAACATCAGTCATACTGTCAATGCCGGTGGCTATGGTTCTTCAGCATCCTTCCTTGTGTCTGCAAACAGTTGAAGCTTTTAGCTCCACACCATAACAGATGTAGGAGAAATTCCACTCTCTAGATAGAAATGGAGGGAGAGTATCATTAGAGAGGGTGCTATGGATGATACATTAGAGGTGTAGAGATTTGAAAAAGAATCCAACACACACCAATTAATATAATAAATACATGATTAATTTAATTTTAGTTATGTTTAATTAATTTATGCTTGGTCATGATTAATTTGGTTTTGATTCATGCTTAGATATTATTATGTCTTAATTATAGTTGTTACTATTTTCTATGATTATAATGTGTTGTTATTACAAATTATTTTAGTTGTATATGTTATTTTGATAAATTTAGTTATAGTTGACTACATAATGCATACATGTGTGTACCTACAAGAATTCAAATAGAAAACTATCATTAGAACTTATATTTACTTGGCAAAGAAATAAATTGAAATGTTGATCATACAACAAAATGATTTTATAAAACTTTACCTGACCTAGACCTAAGTGGAAGTAACTAAGGTGGTACCTAGGGTGACTTAGTTTCTAAATACTTAATGATTAACTAGATATGAAGCTTTGATTATTTAATGTTAAAAGTGGATACACATTTGAGTTTTATTAAACATAATAATTATGTTTATGTGACAATATGATGTCAAACCTAATCTTTGATGTCACTCTAAAATTTTGTATGTAGGTTATATATTCAATAGATGAATTTTTATGGGTTTATAAATATGGTTGTACTATAATTTAAAAAGCTTGAAAGGATCATGCATTAGAACATGTGGGAGGATGAATCTGCCCTTATAACCAAATCCATGATTCAATTAAAATTCTAACCCGATATGGAAGGTTAGAGATTATTATTGAAACAAAATCCTTGTGTATTATTCTATGTGGTAGTGAACTGGATATATGTTCATAAAATGGATTGGAAACATTGTTTGGTTAGTGGTTAAAAATAAGGTTTATGATGATTATTATTTGATTGTGTCTTACCTTAGCTCATTTAAATATTTAAATGACTATGTAATCCATTAGCTATATGGCATTAGGGATAATATTTTTGATTATTACATTTGGTTTTTGGAATATATAAAGGGGGTCTCATTTTATATTATTGGTTATGTATTCATTTCAATTTAAGTTATAATTACATAATTTGTATAACTTTATTATCACCTATTTATGAATGTTATTTGACATAGCTTAGATTATAAATGTTAAGGTGTGGAGCCTAAAAGCTTCACATATGAGCACATTACCAAAGTTGTAGGTTTACACAGTCACCGGCGTCGGTCAGGAGCGACCAACGTCGATCAGGTGCAGTTGAAGAGATGCCAGCATCAACAAAGGATCAGCTGACGTCAGTCATAGGCAAGTAGGTAGGAACTGGCATCAGTTACCTGTGCATCCAAAATGTTATTTCTGAGGATAGAACTGAGTGTTTGCATGATGAGTTTAGGTCTTAGTCTTAAGTTCGCATCTCTATTATTAGTAAGATTATTTTTAGAGCCCTTGTTCAAGAGGCTTAACTATTGGTTGTAAGTGCATGCTCAAGTCTCCTAATTCTATATGTAGAATTAGATCTTCTTAGCTTAGTGTGGTTGTAGTAGTTCATTGTGTGTGAATGTTGAAGAACAATACAGAGTTGTATCAATCTAGGTTGTTGGAGTTGATTGTACTTGAGAGAGAGAGCTCTTGAGGGATAGAGATCTAGAGAGAGATCTTGTGCATCTGAGAGAGGTGTGGAAGAAAGAAGTTTCTTCAATCATATTCCTTCTGTAAAGAGTTTAATACAAGTTTTCAGAGTGGTTTCTTATATCTCTTATTCTTTGCTATTATCTGATTCTAGTTACTTATCTATCTGATTTAATTTCACGGTTTATTGCTTTCATAAGTGTAATCATATTGTTGGTTGATCCCTAATAAGTGGTATCAGAGCCTTGGTTGTAGGTTTAGAGTCTGATATCCAATAATTGGTATCAAAGCTCAGGTTCACTAACAGGTGGTTCAGATCTGTGTAGTGTGTATTGATTACAGGTTGCTCACAGGAGTTTCTGCAGGGATTTCTATTTGAGTGGGAGAAGCAATGGCAGAAGAAAGTAAATTGAGAATGGAGAAGTTTAATGGAAAAAATTATCAACATTGGAGAATGTAGATAGAGGACTATCTGTATCAGAAAGATCTATACTTACCATTAGGTGGGATTGTAAAGAAGCCCACAGACATGGATGATGAAGAATGGGAAGTTCTTGATAGAAAGGCTCTGGGGTCTATAAGACTGAGTCTAGCATCTACTGTGATATCTAATTTATCACAAGCAAAAATAATGGTAGAGTTGATGACTACTTTAGCAAATTTGTATGAAAAACCCTCAGCTTCTAATAAGGTATATCTTATGAAGCAGCTATTTAATTTGCATATGCAGGAAGGTGGATCTATATCTAATCACCTGAATGATTTCCATGGTATTGTAAATCAATTAAGTTTAGTCAAAATTGTATTTGATGATGAAATAAAATCTATTTTAATATTATGTTCTTTGCCTAAAAGCTGGCATAGCTTAGTAATGGCAGTTAGTAATACTACATCTGCATCAAATACTTTAAAAGTAGAGGATGTTGTTAGTGTTATCTTGAATGAGGAAATTCACAGGAAAAGCATAGAAGAGACATCTGGAAACACTTTAATTTTTGAGATCAGGGGAAGGCAAAAAGAGAAGAGCAAGAAAGGGAGACCAAGATCTAAGTCTAAGGGGAGAGGTAGATCCAAATCCAGAAATGGCAGGAAGCCACAATGTTGGAATTGTGGAAAGATGGGGCACATAGCAGAGATTGCTGGTCAAAGCCTAATGAGGACAATCAACATGAAGAAAAGAAGAAGCAAAGGTTGCAGGTATTGCACAAGATGCTTTAATATTCTCTTTACATAATAATATAGAATCTTGGGTGTTAGATTTTGGTGCATATTTTCATGCTACCCCTAATAAGGAATATTTCATTGACTATATCCATGGAGATTTTGGAATAGTGTATCTAGGGGATGATGAGCCTTGTAAAATTATTGGCAAAGGTAAAGTGCAACTGAAAATGCAGAATGACAACACATGGGTGTTGAGAGATGTGATGCATGTTCCTAGCTTGAAGAGGAATTTGATTTCTACAAGAAAGTTAGGGAATGAGGGTTGTACAGTAACTCTCACAGTAGAATCTTGGAAGGTGACCAAGGGTGCACTTGTTATGGCCAGAGGTAAGAGAGTAGGTACTCTCTATTTGTGTAATTGTGTTACTAACAATTCTCCTTCTCTATTATCTACTTCAGATGTGGATGCAAAATTGTGGCACTCAAGGCTTGGCCACATGAGTGAGAAGGGGATGTCAATTCTTAAGTCTAAAGGTAAGCTTTCAGATTTGAAAAGCATGGATCTAGAATTTTGTGAGCACTGTGTATTTGGAAAATAGAAAAGGGTTAGTTTTCTCAAGATTGGGTCTACAAAGAAGCATAAGTTGTAGCTTGTTCACATAGGCATGTGGGGACTGGTTCAGGTAGATTTTATTGGAGGATCACAGTACTATGTTTCATTCATAGATGATGCTACAAGAAGGGTACGGATCTATTGTATTAAGAAGAAATCTGATGTATTTGAGACTTTTAAGATTTGGAAAGCTATGGTTGAGAATGAAATAGGCAAAAGATTGAAGTGCCTAAGATCTGACAATGGTGGAGAGTTCTGCAGTTATAAGTTCAACTGGTATTGTTATATGCATGGAATCCATAGGCAAAGGATGGTTCCAATGACACCTCAGCAGAATGGAATTGCTGAAAGGATGAATAGAACAATCATGGAGCATGCAAGATGTATGAGATTGCATGCTAGTTTGACCTTAGAGTTTTGGGTAGAAGCTGTTGACACTATAGTGTACCTGATTAATAGAGGACCCTCTACAACTCTGGATGGTGGAATTCCAGAAGAGGCTTGGACAGGTAAAAAGGTAGATCTCTCATTCCTCAAAGTTTTTGGTTGTGAAACCTTTGTGCATGTAGATAAGGAAAATAGAAAGAAGCTGGATGCTAAGTCTATGAGGTGCACATTTATTGGCTATGGCTCAGATGATTTTGGTTTCAGATTTTGGAATCTAGGAACTAACAAGATAATTAGGAGCCATGATGTTGTTTTCAATGAAAAAGTGATGTATAGTGATCAGCTGAAGAAGCTAAATCAATCTAGGCAGAGCAATGGTGAATTAGATGAGGTGATGGTCCAAAATGAGCTCGTGGGAAAAATAAATAATCACTTACAAGAAAACACAGAGACCGACGTCGGCAGGATAGGAACTAGCATTGACAGAACATAAACCGATGTTGGTCATATAGAGACCGACGTCAGAAGAACAGGCACTGACGTTGGTCAGGCAGAACCGACGTCAGCCAGTAATAGGTCTAGAGGTGACCGAGGTCGGTCACTGTCAGAGAATTTGGGTGGACAGCGTGTTGTGAATGAGTCTCAGACACCCATTAGGAGGTCAAAAAGGGTAAATAAGCCTCCAATTAGATATTATCCTTCATTATTTTATTTATTGCTAACTGATGGTGGAGAACTAGAGAGTTTTGAAGAAGCAATACAGGTGGAGTCCAAGAGTCAGTGGGAGCGTGGCATGGTTGAGGAGATGGAGTCCTTAAGAGAGAACCAAACATGGGATTTGGTTGAGTTTCCAGCTGGTAAGAGAACACTGAAGAATAGATGGACCTATAGGTTGAAGGAAGGTGAGAATGGATAGATGAGATATAAGGCTAGGTTGGTAGTGAAAGGATTTGCACAAAAGCTAGGTATTGATTTTGGTGAGATTTTTTCTCCTGTTGTTAAAATGACTTCTATACGGATTGTACTATCTTTGGTTGTTGTTGAGGATTTGCATCTTGAGCAGCTAGATGTTAAGAAAGTGTTTCTTCATGGAGATTTGGATGAGGAAATTTATATGGAATAGCTGGAAGGATTTGAGGTCAAAGGTAAGGAGAAGTTAGTGTGCAGATTGAAGAAAATCTTGTATGGCCTCAAGCAAGCTCCTAGACAGTGGTATTTGAAATTTGACAGGTTTATGACTAAGCATGGCTACAGTAGGTGTCAATCTGACCATTGTGTGTATTTTAAGAGATTGGATAATGGTAGATATATTATTATATTGTTGTATGTAGATGATATGCTAGTTGCAGGATCACACATGCAGGATATCTCTGAGCTTAAGATGAAATTAGCTCAAAATTTTGCTATGAAGGATTTGGGAGCAGCAAAGAAAATCCTTGGCATGAGCATTAGGAGAGACAGGAAAAATCACAGGTTGATATTGTCTCAAGAGGATTATGTGGATAAGGTGTTGAAATGGTTCAATATGCAGGATGCTAAACTGGTAAGCACACCTTTGGCTGGACATTTTAAGTTGAGTAAAGAACAATGTCCTAATTCACATGATGAGGTAGAGTACATGAGTAAGGTTCCATATTCTTCCGTAGTAGGAAGTTTGATGTATGCAATGGTGTGTACTAGACCAGATATTGCCCAAGCAGTGGGTGTTGTAAGTAAGTATATGGCTAATCCAAGAAAGGAACATTGGAAAGCAGTTCAGTGGATCCTCAGATATCTGAGAGGAACTAGCAGTAGGCACTTATTCTATGGAGGTTCAGATACTTCTCTACATGGTTATGTAGATTCAGATATGGTAGGTGATTTGGATGGCAGGAGGAGCACCATAGGATATGTTTTCACTATAGGTGGAATGGCGTTAGCTAGATATCAAAGTTGCAGAAGGTTGTTGCCTTGTCAACTACAAAAGTAGAGTATATTACAGCCACAGAGGCTAACAAAGAGATGATATGGATGACACAGTTCATGGAAGAGCTTGGAAGGGAGCAAGAGAGTTGCAGATTATATAGTGATAGTCAGAGTGCAATCCATTTGGCTAAGAATTCAGCCTTTCACTCAAGAACCAAACACATACAGCTTAGGTACCACTTCATAAGACATGTATTGGAAGATGGTGAGTTGAAGCTGGAGAAGATCCATACAGACAAGAATCCTGCTAATATGTTAACCAAGCCGATTACAAAGGAGAATTTGAATCTTCATTCAACTTCTATTGGTCTTCATGATTGAGTTGAAGATGGAGGAGCTAGAAGATGTTGCTGTACAGGTACTGGTGCAACTATTTATCTCTAAGTGGGAGATTGTTAAGGTGTGGAGCCTAAAAGCTTCACATATGAGTGCATTACCAAAGTTACAGGTTTACACAGTCACCGACATCGGTTAGGAGCGACCAACATTGGTCAGGTGTAGTTGAAGAGACGTCGGCATCGGTAAGGGATCGGTCGACATCGGTCACAGGCAAGCAGGCAGGAACCGGCATCGGTTACCTGTGCGTCTAAAATGCTATTTCTGAGGATAGTTTCAAGTGTTTGCATGATGAATTTAAGTCTTAGTCTTAAGTTTGCGTCTCTATTATTAGTAAGATTGTTTTTAGAGCCCTTGTTCAAGAGGCTTAACTGTTGGTTGTAAGTGCATGCTCAAGTCTCCTAATTATATATGTAGAATTAGATCTTCTTAGCTTAGTGTGGTTGTAGTAGTTCATTGTGTGTGAATGTTGAAGAACAGTACAGAGTTGTATCAATCCAAGTTGTTGGAGTTGATTATACTTGAGAGAGAGAGAGCTCTTGAGGGATAGAGATCTAGAGAGAGATCTTGTGCATCTGAGAGAGATGTGGAAGAAAGAAGTTTCTTGAATCGTATTCCTTCTGTAAAGAGTTTAATACAAGTTTTTAGGGTGTCTGGTATCTCTTATTCTTTGCTATTATCTGATTCTAGTTACTTATCTATCTAATTTAATTCCACAATTTATTGCTTTCATAAGTGTAATCATATTGTTAGTTGATCCCTAACAAGAAAGTCAACTGGTTATGAGCCAACTGTGTATAAATGTTCTGAGTCGACTATGTATAAAAGATTATGGTTGACTACATGTTACTATTTTTACCAAAACCTATGTATGATGTTTTTATGAGACAACTGGTCAACCATTTATATAATGTTTTTTATCAACTGTGTGTTACTTTAGTTGATTACCAAACTATAGGGTTAAGAAAATTTTGTGTACGATATATACGAATGTTATAATTATATAGGGTTATGGGTTTTTTATACATAGTATGGTTGAGTCAATGTAATCCATAGTTAGGAATATAAAAAATTAGGTTATTATAAATGATGAGTTTTTGAGTATAATTATTATTAAGTTTTTATATGGAGTAACATAAAAATCTATACTACAGTGTGGTTGAGTAGTATTAAATTGATATAGGTTATGTTATTTTAAACACACATATATATACACTAACAAGTATAAATTTAGGGATATAAATAATATTTTGTTTGTTTTCTTATGTTAACTAGCTATGTGTATTATCTCTAGAGGAATGATTGATTTAAGTTTCGTAGATTGTATTAAACATATGAACTATACTTAGTTTAAGAATTTACAAAATATTTGAATTTGAATTATTTTGGGGTCATAGATGTTTAATTTGGAGGTTAAATATGTGTTGAATGATTTCAATAAATTTATGTACCCTATAGTACATAACATAATATTTCATATTTTGTGTTTATCCTTTAATGAATTTAAATTGGGTTTTAAGTGTTGTGTGGTGTTAATGTGATTATATGTTATTTTTAAATTGAGTTATGTTTCTTAAGTTGGGAGATTAGGATATGAGAATAAACTCAAAACATATATAAATACATATATATGTAATTATGTATTATACATAAAGATGATATAATATTATTTATGAATAATTCACACACACACACACACACACAAGAAAAATAAATAAATAAATAAAATAAAACAAAAATAAAAATTAACACTTAATAATTATACACACACACACACATTATATATATATATATATATATATATATATATATATATATATATATATATATATATATGTGTGTGTGTGTGTGTGTGTGTGTGTGTGTGTGTGACCATTTATATGTATATATCATATCATTAAGAAAATAGTGGCAAACCAGTTTTTAAATATATATTTAAGTGGACATAATTGATATATATATGTATGTAGATAATCTGGTATGTAAGTTGATGTTTGTTTATAATTAATGAATGCATTAATATACCAATTGGGGTGTATATTATTAATTTATAATATGTTGGTTCAATTATTAATTATGAGGTGAAATGGTTAATTGTTGATTAGAACAAATAAATGTTGTATTTATTATCTATTGATTAGATTAGGATTTATTGTGAAATTCTGGAATTGTATTATTTTTATTATAATACTTTTGAACAAAGGATGTTTGTATGGAATTGGTAAATTCTTAAATATTCTGAATATTATTAGAAAATAATTTATTCATAATAATGCCTTATTGGAAAATGGACTTTGGTCTTTATTAGAACTTAGGAAATATTTGGAAGATATTAGGTTGTTATTATTTAACATGTAATTATATCAATTTATCTATTTTTATTTAATTATTGTGGTATTAATACTAAACATATATGAGAAATCCATGGAAATCTTGTATATGAATTATTTATTAAATATGGTATTAATGACACTAAGGATTATTATCATGAAAAGGTTTTCATGCATATATTTAGAGTTGATATTACTTAGTTTAAATGAAATATGATTGAGTGTGTGTGTGTGATTATGATTGATTTATTGGATCATTAAACTATATGAAAACTTTGGCCAAAGTAATGTTTATATTAAATGTTATAATTTCATCTATTTTATTAATATGTATGTATCCATGATGTCATGTTAGAATGAAATTCTTTATGATATGCCACATGTAGTTAACATTTTACAATATAAGGGTTATAGTTGACTCATCAATACTTTCACCATTATCATCTGATCATCCCTAAAGGGATGGTCATTCCATAATTAAGAAATTATGAGAGGGATCTATGGTCTATGGTTGATCTGTAAAATCACTCTGATGATGCTCTCCCTCTCTTCTAGTAGTCAACTAATAGAGATTTTTAGTCATGATTTAATTTTATATACATGTGATGAGGTTATGGATACTTTTTAGATCCATGGAATAATATATTTTTTTATATTCACTTTGATGTAATAACTTTGTATTATTTTTCTTTGATAAACAATAGATTAGATGCTCTTATTATTTCATATTATTTTATTAACTTTCAAGAGTTGGTTGAGTTATTATTTAGTAGTTATACATTATGTGATGGATTTAATTTGTAATTTTTTTGAATGTGTTAAGTTGATCATTGTCAAAATAAATCATAAACAATTAATTATATAATATGAATATAGATAAAGATAAATTAACTTATATTAATTTAGAATAGTTTGGTTCTATTATTAGTGTAAATTTTATATATATATATATATATATATATATATATATATATATATATATCATATTTTGAGTTAAATCTAATGGAATTATAACATTGTGGTGTTAGATTTGATGCTCAAATTGTAAGACTTAATGAGTCTACTCTAATAATCATATTCTACTTTTAATTATAAAGGATAATGGTGCATGATATACCTATTTGTAGTTTATATTTCACCCTAGCTGGAGGTCGAAGAGTTCAAGTCCTACCAAATCTAGCTGAACATAGGACTGACCCCAAGTTATGGGTATCCTATAATGGGGTCAGACCTCTAGGATTTTTAATGATTCTAGCTCCTCTAATGCATCATTTATCTCATTTCCACTACTTAAACTTACTAATGACTATGGAAAAGGGAGAGAGAGAGAGAGAGAGAGAGAGAGAGAGAGAGAGAGAGAGAGAGAGAGAGAGAGAGAGAGAGAGAGAGAGAGAGAGAGAGAACATGAAAGGGAAACCTAAGCTAAAGATGGTGATGTACCTAGATTATGGTCAATCCACCCTTCTTGACTCTAAAACACTAATGAAACAAGTAAAAGACCAAATCTAGGATCTCAAATATATGTCATACTTCAGTTTTCACAAAGAGGTTCACCAAATGTTCACAAGATAAGGGAAATGATGGAGAGGTTTAATGTAAGACACTAACCAGACACAATATCCACATATGGGCTTCAATAAAAAGATGTAGAACACTAAACATGATCTACATAACAAGATGAACTAGTAACTAGGTGAGATCATCGACAAGGGAAAGATTTCTACTACATATTCAAATCAACATGTACACATTATACCAAAGCAATGAAATCCAAAGAATAGTCTTGTATTTATTTCAATCGTTTATAAGCTTCATCTTGGTATATTTTAGTCATGCCCAAGAGAGGGAATTGAAAAAATATAGAGAGGATACATAGGGATCTCTTTTTTTGGCTCAAAAGTCTTTGTATATAGTAGAAGAGGGAAAGAGAAAGATGGTAACCATATGTATAATAGTGGATAAAGGTTCCAAGTCATCAATAAATGTGTTTGAAACTCATTTGTTTCATTTGTATGCATGCCTTCCTCCAATCAGAGTTGATCATTATAAATAAGCTTAAATTATTTTGTTTTCATAATCTACGGGCTCCTCTCATTTGTTGAGATATTCACTAGAGGATGAGAGTTTGTTTGGAATGAAGAAAAGGTTTGTTTGAATGGAATAAATTCCATTAACTACCTCTCTAACTATAATCTCACCACCTTAGGACTCTAATCCCACTTGACCTTTTCATGAGGATCAAATCCTTGAATACTAAAACTAATAATCATGCCATGCCTTGAGTGGTAAAGTACCTACTTTTTTGAGGATGGATCACATCGATAGATGAGACCTTTTACATTAATCACCCATATATACCCCATGATCATTGGTTCACTATAGATGAAAAACCAATCTATGATTATTGATTTTCCTATCGTATTTATATTAATATGGATCTATAGACTATATAGTCCCTTATAGAATCCCATTAGGTCTAAAAGGACTCATCTTGTCTTTGAAGGAACCAAGATATCATGTAATACATAGATCCTTCTTCAAAAAATGGTAAAAATATTCACAACAATGAAACCTACATGTTACAATGCATCGAACTAGAAGTCAATATTGGGCTCTAATGACATATTTTATGTTCTTTAGCTTGACTGCATCATGATGTCCTCTTTAATGGAATTTGATCAAGCTTTAATAGTGACTGGGTGATCCTAAAAAACCTATATGATTCTATTGAAAATGGTGTCTCAAATTCCATAAAAAGTCTTGGGCTCATCTTTGTTCTAATTAGCTGTCAAGATGTAACTCAGCTTATTGACATATTGTCCTTTGCTCACACCATTGAAATTGATTTGTATGATCAAGCACTACCCATTGATATTTCCCTTAACTTGTTAAATTTGTCTGAGATTATTCCAGGTGTCAAATGTGCATTGATTCTCAAGATTTGTTGTTAGTTTGTAACCTTACATGCTTATGCCACATGTTGATCTCTCAAGCTCTCTAAATTTTTGATTCATCTCACACCATTAGATCAAGATGAACTATTGAATGAGGACCATTAGATCTATTGAGACTAATTATTTGAAAAACAATAGATCTTACGCAAGTTTAAATTTGATGTCTGTTATCCCATTAAAAGATGTTTGTATGACCATCAAATTTAAGATCAAAAGGACTTTTTTTTATCAAGATTAAACTTGATGTTAGCATGAACATCTTTTGATATAGGTTCAACTTTACAATATTATAACTTGAGCCAAAAATTTTACAAAGGAATGACAATTTTAGAGGATGATCATGATATGTATAACTATAATTGCATATGATCTACTAGTTTGTGGGGGCTTCTTGTGTGAAGATAAAAAAATGCATAAGATAGCTTATTTATTTTCTCTTGCATGATGTCATGGTGATGGTCTAGCCTTCCAAAGCATGATCTTAAGTTTTTTGTATAATTACTAAGGATTCAAATGATTTACCAAAGTATATGCAAGTTTGTCCATGATTCTAAATGTATTAGTTAGCATGAAAACTTCTTGGGAACCTATTACTTTATAATCTTAGACTTATTTCTAAGCCTTTGATCCACTACTTTTTAAAACCATGAAAAATATTCATATGTGGACCAAAAATGGCCAAAAACTTTGGTGAATTATAGTAATTACATTCTTATCTATGAAAAATAACCCAAACCATGTGCCTTGTCCAATCCATTGGGCATGGAGTCTCTACTTGGATCCAATACATTTTGACTTGGATTTGGAACTAGCTACCAATATTGTTCTAACCTCTTTTTTGAAATAAACTGGGGATGAATAAAATAACAAACAAGATAGATTACCCAAGGCATTTATTAAAATGAAACTAACCTAGAACAAAATAGGTACAACAAAGAAATGTGCCAGAGACAACTCTTAGAGGAATTTAGATAAAATTATCCTAATATATACAGCTTAAAATTATGTGTACCTTTCCTCTTAAATCAAAAGGAAAGTTTTATAACCTTCTTGCATCATGATATGAGGTATTGAATAATGCATGTATTTCTTGACCCTTGGTCTTGATGCCTACTCCTTATTTGTTGCAACTATCAGCCTCTTTAGCATGATGTTCGAAGAGAACCTAGTGTATACACATAATATTTTCAAAATTTTATTTATTATTAACACATTGTATCTTGTAAGAACCTATCAAGTCTCAATATATATAAGTGAATACATTAAGGGGTTCATCATGAAATTGGTGGGTAGACTATCAATGCTTTATAAGATTGCTTTTCATTTTACCACTTGCTATCTATACACTAGCTCCCTAAAACCATGAACCCTAGGCTTGTTCTTCTCTTTCTTATCTATTCTAGTCATTCTAATTCTTTATTCCTTCATTTATTGATTTATTAATCTTTTTACCTATTCAGTACTCAAGGTTAACCTAGTGGACCTAGTGTATTATAGGGACACTTTAGCTATTTTGACTTCTTTACATCCCAACTGACCTAACACAAACTTTAGGCATTAGCTCGAGAATGTATTATGTCAACCCAGTCAGCCTAGTATATCCAACATGTCCAAATGGTTATTAATCAAGATACGACTATATTTACAAGGTCATTTCACACCATCTAAAAAGATAGAAGAATCAAGTGAAGAAGTGTGAATGAACATCCGCTTATTGACCCTTCCACTTGAGGAATAAAGATTTAGGGTTTAATACTTTATTTAGACATTTGATCTTGTCTTATGGATAAGTATTTTGGATGCTTAGGTAGGTCATGTATCCTATAGATAATTTATCTTTATTATCCTTACAAGCCACAACAATATCTTACAAAGCACCTTGGCCAAGGGAGAGGTTGAGACTCAATAGGTTCATCTTCAAAGGTAAGTATTCCTAGCTTTATTTCTCCTTTGTAAGAGTAGTTAGATAATTTAATATGTATTATTATCTTACATGTATTAGGATTCTGTATACATTTATGTGAGTATATGTCTCTTATGCATGTTTAGTTTAGTTGTTGTTTATTTTTTTCGTTTTAACCCCCACTTTGTGCCACAAGCTTTGGTGTGTACTATATTAGTTTACTTTTCTTTTTACTAGAATAGTTTACTTTCTTGTTTATTAACATAAGTGAATATCAAATCATAGAAATTTTTTAGGGTTGTTGTGTGATTATGTTAGACTGTAGGATTTGAAACCCTTCCTAGCATGATGTGTTATGACAAATGATACAAGTGATACCCTAATCAGGTCTATTAGATACCCATTTTGGTCATTATCATATTTAACAAGTGTATACCCAATCGGAAGTGTAGGTGTGCTCTATCTTATCCGGTCTAATATTAATTAATTATGCATCATGCAATTTTGATTGCATATATTCTATTAAACCCAACATGAATTCAACCCTTATTGGAGTTTTTCATTTTTATTTCATTTATTTATTTATTTTTTCATCATTTCTATCATATATTTTGACATACTAGTTTAATTCTATCAACCCAATTTTATTTTTCTTTATGCACAAGAATAGGCAACTAGATCAAGTAGCTTGACCTAGTACAAGTTTTCAATACTTTTTAGACTACTAGTTCAGCATAATAGGTCAACCTAGTTGACCTAGTGTATTTTTAGTCACTTTGAAATAGATTATGTACATCTTTATTGATCAATTTGACCTAGCAAAAATTCTAGATTTCAAACTTTTAGGTCATCCTACTAGGTTGACTAGCTCATCCTAGTATATATCCAAAATTCTAGTCCAACCAACTAGGTTGACCTAGTGCATTTTTAGTAACCTTTTATTAGATTTATGTATTACTTGGTTGACCAACTCAACCTAGTTTGCAAGTTTTGGATCAATAATTTATATCTTTAAACCATCAAGGTGAGTTTATATTCTTCTGTATCTCTCTATTTCTATAGCTTCTTTTAAAGTTTTATAGCCTTCAAAACTACCTCTACACAACCAACTAGATTGACCTATTTGACCTAGTTCTATGTTCTTTTTGTTGTCTAAAACAACTAGGTCAACTTGGTCAACCTAGTAGGTTTTCTAGACCTTATTTTCAATAATAATAGCTCGACAATCTCAACCTAGTTCAATTTCTTCTGTATATAGTGCTTTCACTATACCTTGTTTCAAAGTTAGAATTTATCTTATATGTTAATCACATCTTTCATTTTATCTATTTGCATGATTAGAATAGTTCACATAGTCTAATTAGGAGGTTTTTAATTAAAATTTTAGTTGCACTATTTATATTTTATGCACACATGATGAAATCACTTAACATCAAAAGGCATTTTAAATTTTGACTACCTAGGCCAACCTACTTGGATTTCATCACCAAGGGGGAAGTTGACTTGATACTCTAGTCAAGTGTAAAGCATGATTAATGGTATATTTTGGCTAAGAACCTAGCACTCCTATTACTATGGTGTGTGAAGTGATGGGTAGGCCCTAATACCAAGTTCGTATCATTTCCACTATAGTCCCTTTCATCCTAAAATCACCTAAAACCATCCATAAAAGGCTATTTAGAACCTTATTTATAGCCAAATTTCTATAATTTTAAAATCATTCTTAATAATCTAACATTTTAGGTTAACCAATTATCTATCTTTAATTTCCAAGTTATTTTCTTACTCTTTGCTCAATTGTGTGCATAAGAACTTGTACTAGCTCATATTAGTGAAATATTTTTTATTTGGGTGCGTCAATTAGATTAACTAACATCAATTCAATTGATTTTTTTCTTAATTACAACATTTAATTTCTTAGATTAACTACAAATTATCTCAATTTATTTTCACAAATTGATTATGAACTCTTTCTTTTTCTTGTTTACTATGTTAGGTTAATCAGGTTGACCTAACATATTTTCTAGCCCCTGTACACTGCACTAGGTTGACTTGGTCGACCTAGTACTATTATTATGCTTTTTTACCCTTTTATATAAATCTATGTTCTCTATAATAGGTTGATCCTATGGAATTAGTTTAGTTTCATAGACCCATTTTTTGCACTAGTTCAACCAGGTTGATCTAGTTTAGTTATAGTCACTTTTTGATTCCTTATTTATCTCATCTTGCCTTTCCTCCTTTCATCACAGACTATATATTTGGTGATAACACTAAAAATCAGTTATAAAATATTATTTAATTCACCAATCCTAATAGGGTCTCCCATAGACAAAGTAGGGTTCTTTCTAAGAATGCTAGTATTGTCTATATTGAAACCCTACAATGAATTATGGGAATCCTCATAATACCTCTTTACAGCATAACCCTTTCTTACTATAAGATCAATCTTAGTTATAATTTACTCTCAAAATTATTTTATTTATCATATAATTCCCTCAACATAGAGGGAAATACCCTTCTACCATCTATAAACTTATGATTAGCTATCAAGTTGAAGAGCCTCATTCTCCTACTTCCACTTTCTGAACTAGATTTGGAGGTATTGATTTATTTGCTTCTCAAACTCTCCCTTAAATCATGACTCCTTTTCATTCCATGAAATATTCTTCCTTAACTTCTTTTATGTCCATGCCTAGTATCTCAACTAACATAGCTGGTTCTACATCTAATGGGCCTCTTATAAGATCCACTATCCTTAATCCATCCACTAGTTCATTGTTTATTACCCAAGATATTCATGTTTTTATCGATTCTTCATCTCAACCATTTACTAGTCCATCTTTTGATTCACAAGAAAAATTTTCCACTAGTGCATCAAATTCTCATAGCTCTTTTCAAACTCATGTCAATACTAATAGTGGTACCGAAGCCACTAATACTAGCTCAAACACCAACACTACTTTTAGTAACACTAATCA
The DNA here is from genome assembly GCA_037957365.1 of Torreya grandis. Classification (NCBI taxonomy): domain Eukaryota; kingdom Viridiplantae; phylum Streptophyta; class Pinopsida; order Cupressales; family Taxaceae; genus Torreya; species Torreya grandis. Next base: position 3,251,874 of record JARHVA010001442.1, read on the forward strand.
AACTCATTAACTATTATTAAAAACTCTTAATCAAATGAACACATTTCAAGATCATAACTTGAATCAAATGATGAGAATGTAAAACCACCTTGTTAATATTCAAACACAACCACAACCAATGGCTTGGGGCACACATGACCAAAGTGTTCCTCCTCCCCCTCTTCAATATTCTCAAGGTAATCTTATTTCTCAAGCTCCATTAGTAAACAAAGCTATCAAACATGTATAAAATGAACCTCTTAATACTCAAATTTATAACATTGATATCGAAGGTATAACACCTACCATGTCTTATAATGGATCAACTAATCCTACCCTTCATCTTAAAGCATTTATAAATCTTTATAAGGATTGGGTCAAATTAAATACCTTTGTTGCTACTGAACTCCTTTCCAAAACCCTCATAGGTGATGCCTTGGATTGGTATAATCAACTTAGATCTCATTCCATCACTATTTTGGAGGGTTTAATGAATGCTTTAGTACAATAATTCCAAAATAGTGATCTTCATGAAAATACTTTTGCCCACTTCGTCAATTACAAAAAAAATGAAAATGAAACTATTCAAACTTTTGCTAAATGATGGAAGACTTTGTCAAATAAGTGTGAACATAACATGGAAAATGACAATCTATTTCATCTATTTACAAATACTTTATTTCCTAAATTACAATATCGAGTTTGTACCCTTTTTACATGTACTTTAGAGGATGCCATTGACTATGTTAAATGACAAAATTTCCTTATGCATCAATTTGAGCTACCCCAAACTTTTGTGGGTCCTCATTAGTTACTTAAAAACAAAAACCAAAATATTAATAATGATGGTGTTACCAGTTCATATGATACCATTCACAATGTTTAAGCTATCATTCTAACCCCTTCTTTATAACCAACTCCTTCTCAATAGTATACTAATCCTCATTTCTCATCACCAAACATCATTAATGTCCACAATCCTCTTTCCTTAGCTAAATTGCTTAATCATCTACCTAGGCCTCTCCCTCTAGAGATTGACCCTACTCATCCTATGAAAACATAGTATGATCCTAGCATGTTTTGTTGGTTTCATGCTACTTAGGGTCACTCTTATGAGACCTATAGATAACTTCATAATTTAAATATGGATTTTCTTCTTGGTCCTAATTTTCATCATGATACTATCACTCATAAGTTTCAACAAGCTTATGAATTTGCTTTCAAGGATTATACAACTCATGATAAACCCCAAGCCTTGAATAAAGTAAATGCTCATTTAGTTATTTACAAAGATTCTTTACCTAATTTTCAACCTATTCAAGAAAACCAATACAAGCCCACCTCTTCTAGAAATAATTTAGAAAGTCTTGTTGAAATCACTTTTAAATAAAATGTGATTAGCATGACTAATATGCAAAGGGTGGTGGCTTTCATCGCTTCCCAACCTATCTACATCTTGCCTCTTTCTAAGACATTCCATGCTATCCAAGATTCTTCTCCAACTCATTTGAATGAGTTGGGGTAGGAAGATATTATAACCTTTGATGATGATCTAATTGATGATTCTCCTGGGATAACACATCTCATTTTATTTCTACTATTCTTCCAACATATTTTAGTAGTAATGTTATTCAGTATTATAATGATAATAAACCTTCTATTAACATTTCTACTTCTCAAGATCAATCTAAACCAACTACTTCTTCATCACCAAATGATTTAGAACCTTCTCCTAAATCTTGTCAATCTTACCAACACAAATTTTGATTCTCTTTGGTTCCTCCTTCCAAAGACCACCTTAACCATTATGCACCTATATCTAATAATATTCTCATGGGTTATGTTGAATGGGATCCCATCATAGAAATCACTAACATCTCATCTCAAATTCCATTTTTTGAACTTATGAGGACATATCCCTATCATCCGAACCATTTTATGCAATTATTAGGTGAGATGAATGTCACTCATCCTCCCTTAGCAGGATGGGAGGCATCCTTATCTAATTATGGGGATAGTATCTTAAAAAAATGTGAAGATATGTCCATCAATGTTGATGAAACTATTGACACTTCTCTTTCTTTAAAATTTCCCATCACATCTATGATTCTTGATGATACCCTAATTTTTGTAGATGATCATCATTTATTTATTAGTATCCAAATAGGTGATATCCAAGTCAAATGAGAATTGATTGATGAGGGTTATAAAATTTGTGTTGCTTATCTTGATTTCATTAAAACCCTTAGATATTTAGAATTCAATCTTAGGTATACACATAGCACCTGCCAAGGATATGATAAAAGGCAAGTGCCTCCTCTTGGGTGTGTGTGGCTTCCCATTACTATCCCACCTATTACCATTTGTGTAAAGGTGATGATATTTAATCTCCCTCTTTATTATAACATATTGCTTAGTAGGCCGTGGACTCATCATATGTAAGTTATTACTTCTTCCACTTACCAATTTGTTTAATTCCCTTATAATGGAATCATTTATAAGATTTAAGTAGATACTAACCCTTGGAATTTTGAGAAATTCTAAGATCATGGTGTTTTTACGATTCTTACTCTTGAGACTTTCCCTAGTATTCCATTCCATGAATCATAGCTTTTCAACTTTCCTATAAACTCAACCAAAGGTTACAATGGGCATCTTTAGCTCATTGGTAACATTCCTCCTAACTCATTGGTAACATTCCTCCTAAACTTTTAGACTCTGATGATGATAATCAGAATGAGATTAACTTAAATATCAAAAAATTTGATCTCATGCCTCATCTCATCTCATAACTTTTGACCTCATGACAACCTCATTCTCACAAGCCACCTTAGGATGACATTCACGTACTCTTTTCTAAGACTAGGCATTCTATTCAGAATGCTTCTCTTGATGACAAAATTATTCCAACTTGTGTAATTGATCCTTATACACTAGATTATGATGATGGTTATTATTTATATGATCCTTTATTAGGTAGCCTTGTCCAAGCTCATGATGTCAAGATTGTGCATTATCATTTTTCTTCATTTGAGTATTTTCATGCATCTTCTCATGTTTCAACATTTATAATTCTCGATTATTTCATTTTTCCTCTTTATCACAGCATAGAGATGGTGCCAACACCTCTAGTTTTTGAGGAGCCCCATAGGACTATGCTCATAAATCATGCTATGAATAGACCTTACCATTTTTTTAGGTTCCATAGCTCCTATAATTAGTTCAATCCTAAGGTTAGTGAAACCCTCCTTATACCTTCTGTTAATCCAACTCCTCCCACAGTGGAACCTATGTCAAAACCAATTAGTATTACTTCTTCCACTATTGTGGATCTTACTTTTACTTCTTCCATTAGTATTATTTCTATTCATCCTACTTCCATTCCTTCTCCCTTACCACCTTATCTTGGTGATGGCTTTTTTCCTTTGCCTAAGATGGATCCTTTGCTCACCAAATGGGCTGATGATCCATCTCCTTCTTCATCCATGCCTATTACACCTTCTCTTTCAAGTGTTTCTCCTAATAATACTCACAAGTGTATATATTACTTCTATGGGATAGATAATCACTCTTCAACCCATTATCGTAAGTGATAGAAATACATTGATACCTTGCATCCTTATTCCTTGTCAATAGACACTACTACACCTCCTCCAAATATTCTTCTTGAACATATACCTAAGTATGGTGAAAGGTATTATCTATGGCACCAATGTGACACATATCACACTGATCATTGTCCTATCCTTTAATAACATCTTAAGGATTATCTTATAGATATCCATAGACCTTCTACCATTCCTCACACAAGTCATTCTCATAAGAAGGCTCCTCTTTCCTCTCCTATAGCTACACCTCCTATGATCCATTTACCACCGTTATTGCCTCCACCTGTGGTTCCTTCTCCACCTATGGACCCTCCTTCACCCATGGATTATTATCCACCAATGATTAGAACATTTACCATAGTTATAATTCCCACACATTTTCTTGACCATCCTTCACCTAATTCCCTTCAACATGATACAATGAGTATTCTTACTTTTTCAATTGAGGAGATTAGAGAAGATGTATTTTCCCAACATTTAATAAATATTGATGAGACATTAGCAATAGTTCATATCCAACTTCATAGATATTTATCTAATGTCTTGGATAATGTGTGTGGATAGATTTACCAGTATCTATGAGCACATTTATGGTGCTTTCTCATTTACATTTGCATTGGACATGTGATTCAATCTTATTTTTATCTATTTTTAATTATATCATTTGACATTGTGTCGAATTATTTCTTATCTTATATCATGTTGTCATTTCTTTTTGTACTATAGTTAGTTTTGATTATTTATATTTTGTATATACTAGTATTTTCCTTATCATTACTATTTTTTTCTTTATCATTGCTTTCTTTTCCTTTAAGAGTTTTTCTCAAAACTCTTCCCTTATCTTCATGATTGTTTGCTCTCTTATCTTTATTTTTCATAGATAGTTGTCATGGTGACCTTGTCATATCTACCTTGTCCCTTTTTTGTTATTATCTCCTTTTACCATGTGATAAATTAGAAAACAAATCTTTCTCTTTACTATTTCCTTTCACCAGTCCTCCTTTGGATCTCCTTTTCTTTCTACCTTTTTTGAAAACTAAGCATATGCATGGTTGATACTTGTTCATTTTCAATCCTAAGTGTCCTAGTAAATATTTAATATTGGGTTATTTATCTTCCTTTATCCTTAGCTTACAATGATCACATGCGTGTCCATTTTCAATCCTAAGTGTCCTAGTTAATCTTTTATCTTGGGTTATTTATCTTCCTTTAGCCTTAGCTTACAACTCATTTATGTGTGTCACTATCTCTCATGTTTGGTTTTCCAAATACGTATGGAGGAGAAATATTAAAAAGCCTTCGAAATAAATTTAAAATCCAAATCAATCAAATAAAAGAAAATGATATCCAAAAGGCAAAAATATTCTCAAAAGTCAAATCATACTAAAAGACATGATTCAAAACACAACTAATTCTTTTATTCGAAGCTAAAACTCCACAGTTGGCCTCACAATAGAGCTGAGGTAATTTGGGGTGTGGTAGGCTAGTAGATTAGAATAGGAGAATCAAAAAAAATCTCTTAGTTCTACCTACTTTCTCATGCCAGTAACCAATCTTTGTAGTAGATCGATGGCTCTGTAAGGGGCCCTAAAGAGTGGGGAACATGTCATGGGGAGGTAGGTCCATTTTACTTTTATTTATACCAATATACCTTCATGATTTGATCTTAGTAGCACTCTTATTTACCTACAAAGCTTTATGTCTATAGGTAATAGGTTTCTTTTATACATAGACAACCACTAGTCACTTAGTGTCTTCTCATGTACTTAGTATGCCTATTGCCTCTTAAGGTCTTCTCATAAGACACTTAAGTATTTGATTTTTACATTACCTTTCCTCATATTTCCTCTTAGGAAATATTGCTTAGATTTTTTATCACTCCCCATGGTATTTCATTTGTGAGTTGCTTTGTAAGACCACAGATAGGACTTGACATTCCTCATAAATTACCACCTTTTCCATCCCATTACCCACGTCCTTGATTTATAAGTCCTAACCCTTATACTTAATAATGATATTTTGGTACCCCTTAAGATTTATTTTGTGAGTTGTAGTGTAAGACCATGAATAAGACCTGAACCTCCTAAAAAAAAACAAATTTTTTTTTTCAATAAACACGTCACCATCCAAATTACATGTGTCAAGTAAGAGATAAGATTTGATTGATTATGAGGTTACATGTCATTTGACATACTTCCTATCTCACCATCCAAATTACATGTGTCAAGTAAGAGATAAGATTTGATTGATTATGAGGTTACATGTCATTTGACATACTTCCTATCTTGATATTTAGTATGTTTTATGTTTACTTCATTTTTATTTTGCCTTTTATTTTCTTATTTTTTTATTGCATGTAAGATTGCAACCATTTCTTAATTTATCATACTTGCCAACTTGAATTAGTATTATAAATTTAAGACCAATTTTTTGCAAATTTTGTTTCTATTTTATACTTCCCATCATGAAATAGTATAGTTGATTGAGTTAATTTTGATTTGTTTTTATTACCATTCATGCCCTTTTCATCCCTTGCATTTTATTACTTTGTTTGTCATACTTCCCAACATGATATTTAGTATGATTTTACTTATTATAATTTGGTGCCAAAATCTTTCACATTGGTTTAAAAATAAATACCCCTTTTACCATATTATTTTTAATTCTCTTGGTTCTTTATAGTTAGTCATTTTTCATGTTATTACACATTTCTCAGCTTGAATTAGTGTGTAGTACATTTTTGATTGATTATATTTTTCCAAGTCTTTTTACTTGTTTCTTTTTAAAACCATGCATGTGTTATCCATAATGCTAGAAAAGAAACCACATCACATATATTTCCTATAGTATAAACAACAAAGCTAAATATATGTGCTAGAAAGAAATATATCTAAAACATCCATAGCCTTAACCATAATGAATAAATACAACCATCATAAAGACAACATACACAACCAACGCTAACATGAAAAAAATATACATCATATATATATCTCAAGAGTTTGATACATCATATAAAATCACATACAAATCCTCAACACTAGGGCTGAGCCCTATCATGTCTATCTCATGGCCTAGCCATGCTTCCTACTGAGGCCTAGATCTAACTCCTCTGAATAGTATTTTTTAATGAGGTAGTTTAAGATCTCAATCCCTCTACCTATCCCTATAAACATGTTATTTATACTTATGCTTGTACCAACTTGGTTTGGGTCATTACATGTGTCTGTGTCAGCTAGGTCTGCATCATCATATATGCCTACATCATCTATGTCACTATATCTTGATGTGTATCTCTCTTATCAGCTAGGGCCTACCAAGCCTTCCTCTCCCCTATACCCATCTATAATAGTGGTTGTGCCCTCTCTCTCTACATCCATATCTACCTTACAACATCTCTTATTAGTTTAAACCAGTTCGCCTTAGGTGGGGTAGATGGTACACTCAAATCCTCTATTAGAATGGGGTCATACAATTTTATATTCTCTTCTAGGATGTCATGGAGTGCTCCCCTAACCATGGACCCCCATATTTCCTCTTCACCCTCAAGTATGCCTACAAAATCACACTAGATGGATATTAGATCACTATCATAGCTAATAATATCTATCTATCTACCAAATAACAACTTAAGCAAAAAATTAATCATAATTTTTCTTACCTATCTATGTCTTAGCTCTTATGGTCTCACCATCCATGTGACTGACTAGCACAATCTCCCCATTTTTATGTCCTCTTATTACCTCCTTTATTGGTTTCCTCCTCAACTCAAACCTAGTTGTCATGGATCACATCCATCTCAGCCTCTATTTGTGTGGTCTCTCTATCCTCTCCTTTAGCTCCTCTACTAAATCACCAAGGATTCTAATGGTATTCACTCTTTCCTTCTACCTCCATTACTATCATGTCCTCGATGGCCATAGCTTGTCTCTTTTTGTAGCTAGTGGTGATATACCTTATATATCTACCTTTGCCTCTACCTCCTCCTAATCTATCCCTTGTTGTACCTAACTAGTCCATGGTCACTCTTGGTGTAGCCTCAATTTCAATCTCACTATCAATGGTCCAAGTTCCCTTTTCCCTCACAGCTCTCTCACATGTCGAGTCCACTACTCAAGCATGAGTATCAATGTGGCTAGATGAGGTAGATGCATATACATTGGCACTCATACCACCATATGTGACTCTATCCACCATGTATTTTGTGCTATCACCTCTCTCCTCTCTAGCATTGGTATAACTATGTGCTAGGTCTCCTTGATAGTCATTAGTTGCTCATATGGTCACCATACTATGTTATTGCATCTCACCATCTATAGCAATAACATGTGGAGCATGACCTATGCTACCTAGTCTTCCCTTCATCTCTTCACCAGAGGTGACCTATTATTGACTACATAGGGTAACCCAACTGGCTGATACATAGGAAATATCTTATATATCCATGATGTCAGTAGTATGATCAATCCCATGGTCTTATGTCCTCTAACCCACATCTCAAATAGATCATGAACAACTTAGACCTAGATGATAGAGCTTAGATCGTATAACACTCCCTCTTATAGCATCATCCTACTCAAGGCTATCATGTATAGTGGTACCTGACCATTTGACTTATGATAGAGCACTCACTATGTCATAAGACCTATTACATATTTTTGAATATCTATAATTTGTGATATATATAGACATCATCCATACTCACTCTCCACCTTGGAAATATCATCTCTAAGCCTGTAGCCCAAATGGCTAAGGATTCCCTCTCTTTTATGTTGTCTGGTATCCCTACAATCATTAGTGCTCCCACTATGGGTAGTCTAAGGATGGAATGGACATCCTATAATGTGATAGACACCTCTATCACATCCCCATCTACCTCTCATCTCAAGGTGTTAGTCATCCATTCCCAACAACCAAGGAACATGACCAACACATCTACACTCAGGGGGATCTTGTACATATCTTACCTCCTAGACCTATGGTTACTAGTCTAGCTCTATCTCTATCTATCAACCTCTTTAACAAATTTGTTAACCATGACATGTCTAGTAATCTCTAGAACCATGGTCATCTCTATAATCAAGAAATAAAAAAGGATGTATTAGTTCCTCCATGTCATGTATAATCACAATAAATTATTTATACATTCTATCTTTAATAAAAAGGCATAGTCTATTCATTTTTATCCTCTTTTGGTCCCTCTTTCCCTTATTTAGTCATTTTAGGCCATTTTAGCCCTCTTTCAGTGTTCTACATGCTTTTTGTGATTATTTTGGCTCCCTGGTCAACCTAGTTTGACAAAAATTTCCCTATTTTTATCTTATTTTATCCTAAATTTATTATTTTTCCTCTTATCTTCTTGTCCCTAGTGTTTAGGTTCCATTTTGGCCCTTATGGACTAATTAGACACCTTTTCACTTAGTTTCACCTAGTAGAATACACTAGGTCAACCTACACCAACTAGGTCGACCATATGGATTTTCACCTTGATTCAACTTCCTAGGTTTACTTGGTTGACCTAGTAGGTTTAGTGTGCTGACCTAGTTTATTTTGATAAAAATTTATCTTTTTATTGCTTTCTTCCTATTTCCTTTCAACCCATTTTATATATTCTTATTGACTTCCATTAGAACTTAATTTTGTTCATTTTTTATTGTATAAATGCTTAAAATCAAAATTCACTTAAATCAATGCAATTTTCTAAAATTGGTTTGAAATTCTTGGTTGCATGCCTGTAATGCCACCTACTTTCTCTCTTGGAGTCCTCTCTTTCCTAACATGTTATTCCCTCACCATCCTAGCTTGTTTTCTCTCCAAATCTCTTTTTCTCATTTCTTACAAATTGAAATAAAAAAACTACTTATCTTTTTCCTATTTAAAACTACTTTTTCAAAATTCAAAATTCTTAATTATTTTTCTTTAGATTCCTTGTTTTGCTCATATCTTTGTTTCTACTCATGCTTTTTACAAACTATAAAATGTGTTAGATTCATAATGAAGTAGAAACTCTTTTCAAATATAATATTCTTATCTTCAAAAATTTTCAATTTTGGCTATTTTTTTGCACTAAATTCTACAAGTGCACCTAGTGTGTTTCACATTAGACACCTTCACTTTCTTAGAGTCTTCTTTTTTATCTACAACACTAAGGAAAGTTAAAGGTATGCATTTTTATACTCAATCCTTTCATTTATCTTATTTGATTCCTAATACACCATACTTAACATTAGAATTATGTGTTATCATGTTCTATCTCATACCTCATATGTGTCACTTACATTGTGACACATGATGAGATTTGGCTGGGGCATATGTATACACATAATATTTTCAAACATTTATCAATTATTGACACTCTATATCTCGTAGGAACCTATCGAGTCTCAATATCTATAAGCGAATTCCTTAAGGGTTGCATCAAGAAAGGGGTGGGTAGACCATCGATGCTTCATAAGATTGTTATTCCTTTTACCACTTGCTATCTACACACTAGCTCCCTAAAACTATGAACCATAGGCTTGTTATTATCTTTCCTATCCATTTTAGTCATTATCATGCTTTATTCCTTAATTTTGTTCTTTATTACCCTTTTCAATATTTAGTGCACTAGGTCAACCTGGTCAACCTAATTTATTCTAGGAACACTTTAGTTATTTTAACTTGTTTGTATCCCAACTGAGCTAACACAGACTTTAGGCATTAGCTCAAGAATATACTAGGTCAACTTGGTTGACTAGTATAGTCAACATGTTCAAATGGTTTTTAGGAAAGATATATATATATATATATATATATATATATATGTATATATATATACATATATATGTATATATATACATATATATGTATATATATACATATATATGTATATATATACATATATATACACATATACATACATATATATATATACATACATACATACATATATATATATATATATATATATATACATACATATATACATATATATATAAGGTCATTTCCCACCATTTTAAAATATAGAAGAATCAATCAAAAAGTGTGAATGAGCATCTACTTATTGACCATTCTAATTGAGGAATAAATCTTTAGGGTTCAATAATTTCCTTGGATATCCAATCTTGTCTTGTATAAAAGTATTTTATATGCTTAGATAGGTCATGTATCCTGGAGTATATTTATCTTGGTTATCTTGACAAGCCACAATAATCTCTTGCGAAGCACCTTAGCCAAGGGATAAGTTGAGACTCACCAAGTTCATCTTCAAAGCTAAGTATTCCTAACTTTATTTCTCCTTTGTAAGAGTAGATAGATAATGCAATATGTATTCTTATCTTCCATGTATTAATATTTTGTATACATTGATGTGTGTATATGTCTCCTATGCATGTTTAGTTTAGTTGTTATTTATTTATTTTATTTTAACCCTCACTATGTATTACAATCTTTGGTGTGCACTAGATTAGTTTACTTTTTTTGTTATTAGAATTGTTTACTTTATTTTTCATTAACATAAGTGAATATAAAATCATAGGAATATTTTAGGGTTTTTGTGTGATTGTGTTAGAATATAGGATTTAGAACCCTTCCTATCATGATGTGTTGTGACAAATGATACAAGTGATCCTCTAATCAGGTCTAGTAGATTCCCATATTGGTCATGTTCTTGCTTAACAATTATATACCTAATCATAAGTGTAGGTGTGATATATCTTATCCAATTTAGGATTAATTCATTATGCATCATGTAATTATAATTTAATACACTAAGCAACTCTAAATAGGTTAGTTATGTGCATCCAGATAGTCTCAATTTTATCATATGGCTCCTCAACTATTGCCTCTAATGGTGGTTCAAAAAGGTATACCTTATTTATTTATATGGTTTCCTCAATAAGACTAAGATTCTTATTTGATTAAATTTCTTTAGGATCATTAATGATCTTTGCATATTCTATCCAATCTTGGTCATTATCTTCCATTTGTACTAATCTCTCATCAAGACTAGCCTTCTCATTTTGCTTGGGCATTCCCATATTAGCATTATATTTATAAAGATCCAAAACATTAATGGAAACCTTAGATGAATATTAAAATTGATACACTATCCCATTATCCATTTCTCCCATCTTGAGTTCATGAATCTTACTCATGAAATCATGGTACAACTATTGCCAATGGTCTTCTTCTTTAGGAATGTTGTCTAACTCAACAATTATTCTATGTGAGTTGTCCTCATGGCTAACTTCCAAAGAAATATGATATTATAATTTATATATATTATTTACTTCAAGATCTTGAGAAAACTCTTGATTTGGGATAGTTGATATGTGATAAATAGGTTATTGAGAAACAACCTCTTGATGCACATATGAGACTTCTTCCTATTGGATCTCATCTCCATCTTGTAATTACTCCAACAAATCATGTTCTTTAGAATCATGAAATATTGAAACATGCTCACTATTGTCAATTCATGTCCCAATAATTATCTCCTCTTATGACTCTAATAATCCATCATTATCAATTATGATTTCAACATAGAGTTCACTACTTACCTTATCAAAGGGTGGCATAGGATATTCTTGGGATGAATCCAAGAGATATGAGATATATGTGACACCTCCTCTGTTTAACTATTTATCCTTGATAGTCATGTACTCTTCCTTATTTTTTATACTAATATAGATGGATTTATAAGATCAAAATGACTTATATTGTTGAGTATGGAGGGCTGGGGGTTGAGTGACCTTAGATTCTCTTGACTATACGATTTGGTTCCAAGATGGGAAAGATAGAGGTTCTTATTTAAACCTTTGATTCTAGTGTTCGTATTGTTTCCTTGTCTTAATCCCTAAATATTTGATCTACTTATCAATATTATCATAGAATATATCCTCTCTGAGGTGGTCAATGGCTTTATGAAGATAAGGAACACAAGAAGATTCCTAAGGAGGGATAAGAGAAGTTTGTAGATATTTATATCCTCCTTTAACTTGGGCTTTCAAATATATATTTTTATCACTTTTCCCACCCCATTAATTCACCACTTGGTTCCATCTTGGAACTTTGAATGACTTCATAAGGGGTTCTTGAGAGAGGATGGGATCTTGGATCTCAACATCAGGTTATTCCACAACAATCTCCTTATTTATTTAATAGCTCTCTTGGATAGATATCCAATAAGGGAAGGTATGATGAATACATGAAAAACTTATAAAACTAAAGTGTTTACTTGGAATGGTTTCTTAAGGAGCAATGGGTGGCACATAATAAGGGGTAGGTGGTGTATAAGAAGGCATATAATATTGGCAAGGTTGGACCTACTATTTCTCAAGGAATTTTAGCTTATCCTAAATGCTTTAAATTTAACCACCTACATCCATCATCTCACTTGCAAGATTTTTCCAATTTTCTCTCTCAATAGGTGTCCATTCTTCTTTCATTTTATATAATAAATCTCTCACATAATGGATCTAGTAAGTAGGGACATCTTGGCCATAATACTTTTGTGAGGACAATTATAGTGCATTCTTGTCAAGGATTGTTAATGTTCACCTAAGTGCTAGTATGGATGGCTCATGATAGGGTTGATGAGGACTAGTATCATGATGGGATTACTATCCATAGGAAGGGTCAAGGAAATACTCTTGAAAATATAGATCTTGAGAAACTTGACAAGGCTCCTCATAGCTTTGATAAGATTCTTGATAAGGATGATAAGGGTCATATGGATTATGAGGATCATATTAAGGATGTTGATAAGGAGGTGGATAATAAGTATATTCACCATATATATTCATATTGACCTCATATGTCAAATGAGATACAAAAACTAATTAAACTTCATTACGACATACCTGGTATGCTCATAACTAAAAGCTTTGACTTAGAGTCACCATTGGTGCTAATGTGCTTACTTCCAAAAGATGATTATAGGAAAGACAAAAAAATATATTCCCACTCCTTTGGACTTGGTTCTAGTGGGTGTGCAAGAATTTTTGGTGGTCTAGATTGAACCCTAGTTGGAGAAAGGATTATTTAGGTCCTACTTTCAAATCAAGATCAACATGAGACTGACCCTAAGATATAGGTATCCTCTAATGGGGTCAAACCTATAGTATTTTTAATGAGGATATCTCCTTTGATGTATCATTTATCTCATTTCCACTACTAAAACCTACTAATGACTAGGGAAAAGGGGGAGAGAGAACATGAAAGGAAAACGTAAGCTAAAGATGGTGATGCATCTAGATTATGGTTGACCCACCCTACTTGAATCTAAAACACTAATGAAATAAGTAAAAGACCAAATATATGATCCAAAATATCTATCATACATCAGTGTTTCATGAAAAGGTTCATAAAATGATCATAAGATGAGGTAAATGATGGAGAGGTCTAATGCAAGACATTAATTAGTCATAGTATCCACATGTGGGATTCAATCAAAAGATGTAAAATTCTAAAAATTAACTACATAATGAGATGAAATAGTAACTAGGTGAGATCATGACTTGACAAGGGAGAGATTTCTACCACATATGTAAATCTGACATGTACACACTATACTAGAATAATGAAATATGATGAATAGTTTTGTATTCATTTAAAGAGGTTACAAGATCCATCTTGGTAGAGCTTAGTCATACCCAAGAGAGGGAAACAATAAAATATAAAGAGGATATAGAGGGATCTCATTTTTTGGTTCAAAAGACTCTATATATAGCAAAAGAGGGAAAGAGAGAGATGGGAACCATGCATAGGAGAATGGAGAAAGGGTCCAATTCATTAAGAAATGTGGTGGTGGCTATTTTTTTCTTATTTCATGCATAACATCTTCCAACTAGAGTTTATCCTTATCGAAAAGCTCAACTTCCTTTGTTTCCATAATTTATGGGCTCCTTTCATTTATTAATATATTCACTAGAAGAATAGAGTGTGTTTGGCATGATGACAAGGTCTGTTTGAATGACATAAATTCCCTTTATTGCCTCTCTAACTACTAGCTCACCACCTTGGGACTCTAAGCCCACTTGACCTATTCATGAGGATAAAATCCTTGAATATTGAAACTGATAATTTTACCATGGATTGACTGGTAAAGTACCTACTTTGTCAAGGATGAATCCACATCGATAGATAAGACCTTTTTCATTAATCAACCATATCTACCCCATGATCATAGGTCCACTATAGATGGAAAAATAATATAATATTATTGGTTTTCATATTCTATATATGAATATGCATCTATAGATTATATAGCCCCTTCTAGACTCCCATTAGGTTTAAAAAGACCCATTTAGTCTTTGCAAGAACTAGGAGTTCATGTATACATGGATCATTCTTTAAAATATTGAAAACAAAGTCACAATAATGAACCCTACATGCTATAACTCATCAAAAAAAAAGTCAATATTGGGCTCTAATGATGTCTTTTATGTTCTTTAACTTGACTATATCATTGTGTAATCTTTAATGGTGTTGGATCAAGCTTTAATGACGAATAGGTGATCCTAAAAAACCTATTTACTTCCATCAAAAATTGATTCTTGACTTCTATAGAAAGTCCTAATATCATCTTTGCTCTAATTGGTTATGGATATCTAATTTAGATTGTAAAAATATTGACTTTTATTCACACCATCAATCTTGATCTATATAATCAAGCGTTAGCCATAGATTTTTCCCTTGACTTGTAAACTTTATTTGAGCATACTCCATGTGATAAATGCATGTTAATTCTAAAGATTCAATATTAGTCTAAAACCTTATGTGCTTACATGACATGTTGATCTCTCAGGTTCTCTGATCTTTTGACTCATCTCACACCATTAGATCAAGATGTATGATCAAGCGAGGATCATTAGATCTACTAGGACCCACTATTTGAAAACAAATACCTATTACATGAGTTTAAATTTTATTTCCACACTCTTATCAAAATACATTTGTATGACCATCATTGACATCTACATGACCATTAAATTTAAGCTCAAAAAGATTTGTTTTTCTCAAGTTTAAACTTGATGTTAACACAAATGTCTTATGTTATATGTCCAACTTTAAAAGCTTATAACTTGAGCCAAAAAGCTTGTGTGAGCATGAAAATTTTAGAGGGTGATCCTAGTATGTAGAAATATAAATGTCCATGATCTATTGGTTCATAGGGGCTTCCTACATGAAGATAAAAAATGCATAAGATAGTTGGTCCATTTTATCCAATGTGACATTTTGGTGATGGTCTAGCCTTCCAAAGCTTGCTCTTGAATTTTTTGTAGATTTCCTAATGCTTAAAATGATTTATTAAATTATATATAAGGTTGAACATGATTTTGAATGTATTTATCACCATGAAAACTACTTTGGAACCTACTACTTATCAATCTAAGACATGTTTCTAATCTTTTTATCCACTACTTTGTCAAATAGTGAAAAATCTTCATATCTGTGCCAAAATATCCAACAAGACCTAAAGGTGAGGGTACTTAAAATACCAACCCTTCATTAGATATAAATCAA
Source organism: Torreya grandis (assembly GCA_037957365.1). NCBI lineage: Eukaryota > Viridiplantae > Streptophyta > Pinopsida > Cupressales > Taxaceae > Torreya > Torreya grandis. Next base: position 3,267,968 of record JARHVA010001442.1, read on the forward strand.
TTTTTAAAAAAGAAATCTCAAAATTTAGATCATATTCTTATAGCCATGCATGAAAATAGAGATCAAGTCCTAGCCTTAGAGTAGGAAGGGCATGGGAATGTTGAGGAAGATAATCAGGTAGAGCCTAAAGAGCACCCTTTTTAGAGAAAATATCAATAAGAGGCTAAAAAAGAACATAGGCATGATTAAGTGCCAAAATATGCAAGGGATTGAGTAGATTAATAAATTACATTAGACATGAAGAAGGTTAATCCTCCTAAGTTTGATGTAACTATGTTATGGGATGATGGTAAAGCTTGGTTGATGGAAATGGAAAAGTAATTTGAGATCTATAACTACTTAGAAGTCACTAAGTTTGGGGATTGTATCAACTTTTTGGAGAAGCATAAACATGGAGATAAAATAATAATATCGATATGAACCTCAACTCCACTACCACCACATGGGAGAAATTTGTGGTTTTGTTTAGATCATGATTATTTCCCCAATTATATTTTGACTAGAAGATGAAAACATTTTAGAATATAAAACATGTAGATAATTCAATGAATGAATATTTAGAATAGTTTATTGAGCTCGTAAAATATGTTCCTCAATCTTACGTAGATAAAAGGTTCCACATTTTAAAGTTCATTATGGGATTAAAACACCAAATTGGGTGTGAGATAAATGTGCATGCACCATCTACGATGGATCAAGACATTGAGAAGGTAGTTAAGTAGGAGTCAAAATAAAAGTCTCTTTCTCAAGTTAGAGATAATTTTAATAAAAAAATTTGGAGGTTCCAAACTCACTCTTAAGAATAAAATCTATAAATGGAATGGAAATTCCAAGAATCAATTCAAGAATAAGAATGCTAAGTTTAGTAACTTCCCAAGTAGTAAAAATGAACGGTGGATCCAAACCTAGTTTTAAGGGGAACTAGCAATCAAAAAATAAAGGAACCCCTAGTGGATGTTTCATCTATGGAGGTTTTCACTATGCTAGGGAATGTACTCAATAAATATATAAAGGTAAAGCTAAGGGTACTACATAGTAGGGAAACTTTCAATAGAGAATCCATGTAGTTGCAAACAATTATCAAGCTAATTTTAACGTGTCACCTATTTAGGTTCCAGGTAATATTTTTGGTCAAACCATTTCCATTTTTATTTATACTAGAGATATGAATTTTTTTATTTCTCTACATTTGATTTCTATGTTATCTAGGAAAGATAGTTTAATGGCAAATGCATGGTTAGTGAAATATGGGAATCAAGCCAAGGTTAAATTTGATAGGTGCTTAGTGGAAGTTGTGATTGAATTACCTAAATTCACTACAATATTAGATATTTATGTAGCTCTACTAGGGTCATATGATATAATCCTAAGGGTGAATTGGCTTGCTAAACATAAATCAAAATTATATTGTTATCCTACAAAGGTAGAATTTTAGGAATCAGACTCAGATTTAGGGTGAGAAAAGGTAGTTGAAACTTAGGTAGATTTTCGTAATTTAGATTAAGAAGGATCAGAAGAAAGGATGTCAAACATTTGTTTTCAAAATAAATGAAATTGAGGAAACAAAGGAATCATCCATTGAGGACTAACCTTTTCTTAAGAGCTTTTAGGATGTGTTTTTAGAGAAATTATTGGGATTTCCACCCAATTAAGAGTTTTATTTATCAATTTATATAATAAACAATTTATGATCATAATCCAAAGCACCTTATAGTATGATGACTATAGATTTGGTAGATTTAAAAGCTCAACTATAGGATTTATTATCTAAAATATTTAGCCGATCAAGCATCTCACCATGGGGTGTACTAGTCAGTTCATTAAGAATAAGTATGGTACTCTTTTCTTGTATATTGATTATAAAATGTTAAACAAAGTTAAAATCAAGAACATGGATCCATCACCTCACACTAATGATCTCTTTGATTAGATGGATGGAGAGATAATTTTCTTTGAGATAGATATCCAAGTGGGATATCACTAGTTAAGGATTTGAAAAGAAGATATTCCCAAAATAACATTCATAACTTAATATGAACACTATGAATTTGCAAAGTTACCTTTTGGGTTAGCAAATGTTCTGGAAACATTCATGAATCTGATGAATAGTGTGTTTAGGGACTATATAGATCACATTGTGTTAGTTTTTTTGGATGATATCCTAATTTATTATAAGAATGAGGAAGAATATCTAAAATATCTAGAGTTAGTTTTTCAACATTTGTAGAAGAAAAAAATTTATGTTAAGTTATCCAAATGTGAATTTTTATAGAGGAAAGTATAATATTAGGGACACATTATCTCCATAGATAGAATTTTAGTTGATTTAGGAAAGATAAGATCCATAATGGAGTGACCAACACCTAAAAATGTGCACAAGCTGAGAAGTTTTATGGGAATAGTAAGGTATTATAGGAAATTTGTTCCAAAAATTTCAAAATAGCTAACCTAATTACCTCTCTTTTGTAGAAGAATTAGAGTTTTGTTTAGTCAGATAAGTGCAAGAAAGCCTTTCAAGAGTTAAAAAGGAGGTTTATGTTAGCACTTGTTCCAAGAGTTCTTGATCTTGATGGTCAATTCTCAATAATCACTAATACATCTAAGGATGTTCTTGGAAGAGTAATTATTCAATATGGTTCATTTGTAGCATACGAGTGAAGGAATATTAAACCATATGAGGCATTATCTATTTGGGAAACCATTTGAGCTCAAGACTATCAACTTGGGGTTCAAATATAACTTCATCCAAATAAATGTGAATGCTCATCACAGACATTGGTTAGAGTTTTTATCTAACTATGATTTTGATATAAGCTACATCAAGGATAAGGAAAATAGATTTACTAATTCTCTAAGTCATAGAAGGGATTTAAAAAATTTGGCTACTATTATGAGTACCTCTCATGATCAAGTTTTTAAATTTTCCCTTGGATATTAATTATATGAGAAAGTTAAGAAAGTTTTGTTAGAGTATTCTTATAACCCTAAGTTTAAAGGATTCAAGATGGATAACGATGGTATTTTAAGGTAAAATTATAGAATGTATGTACTTGATAAAGATAATTTGAGGAGCACAGTGCTAAAGTAATTTCACAATGCCCCTTATTTAGGTCACCTTAGAGTGAATAAGATCATAACTAAGATAATAACTCTTTATTTATGGAAAGTAATTAAAAGGGATGTAATTGGTTTTGTGCCTTTTTGTTTAGAGTGTCAGCATGTGAAGGCTAAACATGTGCACCTAGTAGTATTTTTGTATCCTCGTGATATAATGGAATGGAACTCATAGGAATGACTTTGTACAAGGTTTTCCATTATCATATAATGGATATGACATGATCTTAGTAGTATTTGAAAAATTAACCAAGGTAGCTCACTTCATATAAGATAATTTGACTAATAATGCACTGATGCTTGTGAAAAGATTCATGAAAGAAGTGTACCAGTTACAAGGTTTTCCATAGAAGATCATTTATAATCAAGATCCTAGGATGACATCTAGGTTTTGGTCTAATCTAAATTTATCTTTAGGCACACAATTGAATTTTAGTACTACATATCATTTAGAAAAAGATGGACAAACAAAGAGAGTAAACTAAGTTCTAGAAGATGTTCCTCAAATGTATTGCATAGATTAACAATACAAGTGGGAAGAGTATCTTACACTGGTAGATTTATCTTATAATAAATCTTACCAATCAGCTTTAAAGAGGGATACATTTGATGTTGGAACATAACTAGATACTAAAAGGAGGGGTGAAATAGTATATTAATTAACCTAGTTCTTTTCAAAACCTTTTAATGTAGATTAAGATTATATGCAGAGATCTCAAACACAAAAAAAAATAATATAAGATATACCATGAAAAAACCAAAATGGGAGAAACCACCATGAGAATAGCTATTAGAAGCTACCATTCTAATCCAACCTCATCATAAGGAACCTCATTGGTTACAATGCTTAATAGAACCAACCCTAAGGAGACACCAATCCCCTTGTTTAAGAGGTTAAACTCTAAGGAAGCACCCACTTCCTAATATGATCACCAACTCAGTTTATCTAATGGTGCCAAGCTATCAGTTTGGTAATGGAGCTACAAATCTTGATTACAAAATAGATTCATACATGAATCTAAATATCTATTCTCTAGGTCTAATCTAAAAATGTTCATTCTCTACACATTATCTATTTTTGGATTTATTACTCTTTTCCCCTTTGTCTCTATGTCTATATATGTCTCTATTCAACACACTTCATTTCTCTCTCACTCTATTCCTCTATCTCTATATTTTCTATTTGACATAATTTGAATTGCTCCAACTACACTTTTTGTGTCCTAGATGACACACACACACACACACACACACACACACACACACACACACACACACACACACACACACATGTATGTATGTATGTATATATGTATGTATGTATGCCATCTAGGACACAAAAAATGTAGCTGGAGCTATTCAAATTATGTCAAATAGAAAATATAGAGATAGAGGAACATATATATATATATATATATATATATATATATATATATATATCTTCATATCTTTTGTGTGTTCTCAAACTATAACACATCACACTCTATTCTTGACTCAGTTCATTATCTCTTGAACTATAATTTTCTTGCATCTTGAATTCATACATCATAGTTGTGATTCATGGTCTTTTACTATATATAGATTTTTTTGGACTCTAGTTTTAATACACATGCATATTTACATAGATTTGATTGGTTAAACCGATTAATCTCATTATTTGTGTCATGATTCATGGCTTACTCACATGTTCTTGCATGTTCATGTATATGATTATTAGACTGAACATATATTTAAATATCAATTTTTATTCTTACATTTGGTTCCATGATCTAATGATCTTTATTCAAATGGTTTAACTTTAAAACACATTCATTTAATCTTCCTTATTTGAGCTTCCATGTGTCATTGGATATTAAAACTTTCACAAACTTTTTCTCTATCTTAAGGTTAAACATAGAGAACTTTATACCTTTGCATCCACTCACTCCATTAGATCTCCTTTATACAATCATGTACTCACCATCAGATCTTCTCAAAAGCTTGATCATTAAATCTAACAAGCTTAATCTCATTGGGTCTCTGTCTGACAAGTTCCATGAATGTGACACTTGTCACTAGTACATTTACTTGGAGGAGGCTTTGGCAATTTGACATTGATACGATTCATTGGCTTTTCAACATATGATTAAGAGCTATCCATTAATAAAGATGGGGAAAATATAAAGTTTAAGACTTAGAAAATATGAAGTCCTTTCAACACTTCTCAAATTATTAATTTTTAGGTCTAAGGGGCTAGTTTTATAACAATGTCAAAGGTTTATCTTATAAATTAAGCTATCGCGTATAGGTTATATCTAGTCACCATCAAAATAGAAAAATCCTATTAAATGCCATGACCTAAAATCTTAGGGTTTAATTGATAAACCCTATCATGTTCGAGAGCAAAGATAATTCAATTCTAAGCTCATCCCTTCACATTTGAACCTATGAACCATTTTTATAAAATGCTCATGAGAAACCCATAGTAGATATTCTATCTATTTCCTTTGAAAATGTCCATAAATGATCTTTGTAAAATCATGACAACTTTGTAGGATATTATGTAGATTTTGGCTAATTATGTGGACCATTTCAATTATGCCTTGAAGGCTAACTTTACAACTTCATATCTTCTACTTTGCTCAACCGCCTTGTCTAGAATTTGAACCATATAAACTAAGAATAACAATGAACAAACCCATATGATTATTTCTTCCTTAAGCTCTTGTGCATGTGAGATATAATGCTATTAATTTTATCACTTAGATTATTCTACCATAGACCTAGAAATGCCTTGAAATTTCTTTGAGACTAACTTTGATTTTGCATAACTCTTATCACACTTAGTTGGATGACCTATAATTTAGCACATTAGATCTTCTTACATATAAGATTTCATCCATAAATCCAATTACTCATGAATCCTTCATATGTGCAAGATATGACATCATCAAAGTGCATACTTAACTTTATCTTTCAACTTGTAAATTTGACTAAGTGTTGGAAAACACTATCAAAATTCTTGGGAGCCCTACTTTGATCAAGCATATCTTTTATTACACTTCATCGTGTAACCTGAGATTTAGAGTGTAGAAATTAGGAATAAAAAAGGAATAAAAATTAAAAAAACCCATACAATAATTTTTTCCTTGGACATCCATATGTGTAAAATATAACCTCATCAATATGATTACTTGGCTCTACTTAACCCTTTTTCAAATTTGGTTTAGTATATAAACTTAGGAAATTTTATCTTAATAGCCAACATTGCATCCCTATATCTTCTACTATTCTTCAGTCCATGAATTCAAATCTAGTGCATAACAACTAAGGACTAATGTGATCATAACCATATGAATATCTCCCCTATACTCATCCACATGTGGTAATGGTGATGTCATCAAAATGCCTTCTCATATTTTCCTATCATAGATTTAAACTGTCTAGAGGATTAATATGAAAAACCAAATGAATTTCATTCATGCACACAAGCATTCCAATCATATTTGACCTTTAATAAGATCCTTTTCATATACTCTAATCAATATATTCAATTTTGAACATCAATGACATGCTCATAATGTCCCTTTTGACATCAATGATAGTCTTATTTCCAACAATCTTCCCCTTTGTCATTAATGGAAAACTAAATGTTCTGATATTTTAATATTCTACTTATTGTTTGGTATTTATTGCATTAGATTATGATGAGTATGAACTAAATTTGTTCATACCATACTTGATCTCCCTTAGGCAATGGAACATTTGACTAATACTCAATTTGGACACTTGATCTACTTATTCTTTCACATTTTGCACTTTTTATCTAAACTTTTACAGAGATCATCTGTACTTCTTCTCCCCCTTTGAAATCAATGGAAAAGAGACTCTTTTATGATGATTTGTCTAAATATTTCTCCTCTTTTATTAGATAAAATATTTTGTCCATGAATCTACAACCATCAACTCATTATAACTTTAAAAAAGTATACATACTTGACTTGCCTTTTTTCTAATTCTTCTAGGGATTAGTAAAGCTTTTATGAGACTCCCCCTAGACTCATGCCCTATTACTATGATCTATTGATGTGATGTAGGATCCACCACTCCCAAATTCTATCTCAGATACTCAAATTATTCCTTGGGAAGAGGTTTAGTGAATATGTATGGAATTTGATCCTTAGTTGGCACATACTCCATTATGACCTCTTAATCTGCAACCTTCTCTCTTAAGAAGTGATACTTGATTGATATTTATTTGGTTCTAGAATGCATCACTAGATTATTTTATATATTTATAGCCCTTGAATTGTCAAAAATAATAGAGATAGGTGACTTGTACTCTACCTTGATTGATTTGAGTGTTTGCTTCATCTATAAGACTTGAGTACAACAGGCCACTATTACTACATATTATACTTCTATTGTGGAAAGACTAAATGACTCTTGATTTTTTCTCAACCATGAAATAAGTTTATTTTCAAGGAAAAAACCACCACCACTAATGCATCTTCTATCATCCACACTTCTTTCCGAATAAACATTTTTATATATTGTCAAAGTGAAATCTTCACTTGTAGGATACCATAGGCTATAGTTAATTGTGATCTTGATATATCTAAATATCCTTTTCATTACATTGACATGTGATTGTCTTTGGGAGCATCCTAAAATATTACAACCATACATGGCTTGCATGATATCTAGTCTTGATGCAGTTAGGTATAATAATCTACCTATCATTGATCTATAAATTTTATAATTTGCATCAAGGGACTCATATTCTTTGCCCAACTTTCATCTAGTTGTCATGGGAGTACTAAATGGTTTGATATCTTCCATTCCAAACTTCTTGAGAATTTATTTTGCATACTTATTTTGGGATATGAATATCCCTTCATCAATTTGTGTTATCTATAGACCAAGGAAGAAAGAAAGTTTCCCTAGCAAAGGCATCTCAATCTTACTTTGCATTTGTGTAGAAAACTCTTTGAACATTTTGTTATTTCTAACACCAAATATTATGTCATATACATCAACAAAAACAATCAACATATGTTCACCTTTTGATTTAAATTACAAATTATTGTCTGCACATCCTTTGTTGAAACCTTATTATTGTAGGTATTAGTCCAATCTTGAATACCATGATCTTGGTGCCTATTTTAGACCATACAAAGATTTATTTAGTATTCGTACACAATATTATTCCTTTGACAACTAAAAACCTTATGGTTGTTCAATATATACTTCCTCTTCTAGGTTCCCATTCAAGAAAGTAGAATTGACATCCATTTAATAGACTTTGAACTTCTTATAAATAGAGAATGCTAGAAACATTCCTATAGCTTCCAATCTATAAACTAGAGCAAATGTTTCCTCAAAATATATGCCTTCAACTTATGCATATCCTTTCCACACCAATCTTAATTTATTCCTTATAACATCTCCATCCTCATTGAGCTTGTTTCTATAGACCCATTTTGTACCTATTACATTCTTGTTAGAATTTTTGGGACTAATTACCAAGTTTTGTTCTTTTTAGTTTTCCTCAATTCTTTTCCCATGGATTTTATCCAATTCTCATCCTCGTTGGCTTCAACATATCTCTTAGGCTTAATTGAAGACATTAGATTAAAACTTACTTGCTCCTTGTTCATTATAATTACTCTCCTTGTTTGAACTCCTTCATTTTTATTGCCAATTATTTGCTCCTTAGGATGATCCTCTTGAAAAAATCTTGGAGGTGACTTTTCATTCATTTCCTTAGTCTCTTCATTACTTGCTTCTTCAATATCTAATTCTTTAATATTGATTTCCTTGTCAGATTCAACATGTTTTAATCCTTCTTCAAACTTGACATTGATGCTCTCTACAATCTTGTGTAGCCTTTTATTGTAAAATGTATAGGATTTGCTTAAAGTGGAATAACCAAGAAATATTACTTCATCACATCTTGATTTAAATCTTCCTAGTTTGTTCTCTTTTCTCATGATGTAGCATTTGCTTCTAAACACTTTGAATTAATTAACAAAAGTAGGAAATACATACCATATCTCATAGGGAATTTTGTCATAGTTTACCCTCAATTAAACTCTATCCAAGATGTATATTATTTTTTGGTCTACTTCTCTCCAATATCCATCAGGTAACTTGGCCTCCTTTAGCATTGTTATAGCCATCTCCTTGACTATCCTATTCTTTCTCTCAATAACTCTATTCTATTATGGATTCCTTATTGTAGAGTAATACCTTTTAATTCCATGATTCTCACAATACTCTATGAAATCATTTAAGGTTAATTATCCATCTTTAATAGATATTAAGCATCTGATCTTTCATCTAATCTCATTATCTACCATGGCTCTAAATATCTTAAATATTTCAAATGCCTGAGACTTGTCCCTTAAAAAGGTTACCCATGTCATTCTTGAGTAATCATATAAAAATAACATGAATTATCTTTATCATTTATATCCTTTTGTCTTAGTAGGACCACAAATATCAGTATGAATTAACTCTAGACTCTTTGTAGTTACATACTCCTTTGTTTGAAATTTGACCATTATTTTCTTTCTTAGGTGACATTCGTTGCAAGTAGTGTATGTAGGTTTGGATATCTTAGGATGTGTTTAACACATTTTTTTGAGCTCACTTTTAATATATTATCAATGTTGACGTGACCCACTATTCTATGCTATAACCAACTTTCATCAATATTTCCTATCAGGCAAATATTACCATTTACTTCAACAAGATTATAAATATTGATTTTAGTCCTTTTCCCTTCTATAACTAGTCTTCCATAACTATTTAATTTATATCATTTTGTATCAAATGTGACCTTATATCAATTATCACACATTTAGTTGACACTTATTAGATTATGCTTCAATCCTTCAACATAAAAGACATCATGTGTAGGCAATTTTCCATCTATGTTCAAGGTTCCTTTACCTCTGATATTTATTATAGTGTTATCTCCTAAGCTGACATATCCTTCCTTACATTTTATTTATTTGATGAAATTTCTCTTGTCATAAGTCATATTATTTGAGCAACCATTGTCTATCACTCACAAATTTCACTCCTTGGCATGGAGTGTAATTTAAGCAATCATAGATTGATTTTTCACTCTCCACACATCCTTGGGTTTTCTTATTTGGCTTCTTTTCAAAAACTTGTGATCCTTTGTTCACACTAGGAGGCATGCCTTTGTTTATATTATGTACTTTTTATCTTAAAAATCTAGTTATATATTGTTTAGATATGTGACCAAAATTATTTAAATTATAACATATTAAATTTGTATCTAACAAAGGATCAAATGAATTTCTACTTATTGTTTTCTCCTTTTAGGTATAACTGTATAGTTACTAACCCTATGATGAAACTAATTATAGATATAGAAATAGCCATATAAATATGAGGAATACTTGGTCATAAATTTTTTTGGTGTAGCATAAGGAGCTCTTCTATATACTGGCTTCTTCAAGTCTCTTACTTTTGTGTATCCATCATCATCAATTACCTTTGTCTTCTTCTTTTCTTTAGGATTCTTTTCTCCTTCATATTTCTTTGCATTATATATGTTTGAGTCTATCTTTGTATCCTTGAAATATTTATCTTTATTTACTGTAAATTCTCCTTCTACGTTGAAGTTTTCATATAGGTTAGTATATGTAATAGTTGTGGAACTTTTTCCCTTTTCATAACCAAGACCTGATCTCTCTTTTAAAGGCTTTTGAGAGTTGATCATTTCATCAAGAATGTTTGATCCTCCTATCAACCTCAAAATTTTATTTAGTTAACCTTTGGATTTCTCAATCTCTTTTCTAAAATCCACTATCTCTGCTTCTAACTTCACGTACTCATTAGATTTATATTGTAGTTCAAGTTTGACTACATCTTCTATTCTTTTAGCCTCTTCAACTTATGTCTTTAGGCTCACTATCATCTAATCATATTTCTTAATAATTTTGGAAATTTTATAAATTTATTTTTGTCCAAACTTCTTATATTTTTATCTCTCTTTTCTCAGCTTGTCAATTTCCTCTAAAGCACATATGAGCTCACATTCTAGATCCACTTATCCTTCTTCTTCTTCATCTAAGTTTTTAACTTATTCTTGATCCATAAAAATTCATTATATTGTTATGAATAGGACTTCCCTTTCCTCAACCACAAAATCAAAGTCATGATCATCATTATAACTATCACTATCATCCATTGAATCATTATCTTCTTTTGTGTATAGACCTTTCTTATTTTTCAAGAAGTTCTTCTTGAGATTGTAGGGTTTCACCTTTTTATTACTATCTGATTTCTTAGAGTTATCCTTTTTTATTATGAGGGTATTTAGTATAAAAATCTCCTACTTTACCATAGTTAAATCATTTAAAAGGTAACTTACCTCTATATTTTCCAAATCCCCTCTTTAATCTTCTGACAAAGTTGGATTCTTATTCATCAGTCTCTTCATATCCAGATGTAGGTGCTTCTACCTTTACTATTTTGGATGATTTAAATGAAAATTATTTATTGAATGGATATATCTCTCCCATTCACATATCATAGGCTATGAAGGTTCAACACAACTCATCAATAGTGAGTTTATCTAGATATATTGCTTCCTTTATTGCAAAGATTTTAGAATCATACCTTGATGGCAAAGATCTTAGGACCTTTTTGATAATAATTGATTATTTCATTTATTATCCAAGGCATATAATTGCATAAACTATTTCATCTACCTTGAGTAGGTAGTCTGTAATCTTGTTCATTCATTTTAAGGATTTCAAACTTGCCTTTAAATATTTGTAGCTTTGTATATTTTACTTTATCATCTCCTTAATATATGTTATTTATTTTGTTCCATATATCTTGTGCATCCTAAAAATGTATCACTTTGACAAATTTTGAATTAGAAAATATACAAAGCATATCATTCTTTTCCTTAGCATTACTCTCGTATGCTTTCTTGTCAGCTTGATCAGTAGGATTTCTAGCGGGAGCTCTATATCCATTTACCATAGACATCCATACATCAAAACCTAATGAGAATAAATAATCTTCCATTCTTATGCTCTAAAATGCATAGTTGCATCCATAAAAGATAAGTGCTTTGATTGATGAAGATCCTTCTTGACTAGCCATTTGTGTTCACCATTCCAAGATCTACCTGAGATGATTCAGCTTCTTCTAAGGAACCTAGCCTCTGATACCAATTTTTGAAACATAAATAGATATTGAGAGGGGGGTGAGTCATTATATTAATTAACTTAGCTATTTTCAAAACCTTTAAATTTAGATTAATAATATATATAGAGATTTCAAACACACAAAAACACATAAAACAAGATATATCCTGGAAAACCCAATATGGGAAAAACCACCATGAGAATTACTGCTAAAATCTACCATTTTAATCCAACCTCATAAGAAGTAACCTAATTCGTTATAATTTTTAAGGGAACAAAACCTAAAGAGACACCAATCCCCTTGTTTAAGAGCTTAAAATCTAAGAAAGCACCCACTTCCTAATCTGAGCACCAACTCAGTCTATTTGATGGTACCAACCTATTAGATTGATAATGGATCTATAACTCTAGATTAAAAAATAGATTCATACATGAATCCAAATATTTATTCTCTATTATATGTTTTATCTACAATTATTCATGCTCTACACATAATCTCTTTGTGCCTTTCTTACTCTCTACCCCTCTATCTCTATGTCTAGATATCTCTCTATTTGACACACTTATTTCTCTCTCACTTTGTTCCTCTATATCTCTATATTTTATTTTTGACATAATTTGAATAGCTCTAAAAACTTTTTATGTGTCCTAGATGACATATATATATATATATATATATAATATATACATATACATATATATATACATATACATATGTATATATATATATATGTATATATATATATATATATACATATACATATACATATATATATATATATATATATATATATATATGCATGTGATCTAGGTATTCAAATCTTTTGTGTGTTTACACTAAGACTATAACAAATCACACTCTATTTTGGACTTATTTCATTATCTATTGAACTATAAGTTTACCACATCTCAAACTTATGCATCACCATCTCTATTCCTAGTCTTTTACTATATATAATTTTTTTTGGAATCTAGTTTTAATAAACAATAAAATTTACATATATTTGATAGGCTAAATGGATCAATATCACTGTCTATGTCATGATTCATGGCTTACACACATGTTCCTTCATGTTCTTGTATCTGACCATTAGACTAAACATATTTTTAAGTATCTTTCATTGATCTTACATGTGGCACTATGGTCTAATGATCTTTATTCAAATGGTGAAAATTTAAAACACATATATTTGATCTGAGCTTCTACATGCTATTGGATATTCAAAATTGCATAAAAATTATCTTTGTCTTAAGGTTAAACATCAATAACTTTATACCTTTGGTTCCACTCACTCTATTAGATCTCATTTGAATGATCACATGCTCACCATCATATATTATGACAAGCTCAATAATTAACTCTAACAAGCTTACGCTCATTGCCTTTATGTCTGACAAGCTTCATGAATGTGACACTTGTCACTAGCATTTTTACCTGGAGGAGCCTTTAAAAAATTGACTTCACTACACTTCATTAGATCTTAAGTGTTAGATTAATAACTAGCCATTGATCAAGATGGGAAAAATATAAATTCTAAAGCTTAGGAAATATTAAGTCCTTTGAAGACTACTTGAACCATTAATTTCTAGGTCTAAGGGGCCAATTTTATAATGATGCCAAAGGCTTAAGTTATAACTTAAGCTACCAGGGCTAGGCTATATCTAGACAAAATCAAAATAGATAAATCCTATTGAACACCATGACTTAAACTCTTAGGGTTTAACTGAGAAACCCTATCATGTCTGATAGTAAAGATAATTGAATTATGAGTTCATTCCTTCACATTTAAACCTATAGACCATTTGTCTAGAATGATAATGTAAAACACATAATAGATCTTCTATCTATTTACTTTTTAAATTTCCATAAATTATATTTTTAAAATCATGAAAAATTTATATGACCTTCTATATATTTTGGCTATGTATAGGGAACATTTAAATTATGCCTTGAAGTCTATCTTTGCACCTTCATATCTTCTACTTCACTCAACCACCTAGTCTAAAATTTGAACCATATAAATTAGGCATAACAATGAACAAACCCATATACTCATTTCTTCCCTAAGATCTAATTCATGTGAGATAAAATTCCATTAATATAATCACTTAGATTATTCTACCAGAGATCTAGAAATGCCTCAAACTTACCTATAAGGCCAAATTTGATCTTGCATAACTCTTTTAATACTTAGTTAGATGGCCTAAAATTTTGCATATTAGATCCTCTTACATAGGGGATTCCATCCATATATCCAATTTATCCTTAAGCCTTCATATGTGTAAGATATTTCATCATCAAAGTGCTTAGTTAGCTTTACCTTGCAACCTACAAATTTGACTGTGTTGGAAAACATTGTCAAAATGCTTGTAAGACCTACTTTAATCAAGCATATCTTTTGTCATGCTATGTCATGTGACCTAAGATTTAGTACATAAAAAATAGGTATAAAAATGAAATAACCCATATGATCATTGTATACTCAAACCTTTATATGTGTGAATGTTTACCTCATCAATATGATTATTTAGCTCTGCTTAAACATTTTGCATATTTGGCTATGTATAGAAACATAGTGAATTTTGTCTAAGTAGCCAACTTTACATCCCTATATCTTCTACTACACTTTAGTGTATGACTTTAAATATAGAGTGTAACAACTAGGGACTAAGGTGATCACAACCATATGACCAAATCCCTCAAACTTATCCACACGTGTCAATGGTGATGTCAATAAAATGCCTTCTCATATTTTCCTATCATAGACCCAAAATATCTAGATGATCAATATGAAGAACCAAATGAATTCAATTCATGCACACAAGCATTTCAGTCATCCTTAGCCTTTGATAGGATCTTTTGTATATCCTCTAATAATCATATTTAGTTTTGAACATCAATGACATGCTCATAATGTCCCTTTTAACATCAATTAAAATCATATTTCTAACTTTTGAAACATTATATGGAAGTATTTAACACTAATCAGTTCGGATATGCTTGAAGACAGGGTAGTTTTTGGTCTTAAAATGCTTACATAAATGGAGGAATAGGTCAAGTTTATTATACAAAGGTTGAGTGAAGCCAATGATAAATAAAAAATCTATGCTAATATGAAAAGGACAACAAGACATTTTTATAGTGGTGACAAAGTATTTCTGAGGGTTAAACCTCATAAGAACTTGATAAATTTGGTAAATTAGAGAAGTTTTCACCAAGATATGTGGGATCCTTTAAGGTATTGTAAGTGATCAATGCTATTGCATATAGGCTTGCCTTTCCACCGAATCTAGATATCTTACATAATGTTTTTCATTTGTCCTATCTGAAGAAGTATATAGTTGATTCTTCTCATGTATTGGATTGGAATGATTAATAGGTTCCAGATCTTGGGGTGGTCAAAGTAGAACCAATCAAAATAATTGACAGTCACAAAATTAGTTTTCCTAAGAGGTAAGTATCATAGTAGAAGGTCTAGTGAGACCAATATTATGAGGATAGTGCCACTTGGGAGGACTATGATGAGTTCTATAGGTTGTTTCCTCATTTATTTATTTAGATAATTTACTATTCTTATTTGATTTGTTATTGTGTTGTTTGATTTCAAAAAAATTGGTTTGAATAAGTGTCATCAAGATGATGACTATTTTTAAGAGAGAATGATGTTACATCTTGATTTCCTCACTAAGCTTTATTTTCTTATTAAATAGATGTTAATAGGGTTAATTTTGTTTAATTATTATTAAAATAAATTATTTTCACTATGTTGATGTATGGATAGACATATAATGATTATTTTGTGTGACTCATTACTTGATTTATTAGTTTTACATGAGTTTCTTTTGTATGTGGATTATGATCATTCAATAATATTGTGATTTAGCATTTTTATTGATTATCATTGATATAAGATAACTACCATTTGCATTTATGATGTGGATGCAATAGAAATTCCAATCTCCATACAAATGTGGATGGAGAGTATCATCAAGGAAAGTGATACAAATAAATACATTAGAGGTGTAGAGATTCAAAAAATAACCCAACACACCATGCAGTACAATAAATTCATGATTCTTTTAATTTTGGTTATGTTTAATTAGTTTGTGCTTGGTCATGATTGATTTGGTTTTGATTTGTGTTCAGATGTTATTCAATATTAATTGTAGTTGTTATGATTATGATGTGTTGTCATTATAGAATGTTTTAGTTGTATCCATTCTTTTAGTAACTTCACTTTTAGTTGAAAACATATCCCATATAGGCATGTACTTGCAAGCATTCAAATAGAAAAGTATCATTAGAACATATATTTACATGGAAAAGAAATAAATTGCATTGTCGATCATATAATAAAATTATTTTATTAAACCTTATCTAACCTAGAACTAAGTGGAAGTAACTAAGGTGATACCTAGGGTGAATTAGTTTCTAAATGTTGAATGGCTAACTAGGTATGAAGCTTTGTTTATTTTATGTTTAAAGTGGATAGGCATTCTAGTTTTATTAAACATAATAATTATGTTTATTTGACACAATATGATGTCAACCCTAATATTTGAAGTCATCATTTGGTTTAGTTTATTTTAACCATGCAAAAATTAGGTGGATAGGATTTTTATAAGAGTTAGAGGAGATATAGGGGTGACTGTGTTGTTTGGTAGTTGAGTAGTGAGTTTATAGAAGCATGTTAGGAATATATAGTCTGATGATGAGTCATTCTTGTAAAAATAATGGTGGATAACTATTCACCATGAAATTAGGGGTTCTAGAATGGCAAGGAGATGACTATAAAATCAATAAAGGAGGATGGAGTTTTTAGATTTGTATATAAGTCAAGGTCAATATAGGAGAATAAGAGGAAAGAAAGGAATTGACAGACCAAAGGAGAAAGACACTTTTGGGGTAATATAAAGGTAGGTTTGTTCTTTTGTTCACTCTAAAATTTTGTATTCAGGTTATATAGTTAATAGATGAATTTGTGTGGGTTTTATAAAACAATTATACTATAATTTGAAACCCTTGAATGGATCATACATTCATCCCTATGGGAGGAGGAATCCCCCCCACATAGAATCAAATCCATGATTTGATTAAAAGTCTAACCTGAGTATGGAAGGTTAGAGATTATTTTTGGAATGAAATCCTTGTGTTTATTCTATGTGTTAGTGAAATGGATATATGTTAATAAAGTGGCTTGGAAACATTGTTTGGTTATGGGTTCAAAATAGGGTTTTTGATGATCATTATTTGATGATTTTTTACCTTAACTCATTTAAATATTTAAATGGATATGTAATCCATTATCTATATGACATTAGGGATAATGTTTTTGATTATTACCTTTGGTTTTTGGAATACATAAACTAGGGATGATTGGATATTATTGGTTGTGTATTCATTGTGTTTTAATTTAGAATTAGTTGAGTGTTATAAATTTATTATCACCTATTTATGAATTTTATTTGACTTAGCTTATATTAGTGAGTTGATTGGTTATGAGATAATTATGCATAAATGTTGTGAGTTGACTGTGTGTAAAATACTATGGTTGACTGTGTGTTACTATTTTTGCCAACACTTGTATATGATGTTTTTATGAGACAAATGGTCAACTATGTATATAGGGTTTATTTATCAATTATGTGTTATTTTATTTGATTACCAAAATTTAGGGTTAAGATCACTTTGTGCATGATGTATACTAATTTTATATTTATATAGGGTCACATATTTGTTATACATAGTATGTTTGATTTAATGTAATCCGTAGTTATTTATATGAAATGAATGGGTTATTATAAATGATGAGTTCTTGAATATAATTGTTATTAATATTTTATGTGGAGTAACATAAACATTTATACAATAGTGTGATTGAGTATTATTAAATTTCTATAGGTTATGTTATTTTACACACACACACACACAAACACACACACACACACACACACACACACACACACACACACACACACACACACACACACACACACACACACACACACACACACACACACACACACACACACACACACACACACACACACACACACACACACACACACACACACACACACACACACACACACACACAAGTATAAAGTTAGGGATATAAATATTAGTTAGTTTTTTTTCTTATTTTGTCTATCTATGTGTATTATTGTTAGAGGAATAATTTATTTATGTTTGGAAAGCTGTATTAAACATATAGACTATACTTAGTTTTAACATTTGAAAAATGTTGGAAGTTGAACTATTCTGGGGTCATAGATGTTTAATTTGGAGGTTAAACAGTTGTTGAATTACTTCAATCAATAAAAATACCTTATGGTACATAAAATAATATTTCACATTTTGTGTTTACCCTTTAATGCATTTATTTTGGGTTTTAAGTGTTGTGTGGTGTTAATATGATTATATGTTAGTTTTAAATTATGTTATGTTTCTTAAGTTGAGAGCTTAGGATATGATAATAAACTCAAAATGTATATAAATATGCATATATGTAATTATATATTATACATAAAGGTGATATAATATGCTTTTATGAATAATTAATACACACACCCACCCACACCCACACCCACACCCACACCCACACCCACCCACACACACACACACACACACACACACACACACACACACACACACACAATTAACACTTACAAATTATACGAATATATATTTATAGATGTATGACCATTTATATGTACATATCATGTCATTATGAAAATAGTGGTAAAGGGTTTATATATATATATATGAAAATAATTTGGTATGTAAGTTTATGTTTGTTTATAATGAATGAATGCATTCATATGCAAACTAGGGTGTATATTCTTAATTTATAATAAGTTGATTTAGTTATTAATTATGTGGGAAAATGATTAATTGTTGTTTTCAAAAAATAAATGTTGTATTTATTATTTGTTGATTAGATTAGAATTTATTTTGAAACTCCAAAATTGTATTATTTTTATTATAATCCTTGTAAACAAAGGGTGTTTGCATAGAATTGGTAAATTCTTAAATATTTTGAAGATTGTTAGAAAATAATTTATTTGTAATAATGCCTTGTTGGAAAATGGACTTTGGGTTATATTGGAACTTAATAAATATTTAAAAGATATTAAAAAGTTATTATTTAAAATCTAATTATTTCAAATGTGGTATTAATACTAAATATATATGATAAATCCATGGAAATGTTGTATATCCATTATTTAGTAAATATAGTATTAATGACACTAAGAAATATTATTATGAGAATGTTCTCATGCATATGTTTAGAGTCATTAATACTTAAAACTAAATGAAATATGATTGAGTGTATTTATTATTATGATTGATCTATTCAATCATTAAATTATAAGATTTTTTTTTCCAAAGTAATATTTATAGTTAAACACTATCATTTCATCTATTTAATCAATATGCATGTATGCATAATGCCATGTTAGAACAAAATTCTTTATGATATGTTGCATGTAGTTAAAATATTACAGCATAGAGGTTATATTTGACTTATTGATACTTGCACCATTGTCATATTCTCATCCATGAAGGGAGGGACATTCCCTAGTTGAGTAATTATGCAGGGGATTTATGGTCCATGATTGGTGTGGAAAAGTACTTTGATGATGTTCTCCCTCTCTTCTAGTAGTCAGTCGATAGAGACTTTTAATCATGATTTTAGTTTATGTACATATGGTGAGGTTGTGGATACTCACTAATTTTGTGGAACAATGTATTTGTTTATATTCACTATGATGTAATAACCTTGTATTTATTGTACTTTGACAAATATTAGATTGGATACTCTTATTGTATAATATTAGTGTATTAATTTTCAGCAGTTGGCTGAGTTACTATTTAGAAGTTATAAATTATGTGATGGATTGAATTTATAACTATGGTGAATGTCTTAAGTTGATCATTATCTAAATGAGTCATAAGTATTTAATTATATAAGATGTATTTAGCGAAAGATCAATTAAATTATCTTAATTGGGACTAATATCATTTGATTATGAAAGTAAAGTTTTTAAAAATATGGTTTTTTGAGTTAAAACCAGTGGGGCTCTAACACAATAAGCCGTCATAGAGGATATGCATCAATTTAGACTACCTATTAGTATGGAGATGCACATCCTAACTATAAATGATTTCTTACTCAATCATGATTTAATTAATCTATGTTTGGGTAGGTTTGGGATTTGTCAAGTGTGAACAAGGACAAGTAATACTCACTACATTGTCTTATAGACCCTTTGGATTGATGTTTTTTGTAGCTTAAGATATTATGTATCATAATTATAGATAATTATAATAACAATCTATATCTAAAGCATGGAAAATTAGTTTAAATGAAAGTATAAATCACTTAGGTGTAAGATATGAATAATCAAATATAAAGTAAATTTAATGCAATAAAATAAGATTAGGAATGTATAATAATTCAAAACCCAAGTTCAAGATATGGGTGATCAAGACTCAAGTGTAAATAAAATGTAAGAATCCTACGGTAACTGAGAAATAATAATGGAAAAAATGAAAATTAAAAAAACAAATAGAAAAAAAAAAAATAAATAAATAAATAAATAAACACAAATAGAAAAACACCAATAAGCAAACATAAACAAACAAGGTAAGAAAAAAAGGCTCAAATAAACAACACAAAACTAAATAAATAAACAAAATAAACTGTTGATCAAATTTGACTTTTAAGTCAAATTGGGGCACCTATAGGTAAAAATTTGATTTTATAGGTCTATAGGGGGTGTAATATGCATTTCAAGGGTTTTATTATAGTTCAATTGATGTCAATTAATTTTATATTGCCCTTGGTCAATTAGTTTTTATGTCTATTTATCATTTTGGGTCATTTTAGGGGTCAAAAAGGTGCATTTAATGAGTTCTCTAAGTTTATTTGGAAATGTGAAGGTTTAAAAGGGTGATTTCACATGACATTTGTCTTATTAAGTCTTAATTAACTGACACAATTGAAAAGTGGTAGGTTTTTGAGAAGAAAGGGTAGTTTTCTAGTGAAAGGAGAAGAAAATGGCACTTGTATGACATCCTTGGGAAGTATGCCACTTGGAAAAGGTTTAAATGTGACTATTTAGATTCTTAATACTAATTACAATGATTTTTTTGATTTATAAGTTCCATTTTGAATCCAAAACCATTTTTCTCCTTTTTTGGCTTTCTGGACACACAAAAGTGACCTTTAAGTTTTTGCTCGGTATAGACAAATCAAGAGGTTTAAGATAAAACACCTTGGGTAGGTTGTATTAAAATAATATACCATAATTTTAATATAATTATTTTTAATATTTATCAACTATTCTTTATAAACCATTGCTAACAAGTTGATTGTGCAAATCTACGTGCTAATTTATGCATATTATAGGTTTTGTCTTGGTTTGGGAGATTATGTATAATATAGCTACTGTTGTTGCTTTCATATGATGTTTAAATATTACTCCAAATTCCACATTCTTGATTTTTTTTTTTATGGTGTTTGAATGAGCAATATAACTCACTTTGTAAGAGGGTATCACCATGAGTAGTTTCAGTCAATTCCCCACTTGTAGAGGTTTGAATTACATATAGAGAGTTTCATATGAATGGTCAATTCCATGTTTAATTTCCATGGGAGTCACCTATTTATATATTTTTTTCTCACAACCCCATAGTATAATAAAACACCCATGTCTTCACCATGCTACCTCAGTCATGGAATGCCTCTGTCTATTTTATTCCAAATATATGCAAGTGATTTTCCTGTTAAGATATATATAAATATATTGGATCTATTTTCAAGTTTTTATTGATGTAAACCATGTAATTTAGAATTTGAAATGATTTTGAGTTATTTTTAAGCCTTTTCTAGACATGTTTTGCTTTAATTCCATACCCTACCTATATGATATACCCAATGAACACCTATAGGGAATTTTGTTGACATCATTTTTGAAATGGTATAAGGGTCAATGTGTGTTCAAACCTCTTAGTTTTTGTATAATTGAATTATGATGTTGGATGAAAGCATCAAATTTCATATTCATGGAAGTTTTTCATATTGCTCATGTTCAACTCACTATTTGTGCACCAAATACTTACCTACAAGTGGTTGAGCAGGGGACCAAAATGTTTGTATAGAGATATTGAAATATATTGAAACCTCCTTAAAGTATTGTTATGATAACAAATCCATTAAAAACTCATAGAAGATGTCAAAATATAAAGAGTGTGAAACCAAGTTGGGATGGTAGAAGATTGAGTTAGTGAAGTTTTCCCTAAAAGATAAAAATAGATGTTAAGATGCTTTTTGTGGTTATCCTAAAACATGAAGGTAAAGGTATTAAATAATATAACTTGTAAAATAATGTATACTATAGCATATAGAGGATCCATGCCAAAAATTAGGGTCTAAAGGTATGAAGAGGAGGAAGTTTTGGAGTCTCAAACTTGCCAATTCATGATTGATTTCTTTTAGTGACATCTATAAGATTGAGTCCTAAATGGCCTATATCCATATAAGAGTTAAAAAAATTAGACCATGCACCATGGATGTGTTTTAAAGGATTAAATTTAACATTTATGGCACAAATATAATCAAATTAGAGGATGATATATTATCCTTTAGCCTCACTTGCACATTCCTAGTCTGATATTGTGGAAATATGCACCTACAATAGGGTAGGTTGACAGTGATATGTTGAATGATACATATGTGGTGATCTAAGTCAATAAAGGTAAATAATAAACTTTAAATATATTATAGGATGATCTCATGCTTAATTAAAATCCTTTAAACACTATGACTAGGTTTTAATGAGATAGAGGACACCTACAAGTAGGTTAATAGGCAGGGTGTCTAAGCCTAATAGGGGTCAAGCTCATACACAACCTAAAACTGATATAAAGGGAGTATAAATACTTTAAAATGACATATAAATATGGTAATAAGTATAATATATGTTCCAAATTTAAATTTAATCTAATGAATAACTACAAATGTCATTTCATTATAAGGTATGCCCCTATAGGTTGGTTGTAGGTTCATCTTGAAAGGTAAGCTTACAACTTTAGGAAATATAATTCATTCAAAGAATGAAAGGCTAGTGAAATTATAATATTATTTGGGTATCTTAAAAGAGGGTGACGTTATTTTATTTAAAATCTAAGATCATATGGAAAATACCTACAAGATCCCTCACAGTCAACTATAGTTGATTGTGAGGGGCAGAGAGAAAAGTAAGCTAGGATTCTTGAGATGTTTATAACATGGAGATGAATTTAATGGGTTAAAATAATATGAGATGAACCTAGGAAACTATTCAAATATTTTAAATACTATTTAAAATATAAATAATTCATAAATTACTTACAAGCATAGTCAAAAGAGGACACAGTGAGGTAGGAGTCATAAATAATCAATTGAGGAACGTATCTGAGGGGTGGTTCAAGATGAGTCTAAAAATGAATTAAAGTCAAAAAATAAGTGATATTTATCTAAGGGAATATATATAGGTTGAAAAAATTTATTCTAAGATTGACTCATAGAAGACATCTTATAGGTATCACCTTTAAAGGTAGAACTTAGTCAAAAGGACACTCAGTCCTCACCAAACAATTATAGGGGGAAGTAATGGAATTTTGAAGTAATTAATGTGTATTAAGACTTATAAATTAGTAAAATTGAATAATTTACAATCTCTTTAGATTGGAAAATAATCATAGATGAGGCTTCCAATGATGTAATACATAGTCTATACTAACAAACCCTGTATAATCCAACTCCCATACAATTTGCCTTAAGGTTTGAAGGATTTGAGGGGATTGTTGACAAAATCAAGGGATTAAAACTTGTGGATAAGGAATTTAAAAATTTAATAATATTTTCATATGGTTATTTGGTCTAAAAAAATAAGGGAAGTACCTTATGTTTTGTCTCAAATAGAGGGTACTTTCCCCATGCATGAAACCTCCATATCATGATAGATGGGTAAGAAGATGAAGCCATCAACTACTTATAACTTGTAGATATGTTTGGGAGGTTTCATAACACCTTAATAAACATGTAAGATACCTCATAGAGGAAGTAATCTCAAAAGGATGGCTTAAACATTTGATGATACAGGTAGACCTAGTAAGCAAAAATAAGGCCTAGAATCCAAATAGTAGATCACTTATACTTCTAGCTCTTAGTAAGCCTTATAACTCATTTGGACATGCTTTTGGGATTTATATAGAGGTGTTATATCTTTTATAATGTATATAAAGAATAAAAAAGTCTAATTTGGGCTTATCTTGTAATGAGACCTCCATGAACATGACTAGGCCTAATTTTAAATGATGAGTCTCTTTCAATTCTAACCTTTGGAAAGAATTATAATGCATTTTAAAATGTCCATAGGGTCTAAATAGATGTTTTAAAGATTCCAACATGTAAAATAAACATTGGAGAATCCATGTTTGGCTTATAAACCCTTTAGACCTATTAGAATAAAGGAGACAAGTTTGATAGGCTAGGTTTGAGCACTCATATATTTCATGAGGCTTTGCATGGGTAATAAGGGAATTCAAATGTGTTAGTATATGTCTTGAAGGACATGTTTGTGGAATTTTTTTTCAAGTTGGATGTCAGAGTTTTATCACTAACTTTAAGAGTGACAACAAGATCAAACCCTTGTAAACCCTTGCCTACGACCAATTTCAATAAATGAGGTTAGAGATGCACCCAAATGAACTAGTTTGGCCATGAAATATTTTTAACCTTACATAGGACTCACTGAAACTACTTCCCACTAGGATGAGTTGTATGGACTTGTATAGACATGGCAAAAATATGCTATTTTGACCATTTTTGTGTAATAAAAATTACAAGAGGAATTTGAAGGTGAAACCAACTTTTGGAGGAAGATATATAATTTATATAATAAATCATGTCAATTTAATACTCTATATAAACTCATACGTGTCTGAACTAGGTGCTTCAACTCAGCTAGTCAAAACTGACATAGTGGATAAGTTAGGGAGAAGTGTGAAAACTTCAAGTGAATGGATTTTTAAGGTGCCCTTAGTGATTTTAAGGATATTTAGGGTACTTATATGTGTCTTTAACTTCATCCCATGTATTTTAATGAAAAATTAATTCCAATTTTGAGGTCAAGTGTGCAAGGTGCATGAAAGAGAGGTTTTTTGGACTATAGATGATGATGGCTCATTTCTAGGTGTTTCTAGATGACCAAACATACAACCAATGAATGGAGAGGCATGTATGATGTATTTAAACTTAATTCCAATCATAATACCTGGTACCAATCTATTTTAAGTAATTTAAATAGGGATAATCATGCAAGTATTTTTTTAGCCAAAATGAGGAATTTCTTGCCACTTTTCATGAAGTTTGTGACTTTGATTGACACTTGTAGCTAATAAACTTGCAAGGTTCCTCCCAAATCATATTAAAGTTCACAATTAAGTCCTTATATCATATTCAATTTTGTTTTTGTGACCCTTTGACTTATTTATTCTTCTCTCTCTCATAAGTTCTATAAGAACTAGCCATTTGGCATTGTATTAGATGTTCCACCTGAGTATGTCAAATCCATAATAAAATGTATACCCTATGATTAATAATTATACTTATTTTCAACACCTTTATGACCATTATTAGTGTGTTAAATTATATGATAAATATTTATTAGTAAAAACTATGGATTCCTTAGCATGTTGTTCCATTCCTTCACCTATTTATAGCCTCTTCTAGGATATGTTCATGGTTTAAGTGAATTATTATATTCATTAGTGACCTCATAGGCCTCTTGTATAGTCTTCCTAGATTTACACATTCATCCATAACATCATAATGTAATATTGATGTAAGAAGATGAAGATTGGAGAAGTTTATGTTTAGTTTGCGCTTTGATTTCAAGTGTAATATGCATATGGTTTGATGTCATCATGTTATTTGGTGTATCACCTCAATTAGATTATTTTTATTTTAGTTTTCATTCTCCCTTTTCAACCCAAAATTTTATTAGTAGTTTCAATCCAAAGTGGTACATCAAGGGGGCTAGCCCTATCTAGAGATTCACCTCATTCCCTAGGCTACCCACAAGCCTAGAGGTGATTCCATTGTGCCACTTGGATGAGGAGAGATTTGTGATCTCTTCAAAGGGTGAAAATATAAGTGAAAATAGTTTTTTACACACTTGATAGGACTCTTGGTCTAAGAAGTTGATAGATTTTTGGTGTTGTATCTCAATAAGTAGCCTTTACAGGCATCTATGAAAGCATCAATGGTGACTCCAAAGTTATATCAACTAGTCAAGTAGCCTAGGTTATCCCTTGAATATTGATGGTAACATGTTTTATTTTTGATATTTATTTTAAAGAGGTTTCATGGCTAACTTTGGTTTTGAGTTTTATTCTCTATAAGTTGGTGAAACCTTATAAGCTTGTACCGTTCCCTATCAATATGAACAAGTTCTTAATGAACCTTGGTGTGATTATATTCAACCTTATCATGAAGTGTATCAATCCTAAAATTATCCTTGATATGAACCACCTTTTATCCTTCAACAGTCCTATGAGCCATGTCAGTCCTATAGTCCTTAATTTTCTTCTCCATATGGATACCATGTTATTTGACAACCCTATGAGAATAGCTACCAAGGAACCTATCAAGAGACACATAAAAGATTCAAGATAATTCTTATGATTCTTTTCATATGAAACTAAATTTTTTCATGTATTTTACACAAAATTACTATTTGAAAGATGTAGCTCTTGCTCATGTAGATACTACTCCTCCTAATCATCCCAATAATTCACATCCATATGAGATCACTAGTGCTTTCCTCTTTTGCAAACCCATTCATAATCCTTCCCATTCATCCCATACTCAATATCCAACTCTTTCACCTCAAATACATGAGCTTATCCATCAACCTTTCAAACCATTATTTATCAAGGAGGAACCTATCTTGAGAGAATAAAGTAAATAAGAACAAATTTAATTCATGACTAATCAAGAGGATATCATGAGTCATTATGAGGAACAAATCACTATAGGGACTCCCCTTGGTGAAAAAAAGGATAGGCCATTATCTTATATGTGTGTGTGTGTGTGTGTGTGTGTGTGTGTGTGTGTGTGTGTGTGTGTGTGTGTGTGTGTGTGTGTATGTATATATATATATATGCATGTATATATATATATATATATTTGTGTGTGTGTGTGTGTGTGTGTGTGTGTGTGTGTATATATATGTATGTATGTATGTATGTATGTATATATATATGTATGTATATATATATATATATGTATATATATATATATATATATGTATATATATATATGCATATGTATATATATATGTGTGTATATATGTATATATATATATGTATATATATGTATATATATTTGAAGGGATGTCTATCCATGAAGATTCCCCTACACTTCACCCTCAATATGACTTTGAGTTTAATGTGCCACCTCCACCAACTAGTTCATCTTTTCATCACCCTATCACTCTTTGCCTTGATGGACCTATGGTATGGGAATCTAAGGAGGACAAATTGGAAAATAAATAAAGAGAACTCTTTCTTGAAGAAAAGATACATCCTTGGTAGCCTCATTAGGCCAGGTCACATGATTTCAAGATGCCTATCCCTGGAATTACCATAAAGGAAAAAGAGATAGAGGATCTTAAAGCCCTTGAAGAAAACTCTACAATTGACTAAAAGGTTGTAGATGATCATCTCAAACATGACGTGAAATGTACTATCAAGATTGAAAGTTAAGTCATCCCTAAAGAAGTGGAAGTCCTAGGAGAGCTTCATGAGACTTAGATAGAGGAAATAGTTCTTGAGGATGGAATCCATGAAGAAGAATATTTATGGAAAATTTTCAATGCCATTTGTAAGGAATTTGATTGGTTATGTGAAGCTTCTCCTTCTCCAAAAGATTGAACACCTAATGACAATATTGTTGATGAGTCTAACCTTGATATTGAGTGTTCAAACAAATATAAAGAGGAAGTTATTTCTATTGGTTAAGAAACTATTGTCATGAAGTCACTTGGTGATGATAGTATACAATAAGTTGTTGACAAGGATGATTGGCAATTACAAATGGAGCTCTTTCAAGAGCTAGAAGATCTTTGCCAAGTTGAGGGTCATGTACAAGAAATGGTGAATAAGGAGTCTTCCATGGAGGACAAAGATCAATATTGGATATAATTTTCAAAGATCCTTGATAAGCTAGAAGAAATTTTAGTTGAGAGGAAGCCCAATCTTGTTAAAATCACTATGGGAGATAAGAAGGTATGCCTTGTTAAATCATCATTTGAAGTTACAATTGAGGATACACATAAAAATGTTGAAGATGTTTGGATTCAAGAGGAATAATTTTACATTTTAGACCTTTTTTAAGATGGTCTACTTGAGATCATGGTAACTGAAGTGACAAGAAATAGGTCTAATCCACAAAACATGCAATCCAAAGAGAAACATGCTTTACACCATGTTCCATCTCATAAAGAATGTGATGCTTCAAACTTTACCTTTGATCTATAAGGGAGGTATGATTGATTTATAGTTTCATATAATAGGTTGTTTTCTATTTCTCCTCAGTTCTTTGAGCACGTGTGTGTTTGCTCTCTTTATTGTGTGTGTCTTTGATTTGAGTGTGTTGAGGTAATCATTAGTTGTCCTATCTTGGTCAAGCTGAAAGTCAATGGTAAAATGTTTCCTTGTTTGTCTCAAGATATAGATGAATCCTAAGCCTAATGGACTAATAAGGCTACTACTCTAGTTAGTATAGCAGAACAACTACCCCTATAAGTCACCAATTTATTGACTGAATTTGAATCTCAAGTCAAATTGGGGCACCTATAGGTAAAAAAAATATTTTTTACATATATAAGGGGTGTAATATGAGTGTAATTGGGTGTATTATAGTTTAATTGATGTGAATTAATGCTATATTTGCCTTAGTCAATTATTTTTTATGTCTATTTATCATTTTGGTTAATTTTAGGGGTAAAAAATGTGCATTTAATGAGTTGTATGGGTTTATTGGGAAATTTGAAGGTGTAAAATGGTGATTTAATGTGAAATGTGTCTTAATAAGTATTATGTAACTAAAAAATCTGAAAAGTGGTAGGTTTTTTAGAAAAAAGGGCAATTTGCTAGTGAAAGGAGAAGAAAAAGGCCCTTATATAGCCTCCTTGGGAAGTGTGCTACTTGGAAAAGGTTTAAAAGTGACTATTTAGCTCCCCATGCTCATTAACATAAGTTTTTTGATTTATAATTTCCATATTGAATCCAAAACCATTTTTCTCCTTTCTTGGCTTTCTATACACAAAAAAGTGAACTTTAGGTTTTTACTTGGTACAGACAGCTCAAGAGCTTTCAAATCAAACACCTTAGGGAGATTGTATTAAACTCATATAAATTAATTTTCATATAATTAGTTTTAATATTTATCAATTATGATTTATTAACCATTACTAAAAAATTCACTATGCAAATATGTCTACTGATCTATGTACCCTATAGATTTTGCCTTGGTTTGGGAGATTTTGTATATAATATAGATACTCATGTTACTTAAAAATGATGTTTAATTATTCCTCGAATGGTCTCCATTCCTAGTTTCATGTTTTATGGTGTTTGAATGAGAAATATAACTCACTTTGTCAGAGGCTATCACCACAAGAAGGTTTAGTCAATTCCCCACTTGTAGAAGTTTAAATTACATAAAAAAAGGTTTCATATGAATGTGAAATGGTGTCTTCCATGTCTAAATTTCATGTGGGTCACCTCATTATAGGTTTTGGTCTCACAACCCCATAGTCTGATCAAACACCCATGTCTTCACCATGCTACCTCAGGCATGAAATACCTCTATCTACTTTATTCCACATATATGCAAATGATTTTCATGTTAATATATATATATATATATATATATGTATATATATATATATCTGTATATATATATATATATGTATATATATTAGATGTATTTTTAAGGTTTTATTGATGGAAACCATGTACTTGAGAGTTGGCAGTGATTTTAAGGTGTTTTGGAGCCTTTCACATACATGTTTTTATCTAATTACCTACCTTACATCAATGATATACCCAATGCACACCTATAGGGTCTTTTGCTAACATCATTTCTAAAATGGTATAAGGGTTAATGTGTGTTCCAACCTCTTGGTTTCTCTAATAGTGGATTATATGTTGGATGAAAGAATAAAATTTCATATTCATGGAAGGTTTTCATATTGCTCATGTTCAACTCATTGTTTGTGCACAAAATACTCACCTATAGGTGGTTGAGTAAGGGACCAATTTTTTTTTATGTAGATATTGAAATATCTTGACACCTCCTTGAAGTCTTGGTATGCTAACCAAGACATGAAAAACTCACATAAGATATCAAAAGAGAAAGGAGTGTGAAACCAAGTTGGGAAGGTAGAAGACTGAGTTTAGTGATTTTTTCCATAAACAACCAAATTATAGGTCAAGAGGCTTTTTGTGATTATCCTAAAACATGAAGGTAAAGGACTTAAAGCATATAACTTGGATAATTTTTTATCCCCTATCAAAGAGAGGAACCATGCCTAAGATGAGGGTATGAAGGTATGAAGAGGATGAAGTTTAAGAGTCTCAAACATTCTGATTCATCACTAATTTCTTTCAGTGACATCTATAAGACTGAGTCCTAAATGGCATTTATCCATCCAAGAGTTACAAACTTAGACCATGCACCATGAATTGTTTCAAAGGATATAAGTGAACATTCATGACACCAAGATCATCAAAGGAAAGGATGATTTACTATTGTTTTATGTCACTTGCACATTCCCAGTCTATACACTATGGAAATAGGTATCTACAATAGGGTAGGTTGATAGTGAGTTGTTAAATGATACATAGGTGGTGATTTGAGGCATGAAAGGTGAATAATAAACATGAATTAGATGATAGGATGATCTCATGATTAAGGAAAATCATTCAAACACCATGACCAAGTCTCAATGAGATAGAGGACACCTATAGGCAGGTCAATAGGCATGGTTTCTAAGCCTAATAGGGGTCAAACTCATACACAACCAAAATATGATATAAATGGAGTCTAGACAGTTGAGAATGACCTAGAAAGATGGTAATGTATCTAATGTATGCTCCAAAATTAAATTCAAGTTAATTAATAACTATAAATCCCTTTTCATCATCAGGTATGCTCCTACATGTTGGCTGTAGGTTCATATTGAAAGGTCAGCTTACAAATTTGGGAAATAGACTTAATTCCAAGGATGGATGATTAGAGCAACAATTTAGGTGACAATTTGGGTGATGTTTCTACCCTAATTGGTGGCAGAAATTTTGGGAGCCATAAATTTTGCACCATAGCTCCGTTTGACTCCCCATTTGAACTGTTGGAAAGCTAAGAATGAGGGGAATGTTTTGAGATGGCATGATATTTTCTCAGTGGGTTTTGACCCCCCCAAAAAAATGAAAGTTCCCCAAATTTCAATTTTAGTAGTGTAGTCTAAAAAATAGTAAGTTTCTAAAAGTAGTAATTCCTTGAATTCTGTATTATTGTAAATTGTGGAAGTTAAACCACTTAATCTCCCTCGAGATTGGTGACCTTACACATCCTCTTCATACCTTCAAAACATGTATAAATTAAGTTGTAACTTGAAATGGAAATCAAACATCTCTTCTTAGAGATAGGCATACATTTGGGTCTACAAATTTGTTGAATAAAACATCTCTTCTTAGAGATAACATTATTATTATTGTGTTATTCTTGTTTCTTGAATTATCTTTCAACCAAAGCTTTTTTTGAGTTTTGGATTAATGAATGGTAAGTGAAAGTAGAATATGGTTTGGGGAGATTAAATGAGGGTGATTTTCTTTGATTTCAAATCTCAAATCATATTTATAACACCTTCAAGACCCCTCAAAATCAACTATAGGTGATTATGAGGGGTAGAGAGCAAAGTAAGCTAGGTTTTTGAGATGTTTATAAGATAGATATGAAGTAAATGGGTTTAAATAGTATGAGATGAACCTATGAAACTATAAAAATATTTAAAATACTATTTATAAGATAAATCATGCATAAATTACCTATAATCATAGTCAAATGAGGACATAGTTAGGCATGAGTCATAAACAGTCAATTGAGGAATGTATCTGAGTGGTGGTTCAAGCTAAGTCTAAACATGAATTCAAGTCTAAAAAATATTTATATGGACCTAAGGTAAATATATAGGTTGAAAACATTTATTATAATCTTGAATCATATAATACATCTTATAGGTATCAACTCTAAAGGCATAACATAGTCAAAATGACACTTAGTCTTGACTAAACAGTTGTAGGTGAAAGTAATAAAAGGTTGAAGTAATGAATGGGTATTGAGAATTATTCATAAGGAATATGGTAGTGTTTAAAATCTATTTAGAGTGGAAAATAATTATAGATGAGGTTCCCAATGATGTAATACATAGTCTACACTAACAAACCTTGCACGGTCCAACTCCCTTATAGTCTGCCTTAAGGTTTAAAGAATTTGAAGGGCCTGTTGACATGACCAAGGGATAGAAACTTGTGGAGAATGAATTTACCACTTGAATAAGATTATCATATCTTTATTTAGTCTAAAAAAATAGGGGAAGTACCCTCTATTTTATCTCAAATAGAGGGTACTTTTCCCATGCATGAAACCTACAAATTTTGAGAGATGGGTAAGAAGATGAAGCCAAAAGCTACTTGGAACTTTTAGAGAGGTTTGATAAGTTTCATAACACAATAATATACATGTAATACACCTCACATAGGAAGTAATCTCAACATAATGGCTTAAACATTCAATGATGCAGACAAACTTAGTAAGCAAGGATAAGGCTTAAAAGCCAAATAGTAGATAACTTCTACTTATAGCTCTTATTAAGCCTTATAAATAATTTTTACATGATTTTGGGATGTATAAAAAGGTATTATAGTTTTTTTATTGTAGATAAAGCATCAAAAAGTCTAGATTGGGCTTAAGTTGCAGTCAGACCTCTATGAAAATGACTAGGACTAGTTTCAAATGATCAGTCTCTTTCAATTATAACCTTTATAAATAATTATAATGAATTATAACATGTCCATGGGGTATAAAAAAAGTTTCCAAGATTCCAAAATGCAAAATAAACCTTGGAGAAGCCATTTTTGGCTCAGAAACCCTTCTGACCTATTAGAATAAAGGAAACAAGCTTGACAGGCTAGCTTTAACTACTCATATATTTCATGAGGATTTTCATGGGTTTAAAGGGAATTAAAAGATATATTTTTTATTTCCATCTTTTTGTAAATTTTTTTAGGTTAGATGTTAGATTTTTATGAATGAACCTTAAGAGTGAAAACAAGATAAAACCCTTGCAAACCCTTGCCTATGACTAGTTTATATAAATGAGGTTGGAGATGCACCAAAATAAAATATTTTGGCCATTAAACATTTTTAAAATTTTATATGACTCACTAAATATAATTCCCACTAGGATGAGTTGTATGGACTTGTATGGACATGACAGAAATAGGTAATTTTTTACCATTTTTTGTGTTGTACAAGAGATACAAGAGGATTTTTAAGGTGAAACCAAATTTTGGATGAAGATATATAATTTATATAACCCCTCATGTCAATTTAATACTATATATAAACTCTTATGTGTCTAAACTATGTGCTTCAACTTAGCCAGTCAAAATTAGCATAGTGGACAAGCTAGGAAAAAGTGTGAAAACATCAAGTGAATGGGTTTTCAAGGTGTCATTGGTGATTATAAGTCCATTTATAGTATTTAAAGGTTAAATTAAATTAATAGAATTTATTTTCATGAATAAATTATGCCAAATTTGAGGCCAAGTGTGCAGGGTGCATGAAAGAGAGTTTTTCTAGACTACAAATGATGATATCTCATTTCCAAGCGTTTTTAGGTGATAAAGCCTAAAAAAAATGCATGGAGATGAATTTTTTATGTCCTTAAACTTCATTCAAATCATAATACCTGGTTATAAATAGTTTTATGGCATTCAAATAGGTCTAATCATGCATGCAATTTTTCTAAGCTAGAATGATGAGTTTCTTGCCACTTTTCATGAAGTTTGTGACTTGGATTGACATTTTAAGCTCATAAAAATGTATGGTTAATAATAAATCATATTTTAATGCATAATTAGCTCCTTAGATATTCTTTAAAAGTTTCTTTGTGACCCTTGGACTTCTCTCTTCTTCTCTATCTCACAAGTTCTATAAGAACTAGGCATTTTGGCATTGTATTGGATGCTCTAGTTGAGTATGGTGAAGCCTTGATTAAATTTATACCTTTTGATAAATAATAATAGTGATTTTTACCTCTTACATTTCTATTCTTAGTGTGTTAAATTGGATGATGAATCTTGCTTAGTGAAAACTATAGATTCCTTAGCATGTTGTTCCGTTCTTTCACCTATATACAACCTATTCTTAAAGGGAATGTGAAGTGTTCCAAGAGATTTTAAATTTTAAAGTGAGTTATTATATTCATTAGTAACCTCATAGGCCTCTTTTCTAGTCCTCTTATGTTTTCACATTTATCTATAACTTTACAATGTAACATTGATGTAAGAAGATGAAGATTGGAGAAGTTTATGTTCAGTTTGCCCTTTGATTTCAAGTGTAATATGCATATGGTTGGATGTCATCATGTCATTTGGTGTATCACCTCCCTTATATTAGTTTTCTTTCAGTTATCCTTCTCCCTTTTCACCCCACATGTTTAGTAGTAGTTGCAATCCAAAGTGGTACATCAAGGGAGCTAGACCTATCTAGAGATTCACCTCATTCCCTAGGCTACCCACAAGCCTAGAGGCAATTCCATTTTTCCAATTAGATGAGGTGAGATTTTACATATATTCAAAAGGTTAAAATATAAGTGATAAAAAAAATAAAAAAATAAAACAAAACAAATAAAATAAAATAATTAGATAGATAAATAAAAAAATATACAAGGTCATAAATAAATAAAACAAAATAATCAAAATAAATAAATGATCCAAAGCAAATAAAATTAAAATATACAAAATATTATAAATATACAAAGGAAATATACAAATAATGTTTAATTATAATGTTAGCATAAACATAATACAAATTGTTCGTGCATGTTTAACAGTGGTGTTACTCTTGGTGATAGGCTAACCCCTAAGCTAGGTAACAATGACATAAGTAAAAAAACACAAGAAAAAAATGCATAATGTTTCCCCTAAGTTATAGGGGAAAAAACACACACACAAAAATGTGGGGAATAGAAGAAAACTAAGGGGCAGCTGAGATAACACTAGATGCACTAGGAAAGTGGTGTTAGAGGTGTAATCACTAGGGGTGAAGTGAGCCCATATATTTAAATTTAAATTTTAGTCTTTTAAACTAATAACAAATCAACATATATCAACTTGATCAATAAACATTAATAAGATAGATAATTCATTTAATGCATACACAATATCAAACACATAACACATATTTCCTATGGGAAACCCTCATGGGGAATAAAACCCACTCTCAAGTTTGTAGCACATGGAATATTATCTTATAAGAAATTAAAAACAACAAATTGGTCAACTCATTTAGACTACCAAACCGTGATCATGTCCTCCTGACTAAAGGTCTTTAGTGAAACACCTATTTCACAAGGAGTAACTACCCCTAAAGAATATCAAGTCCTTTTAACCCTCCTTTGAACACCTCCAACTTATAACTGATGTCTTCAACACCTAATGATGGATCTCTATTTATCTAACCCTTTCACAAACTATTTCTCTCTATCTCATACAAACCTCTCACATAGGCATGCCAAAATCTCTCTCCTTCACTCAAATTATCCTCATATGCACACTCAAACTTCTTCACATATGATTAAAATAAAATAGAGCTATTTTTACATCATAAATATGACCTATAGGTCATACACATACTCCTCAATATACATTTCTCATCAACTCATCAATTGGGTACTCTACCTCTCCTTCACTCTACAATTCTCACGTGCACCTTGCACTCATCTCCCTTACTAGTCTTCTAAAATCTAGAAACCAACACATTTGGTTTCACTATATATATATATATATATATATATATATATATATATATATATATATATATATATCATGAATTATCAAGTCCAAAATCTTTCATTATCAGCCACAAAACATGCCTTCACCCTTAAGTCATCTCATATGGGTCACACTTAAGCACAATCCACTTTCAAATAGACCTAGGTCACTTTTAGGTCCTATGGAGACCCATTCACATTTTTGAGACTTATTCAATCTAAATAAAACATAGGAACACTTTCCAATTACATTTACCCATTAAACATGATATATATGTCTTCCTTAAGTTGCAATAACCATCAAATTGCACTCTTGCTTAAGCACAATTTGCTCAAACAACTCTCTGTACACACAGTCATTATGAGAAAACACACAGTCACCTTCTAATCCTTTGTTAGTAATAAATATGATTGGAAAATAATTCATAATTCAAAAATATAATTCTCATGTAGTATAAAACACTCCCAAATAGATAATTCATCATGAGATATCAAAACAACATCATAACAAGCTCAATTAACCTTCTCAGGTTACTTACAAAACATAGTCAAACACATAGTCAAATTTAGAGCTCAGTATATTTATAGTACACATTTATGTATCTTCAAATTAATATTTACAAATGTGCCTTATAATCCTATACAACTTCCCTTTTTACACCAAGAGAAAATTCTTCAAAGATTGAAAGATATGGCACAAAAACCAAACACTAGACTTTTTTTTTACAAAATTCAAATATTCAAATTCAAATGGTCATAATTAAACATCTAATAGCTGACCTCATCTCATGAAATATAGAAACTTTTAATCATAATTATTTTTTTATCTCTATATATTAGTTAGGAATTTATTAGGTATTTATCACCATTTGACATTGCTCAGAACCCCCATGATCATGACACTTGGTACCCTCATGTGATTTTTTAGCACTTTAACTCTTAAACATTTATGAACTTCTTACCATCTCACTCAACATACACCATAATATTAAATTAATATGATAACCTATGAACCATTTGATCTTCATTTTCTACCGATCTTTAACTCATGTAAAATAGACTAAGTATAGGGGCCATTGCAATCTATCTAAGAGGCCAAATTTGAACCTCAATAAATGTTACCTTAATCACTCACATGATCTCAAATTTGGACTATATTATCTTATCACATAGGATAATCCAACCATGTGACAAATTTATCTTGAATCCTTCACATGTGTGAGATATAATTCCATAAACATTCTCACTCAGTGTTTTTTGTCACAAATCCAACTATGTCAAAAACTTGTTTGGAAGGCCAACTTTGAACATGCATATCTTTTTC
Source organism: Torreya grandis (assembly GCA_037957365.1). NCBI lineage: Eukaryota > Viridiplantae > Streptophyta > Pinopsida > Cupressales > Taxaceae > Torreya > Torreya grandis. Next base: position 3,305,762 of record JARHVA010001442.1, read on the forward strand.
CACAATTTGATGCTTGATCAAAAAAGTATTTAAAATCAATTAGGCATAAAACTAAACCAACCCATACTATCAAATTGTCTTGAAACATCCACACGTGAAAGATATGCCACCATCAAAATTCCTACTCAGCTTTTCTTGCCTTGAGTAAATTTAGCTATGGAAAAACACTGTCAAACTACTTGGGGACCCAAATTTACACTTTCATATATTTTTTCTCACTTATATTCATGACCTTAGTTTTATATCATAATAACTGTGCATAATTATTAACAAACCCATGTGACCATTTCCTCTTGAAACCTCCATGTGTGCAAATTCTAACATCATCAATATGCTTACTCATCTTTATTTGAACATAGAAAACACTATGAAAATGAATGAGAGCTCAAATTTGTACCCACATATCTTTGACTAATCTTAGGTGCATGACCTAAGATTTATCACATAAAAACTAGGGACTAATTTTATCACAACCATATGACCAACTCCCCTTGAATAATCCACACATAGCAATGGTGATGTTAGCAAACTACCTACTCAAATTTTCTGCCACTAAACTCAAACTATCTAGATGAAAACAATGATAAACCAAACAAAATTAACTCTTACACAAAATAACTCAAAGAATATAAAAACTCTTATAATACCCCTTTCACATTATTAATACTTTATACTCATATCTAAACATCTTTAGCCATGCCAAAATTGAAGATGAACCAAGCCTCTTTCATGCATACTAGGACAAGCACATTATACACTTTGTCATCATCACTTAGGCTAACAAGGCACTTCATATACTCACCAAGACACCTTCATAACATCACCATGACATCATTAAAAAGTCTCCAATAATCTCCCCCTTTGTCATTGATGTAAACAAACATCATTTCACTCATCTTCTCTCTCTTCAAAGACTCTCCTAATAAACATTTTCTCCCCCTTTGACATAATGACAAAGTGGGCACCAAATGATCTTGAGGACCTAAAAATACCATCAATAGGAAAGGAACATCTTAGGAAGATGATACAAAATCCCCCTTACCTTTAGCCTACCTCTCCTTGCCTTGACAACTTCCTCTTGCTCCATGCCAACACTCTTCTTCAACCAAGCACAAAAACCAATGAAGAAGGAACACATAAAAATACTTAAATCTAATGGAAAACACAAAGAATCATTTTAGAGGAACTCCCCCTAAGATTTTTGAGACATTACACCTTTCGAGCATCTTTATATTTCCATACATCATGAAGGACCACCTCACATGCTCACCAGCCTTCTATATCAAATTATCACAAGGACCATTAATAGTACTTCATGCCACTCACCAAACATAAAACATGCTCTAAAATAACTTGAGAACTCTCCTTGAAACATGCATACCTTGCTCTTTTGGAAACATTGAGAAAAACATCAAATCCTCATACTAGGCCTATTTAGACTCCTTATATCCCTACCTAGAACTTACAGATCCCACAAATTTCAATAGATTAATCTTTAGGACATAAAACTTCATATCTAGATCACTCTCATATGCCCCTTTAAGAAAACCAATTTTAAACACCTAGATCATCTTCTATAACATACTTCCTTCATAAACATACTACTGAATTAAGCATCCAATTTGACAAAAAATTGAATAACTTTGAGAACTAAAAACCTTAAAATCTCTGTGAAGATTTATTTGGTAACCCATTTTGCCCATTCAATTCATAAGGCAAACCACTTTTCTAGTAGAGCCGAAAACCTTAAAATCTTAAAACAAATGAGGTCAACACATCACCTTCTTGTCAACTCACACTCTTGAAAATTATTACACACCTATAGATATCCATTGCACACTTTTGGAATTATATTTTAGATTCTAAACAATTGGGACCTTGACTTCCTATAACCCATTTTAGGACCTGCATGATCTTAAGCACAAACTAGGAAACCCGAGAGCTAACAAAAATTTCCAATTTGACTTCAACATATCTTCAAACCATAAAATCTCTTGGATCACATCACAAAGAAGTGCATATACCTTTTTGAGTACTAAAATCTTCTTGATATTGCATCAATCTCATTAAGCCACCTGGAACCACCCATTCCAACCCTATATTATAACTCCTTCACAAACCTTTAGAGCAAACACATGAACTTGTTGCTCTCCCTTAGACAATGACCTTCTAAGATAAAAAAATCTCTGTATATATTGGAATTAATTACTTGATCATACAAACTTTCTTCTCCATAAGAAAGATGTCTCCTAAGAGGCATAGGTAGAGACACCCTATTTCATAATGTCTTAGAACAATGTGAAACTAGGAGTTGCCCATAACTCCTCATATTCATTATCCTCCTTAGTCATATGATGCTTATAGTTATTTAGGCTTAAGAGAATTGACATGTTAATCCAATATAATATTCTCCTTCTTTTCTATGATTGGATTGATAATACATAGAGACAACATAAGTTTATGACATACATTTTCATCTATAATATATTCCTTACAACTTGGAACCTCATCACCAAGTATATAAAATTGATGTTCTCTATATAAAGCTTTCTCAAAAATAGTAGGATGTTCACTTGGATCCATATTCACTTCATAACTAGCCTCAACCAACACCTTGGTCTTATCCTTGAGCTTGGTCTCTTCAATCTCAACATGAGTAGACAATGAGAGTCCTTGGAACTCTTCACCTTTTATGCTATTCTCCACCATAAAAAATAGATTACTTGAACCTTTAGTCTCATCATTACTCATATTAACCACATTTGGCTTTCATGAGTTGAGTTACCTTCTTCCTTGCACTCTAAGATCTTGATTAAAGCTATTATGGCTTGTATGCCTCTACTTGCAATATCTAACAATGTGACCTCTCTTTTGATATTTGAATATCATCACATGTTTTTCAAGAAGCTCATTTTATCTTACCAAATTTGGAGAAAATCTTGAAATGTGTCCTAGTTCATAACAGCTGTAGTACTCAATATCTCTTGAAATAAATTCAACTTGCCTTACATTAAATGGAAAATGTTTTGCAAAGTGTCAAACATCAAGACAGTTGAAACACTCAACCTTGCTCACACCTTATGAATGATGAACCCCATCATAGTTCCATGCATATCCATTTTTAATTGGTCTTATACAATCCCTAGCTCTCCACCTAAACTGATTACAAGTATAACAATAATGATTGAAATTTGCATACCTCATGGAATTTGGTTGTTTGATCTATTTTGTATTCATTCTGACAGCACCTTCACTCCTTGTCTGATGATGTATATTCAAATGATGATCCACCTTGTTCTAATTGAAATTAATATCAAATTAAGAAGTAATTTTAGGCTCTTCACTAAAACCCAATCTAGATCTGTCACTAGCTGACTTTTGACTCTTTAGGAGATCATCTAGATCATTAGAACATTTATAAAACTTGAAAAATGATTTCACCTTGCTTGTAAATTTTTCTAACTTAGATATCACTAACTCATTTTCAATTATATACATTTCACATTCATTTTATTTAGTTTTTAGGCTTGTAGATAGGTTTTCTAATTGATAATTGAGATGCTTAACCATATCTTCATGCTCTTTGGCATCCTCATCCATTATTGCCTCAAACACACTAAATTGCTCATGAAATTCCTTGAGTTTATATTTCATCTTATTAGTGATATTATTCTTAATATTCAATTATTCATGAGCATTTATCAATGTAATCCCATAGTCCACCTCATCTTCATCATCATCTAAATCACACCAAGTAGACTCCTTTTGATGTGATCAACTACCTTTCTCAACCATGAACATATTTTATCTTTAATAGGATCATCATCTTCATGATCATACTCTAAGTTACTAACTTCACTCTCATTTGATAATATGCAATCTTCTTTATTTTAGAGACTCTTCTTGTCTTTGAAGTACTTCTTATTGTCAAACCTTCTAAATCCCTTCTTGATTTTATTAGACATGAAAGATCTCTTGATATCATCATGACCTTGATCATGCTATTCATCATAATCCTTTTTATACTTATGAGGAAATTTTTCAGAAAAATTTCCTATCTCACCACAATTAAATCATTTGAAGGGTAGTTTACCTTTATACTTTCCTGAACCTGTTCTCAATTTCATTGAAATCAAAGCAATTAGTTCATCCACATTTATATCATAAATGTAATCCTTTATATTTCTTACCTTAGAACTTATTCTTTGTCTTCATTTTAGTATTTAAGGTTACTTCCTTCTTTGGTGGGATATAATCATTATTTCTCATCTCATAGGTAGTAAGGGTGGCATGTAATTGATCCGTCTTCATTTGAGTAAGATCATGAAATTCTTATATAGTAGATAATTTTAGATCAAAATTTAGGGATAGGGACCTTAATATCTCTTAAACTATAATAGCTCTTCAAGGTTCTCTCCAAGACCTTTGATGATGTTCATAATCTCATCAACTCTCTATAGAAAGGATGCCACATAATCTTCTTCATTCATCTTGAGACTTTCAAATTGCCTTATGTGATTATGCAACTTAGCAATCTTGACTTTTGAATCTCCTTCATAAATGATCTACATTTTTTCTCATATTTCTTTAGTAGATTTACAGAGGATTACCTTGGTGTATTTAGTCTATGAAAGACCACAAGTAATAGCATTCATTACCTTCGAGTTATTCTTAAATAACTTCTTGTCTATAGCAATAGATGAAGGAATAGAAGGAAAAACATAACCATCCATAATAGATTTCCCTACATCAAACCCTAGGGACATAATATATGTCCTCGTCCTGGCACTCCAAAATGCATAATTAGATCCATTTTTAAACATTGGTGCTTGCTTAGTAGAGAAACCCTTTGATGACTACCCATATTATACCCTAGATCACCTTTAAGATGTAAAGCCTTTACTAAGAGAGGGGGTGAATCAATGAGCCCATATATTTCAATTTCAATTTCAGTCATTTAAACTATTATCCAATCAGCGTATATCAACTTGATCAAGGAACATTAATAAGAGAGCTCATTCATTCAATGCATACACAAGATCAAACACATAATGCATAGTTCCTATGGGAAACCTAAATGAAGAGTAAAATCCACTCTAAAGTTCATAAAACATGGATTAATGTCCTATAATAAACTACAAACAAGATACTAGTCAAATCCTTTAGACCAACAAAACTTGATCATGTCCTCCTGACCAAAGGTCTTTAGTGAAACACTTGTTTCACAAGGGGTAACTGACCCTAAGGAAGATCAAGTCATTTAGACCCTCTTTTTAACACCTCCAACTTAGAAATGATGTATTCAAAATGTAATGATGGTTATTGGTTTATCTAACCCTTACACAAACTCTCTCTTTATCTCATACAAACCTCTGACATAGACATGTTACAATCTCTCTCCTTCACTCAAAATGTCTGCATATACACACTCAAATCTCTTTGCATATTTTAAAACTAAAATAACACTATTTGGACATCATAAATATTACCTATAGGTCACACACATAGTCCTCAATATATTATGCTCATCAACACATCAATTATAACTCTATATCTTCTTTGCTCCATAATTCTCACATGCACCTTGCACTCATCTCCCTTACTAGTCTTATAAAATATATAAACCAACACATTTTATTTCATTATATATAGATAAATCATAAATTATAAATTATAACATCTTTTCTTGTTAGCCACAAAACATGCCTTCACCCTTAAGGCATCTCACATGGGTCACACTTAAGCAAAAGCCACTTTCAAATAGGCCTAAGTCACTTTTAGGTCCTATGGAGACCCATTCACCTTCTTAATACTTCTTTGAGAAAAATAAAAAATAAGAACACTTTCCAAATGCATGAACCCATTAAAAATTATCTATAAGTACTCTTTAAGTTCCGAAAACCATCACAATACCCTCTTGCTTAAGCATAATTTGCTCAAACAACTCTTTGTACACATAGTCATTATGAGTGAACACACAATCACATTCTAAGCCTTTGTTCATAATGCATATGATTGGTCAATACTTCATAATTAACATAGATCATCCTCATGTATTTTAAAAAACTCCTAAATAGATAATTCATCATGATATATCAAAACAACATTAGAACGAGCTGAATTACCCTTCTCAAGTTACTTATAGAACATAATCAAACACACAATCAAATTTTGAGCTCAATGTCTTTATTTGTACACAATTAAAGATATTAAGATTCATATTTATAGATGTTATTCGGAATCTTATAAAAAAAATTCTACACCATGATAAAATTATACATAGATTGAAAGATATGGCACAAAAACTAGACACTAGTCTTTTCCTTTGCAAAATTCAAATTTTCAAGTCCAAATGGTCATAGTTAAATGTCTAATAGTTAAAATCATCTTGTGAAATCTAAAAAATATGAATAAACATGCTCCATAAATATTTATGGATCATTTAGGTATTTATAAGGCATCACTTATCATTTGATCTTTCTCATAACCCATGTGATCATGACACTTGACACCCTCACGTGCCTTCTAAGCACTTTAACTATTAAATATCATGCACTTCTTACCATCTCACTCAAAACACACCATTAGATAAAAATAGTTTGATATCTTGTGAACTATTAAATCTTCTTTTGGTCTTGATCTTTAACTTGTGCCAAATAGAATAAGTATGGGGACCATTGTAATCTATGAGAGGCTAACTTTGAACCTCAATAGATTTTACCTTGCTCACTCGCGTGATCTCAAATTTGGACCATATGATCTCCTCACATAGGATAATCCAACCATGTGACAAATTACTCCTAAAGCCTTCAAATGTGCATGATATAAGTACATAAAAATGCTTGCTCAATTTTTTTTCCATAAAGCCAACTATGTCAAAAACTTGTTTGGAAGGCTAACTTTGAACATGCATATCTTTTGACATGCTTCGATGCTTGACCTAAAATTAGCATGCATAAACTAGGAAAAAAACCAAGCAATCATAAATTATCAAATTATCCTAAAATATCTACACATGAAAGATATTTAACCATCAAAATGCCTACTTATCTTTTCTTCCCTCATGCAAATTTCGCTAAGTATGGAAAAACACTATCAAACTACTTGGGGACCCAACTTTGCACTTGCATATCTTTTATCATGCTTAGGTACTTAATTTTTATCACATAAGAACTAGGCATAATACTTAATAAACCCATGTGACCATTTCCTCTTGAAACTTCCATGCCTATGAATTATGACATCATCAACATGCTTACTTGATTCGATTTGAACATATAAAACACTATCAAAATTCTTGAGAGCCCTACTTTTCACCCACATATCTTTTAATATTCATATGCACATGACTTGATATTTATATCATAGTAACTAGGGACTAATTTGATCATTACCATGTGACCAACTCCCCCTGACTCATTCACACTTGGTAATGGTGTTATCATCAAACTGCCTACTCAAATTTTATACCACTAGACCCAAATTATCTAGAAAAAAAAAAGATAAACTAGATGAAATTCACTAACTCACATAAGAACTCAAAGAATATAAAACCTCTTATAGGACCCATTTAACCTGATAAATACTCCATACTCATCTTTGAAGATATCTAACCATGCCAAAACTAAAGATCAACCAAGCCTCCTTTAATCATACTAAGACAAGCACATTGTACACTTTGTCATTGTCACTTAGGCTCAAAAGGCACTTCATGTACTTACTAAGACACCTTCATGACATCACCATTAAATTATTGATAACTCTCAAACAAGTGGATGTTTCTTACATATTTATATGGACACAAGATCCAATGTGAACTTTTGGTGAAATGTATTTCTCCCAAGATATAGGATTAAATAAAATGGATGACAAGAAAACATGATTAAATTATAGAAGAAAATGGGAATGATCTAAAAAAATAGTGAGTTTATAGGAAAAGAGGGGGATGGCATTCACAGTCATGAAATCATCAACACAAACAAAGTGTGTAAGCATGAAATCATGGTTTAGGCTAAAACCATACTAAAATACAAGATATGAGTATCCAAAAATGAATTAAATTGGTAATTCATAGTGTTTACTACATCTATGGCTTATAATGAGAATGAGCTTACAAAATGGTGAGAGGATTGGTAATGGTTACTCATAAAATAATGAGAGTATTCAAATGGAAATTACATTCAAAATAGTGAGAGTGTATGACTAAGAATAATAAGGATGGGGAGACTAAAGGACAAATGATTACTTGTGAAATAGCTAGGTGTTATATAATCCTTAATGAAAAGAACTATTCTAAAAATAAAGGAATGCGATGGTGGTGAAAATATGCACTAAAAATGGTGAGAACATTCAAAATAAATTTCTCAAAAAATGGTGAGAGTGTTCAATCAAGGGTGGATGAGGTGACCTAAAAAAACACTGAGCAGTGCCTACATAATCCAAAAAGACCTCAATTTATTGTAGTACTCTTAGGAATTGGATGAAAAATTATCAAAAAATGAATTAGGAAAATGGAAATGGTCATGAAAAAATACATGAGAACACTTTATTTATACCAGTTGACTAAGAGATGCACATCCTGAGTGGCATGGATACAATGTGAATAACCTAGCATATAAACATGTTTTTGTCTTTTTATAGGCATCTCAAATCAATGGATAATTATGATGCATATACTAGGTTAACTCATAAAATGGAGAGTGTGGCTTGAATATTTTTTCAAAATAGAAAGAGCATTCAGACTTAAAGTGCTCACAAAATGGTGAGAACACAGAAAAGAGGTGACAGAGCTAACCTCAACATGAATCAAGAGCTACCTACATAGTCCTAAATATTTTTAATTCATTGTAGTTTTGTCTAATAGTGGAGGATATAACTAGATAATAAAAATCTCATGAATAGGCAAATGTCAATGTATAGAACAATGGTACAACAATGTGGATAAAATGTGATTATTCTTAATTTTTCCAAAAGTGGTTATAATGATGAAATAATGACATGGTTTAGTGATACTAATTTTTCCAAAGGTAGTTATAGTTAGTAGAACCAATAATGAGATAAAACATGAAAATAATGAAAAATGCAATTTCCAAACTACTATCATATTACCCCTAAGATACTACCTCATTTTGAAAACTATGTACTTAATGAATCACCATACTAAATCAACCATTGAAACTTTATCTAAATCTAATCCCTAAAGATTCCAAAAGAACCAATAGATCAAAAATAATGTCAAAAAGGTGGGTAATGAAGGGTTAAACAACTTCAACCAAATATAGAAGGTATGAAAAGAACATTATATAGTGTAAGGAAGGTGATATTATGATATGATGTAAACAATCCTCATAGACAATACCTCAAGTTTCTCAAGTGAAATAATTATTAAATCCTATTATGTTCATGGGTTCATCAAGTTCATTACCTTCTAGTGTAGTTAACTTTTATGCTCCAAATACATTATTAATAACAATGACATAGGGGACTATATAATTAGGCTTGAACTTACCTTTCTTATTTTTCTTAGTGATTGTGTTCTTCTAGTTTTATTTGAGGACAAGATCACCAATTTTTAACTCTAGATGATTCACACACCAAATATACTGATCACGTAACAATTTTTGATATGCTTGAAGGCTATTTATAGTGACAATGAATTCTTCATCCAATAACTCTAGCTCTTCCAAATAAATGACTCTATAATATTATCATTAAGTATGTGCTTCAATGAGATATGTAGAGAAGATAACTTAAATTCTATGAGAAGAATGTCCTCAATTCCATATATAATGGAATATGGTGTGGTTCTTGTTAGAGTATAGTAATTATTACAATAAGCCTATAAGGTGAAAAATATTTTCCAATCATGACCACTATCATTGACAATGATCTTAAGGTTATTGACAATGGTTTTATTAGATTCCTCTACTTAAACATTACCTTTTGGGTAATATGTAGTGGAAAAATGTTGGATAATGTTAAAATTGGCACAGAACACCTTGAAATCCTTGTTCTTAAAGTACTCATCATTATCAAATATAATGTTAGATGAGATACCACAATGTCAAATGAGATGGTTGAAGATGAATTTTAAAATTTATTTTCTTATCATGTGAGGGGTATAGCTTCAACCCACTTAGTGAATTACTTGGTGGTGGTAAGGATATGCTTATGGACATATAAATACCTAGGGTTAATCTTCCCTATGATATTGAGTCCTCATGCTAAAAATTTCCATTGTGTAGTCATTAGTTTGAGTGTTTTTTCTAGAACATGGATCAAATTTACATGTCTCTAACATTGTTTACATCTTTTCACATAAGTAGCTACATCTGATTCCATGGTCAACCAATAATAACTAATAGGTAGGATATTTTTGGTAACGAAGGTCATGCTATTGTGATCCCCACAAACTCCTTCGTGAACTTCCCTTAATGCTAATGTGGCTTATACCAAATTAAAAAATGAAGTAGAGTTCCATCAAATATTTTTCATGAAAAATATTGGGTTGAATAAGTTATATCGAGAGGCTTAGTGTGTGAAATATTTTTGTTGTTTACGTGAAAGGTCTAATGAAAGTAATTGGTTGTGAAGGTAATCATATAAGTCATAATACCAAACATAACTTGGACCAGTAATATCATAGAACATTCCAATGACTGAGGGTTCATGAGAAAGTGTTAGAATATTTTCAATGAGGAACTAATAGTCTCTTTCCTTGTCTATGATATGGATCAAATAACTAATGGTATCCATGGAATTTGATATCATGTTATTATCATAAGGTATGTGTTCAAACTAAATGTGAATAATCTTCTACTTGAGAATGTCCACCATGGCTTTATACATCACTAGTTTACATCTTTAGTATAAAACTATTTTTTAACCTGATTAATAGTAAGTTAGGAATCTCCATGAACTAATAAATGTTGACTATTCCATTATACTACTAGATAAAGCCATACAATGAGTGATTCATATTCATCCATATTATTGGTAAAAGGAAAGCTGATACAAAATAATTTGGGAATGATATCCTCCTATAGTGTAATAACTAAAAATCATGCTCCTTATCCATAAGATGTGAATGAACCATCAAAATACAACTTCCATTACTTCTCCTCAAGAGGTGTTTCTATGAAAATCAAGATGTATACATTTAAGAATGCAAAAGTGAGTGATTATCTAAAATAGGAGATTTAACAAGATGATTTACAAGTAATTATTCCTAAATGGCCTTTTGATTAACATATTCAATATCAAACTCACTAAGAATCATGATCCACTTAGCCATGCAACATTGTAAATCTATTTTTGATAGTATATACCTAAGCAGATTTACTTTAGCAATGAATATGATCTTATTGTTGAGAATATAATGGTGTAACTTCTAGGATATAAATACCATAACTAAACAAGATTTTTAAATTAGTGTATAATTATGTTCATACTCTACTAGTGTATGTCCTAGATAATACATTACATGTTATTTCCCATGTTCGTCATGTTGGTTTAAAAGTGCCCCCAGGGCATTATTAGTGGTAGATAAGTAAAGTAGGAATGGCTTCCTTGGTATTAGTGGTAATATAATAGGTGGATTGGCTAGGTGTTCATTCAAATTTTCAAAGGCCTTATAAAATTTAGCATCCCAAATAAATTTAATAAAATATTCAATAAATGAGTGAAAAGATGGCATTTATCAACCAACTGTTAAATAAAGCATCTAATAGATTGTATTTTACCCTATAAACCATATAGATACTTCAAAGTCAAAGGTGGTGAAATCCTAGTAATGGATTAAAACTTAGTAGGATTAACTATATTCCTTAATGAGAGATAATAAATACTAATAGTTTTCCTAAAGTAACACCAAAGATTCACTTCTTGGGATTAAGTCAAACCATGTACTCATGAAGCCTTTCAAATATAATTCATAGTATGGTTAGATGATATACATGGGTCTTAGATTTACCTAGGATGTCATCAACATAGTATTTAATAATGTTGTGCATCATATCATCAAAAATAACTTTTATGGCTCTTTGTTATGTGGCTGTAGCATTCTTGAGTTCAAATGACATGACCTGATAGAAACATTATCTTTAAGGAGTGGTGAATGTTATTTTGTGTTGTCCTTCTAGTGCAATATTGATTTGGTTATATTCTAAATATCCATTAATAAGGGAAATAATTTCATAACCATCTATAGAATCAACTATTATGTCAATATTTGGTAGAGGAAAGTCATCCTTTAGGTAGGTGTTGTTGATGTCTCAAATAATAGTGCATATTCTAATACCTTTCTGATTTTTACTGATAAGAATACAAATTGAAATGCAATTTGAATATTATATTAGTTTTATGCATCTCGCTTTTAAGAGTTTTTACATCTATTTCTTGACTAACACAATAATACAATAATGCATATTATGTAGTTTCTACTTAACAGGTTTGGCATCAGGATGTACAATGAGATGGTGTATAACTAAGGAGAGGTCCAAACCTAGCATGTCAAAATAGGCCATGAAAATATGTCAAAAAACACCCTTAGAATGGTTGTAAAGGCTTCACATTCCTCTTTAGTGAGGGACATGCCTAATTTGATCCACTTTGGGTTCTCTAGAGTCACAATGTTGACTTTTATAGTATCATATATAAAGAGAGTCGATCTATCTTCCAAAATAGTTGGAAAGATGTAAATTGGCTAGTAATGGCAAAGTCTTATGGTCAAATTAGATTTTTAGGTTCCCCCAAAAAGGATAAATCTAAATCTCATAATGGTGGTAAGGGACATGTTACAAACATTACAAGATATTCTCAAACAATTTGATCAAAGGCATGTTCTTCCTCTATATTGATCTCAGACCTAGAATTAAGTTCATTGATGGTGGCCTCATAATATTAATTGGAATAATGGTGAAAATCCCAATATAGTGGCACCTAAAATAGGTTTTCATCAAGATACTAACCTTTTATTTACTTTTACCCTAGTTTATAATCACCTCAAGGAATTTTTCATTTTGTGACCTCAATGTTTTATTTTTTAATTTTTGGCTAAGGGTGTTCACCCACTCTCTAAAATAGGTAGTGGGATCCAATTTGATAAAGAACCTTTTTTTATGGTATCCCAAAGTAAAATTATCTCTCAGACCCCAAAAAATCATAAAATGCCTCATCATTATTGAACTTCTCTTAAGGTACTGTGGATTCTTGTTGGCCATAGTCTATGAGTTGAGGATGATAAAGGGTAAGTAAAGAATTTTGGATTATTGGCATGATGGAATAAATGGTATTGTTGTCACCATATTTTTCACCCTAGAAGAGGGTGTTCAAGCCTCTTCCAAATTTGGGAAACATGGGAAAATTTTTAGGTATATGGGTGCACCTATTGTGGAAATGAGCCTTTGGATTTAAAGGTCTAACTCCCTAAATATATCTTTGCACCTAAAATAGTATTTACTTGTAGAGGAAAGAGTTAGAAACAACCTGAATTGAACCTAGTAAATAGAGGTGATGTACCAATATTATCTCCACATGACCACCATATTCCAAGCACTATGGAACAAGGCATACAAGCTAGTCTCAAAGTCCTAAATATTCTAACATGAGTATTTCAATATAGAGGCAAGATATTGGAAATAACATAAGGTAAATGAAATAGAAGGTAGGTTATAGATTCCCAAGACAATTATACACTTGAAAGAGTTTTACACATTTGACTAAACTTCATATGTCTTGTTAGACTAAGAACTCTTGATCAGATATGAAAGGACAAAGGAAAGAAGGATATAATATTATCACTTCTTAGCACTATAGATCACTTACACTTAGATAATTATTCAAGAACTCAAAAATAAAATGGCATTAATATTCAAAGGCAAAATATGACATTAGTCCAACAAGGATTTGTTATACATCAATGTGGTATCCCTCACAAAACCAAAATGGTAGCTACTTATAGAATTTTTGAGAGAGAAGAAAAGAAAGAAGTTCAAGGGTCACTAGAATGCATGTTTAGGCATGATAACCATTTATGTTGTAGGTGTAATTGAGTGTGAAATATAAAATGAATGCCTTTCAATCCAAATATCATCATAAACCATGATAAATTCCTTCCAAAATGGTGTAATTACTCTTCCACCAAACTTTGTTAAACTATTTCCATCATGGCCATCCTTCAAAAATTTGAAACTAAACCAAGGATTTGACACATAATAATTGTTTGATGGGGTTAAAACATGATATGATAGATATAATATGCTCTCCTAATTGCTATCTATATTATAGACACTTGTGTTCACCATCTACAATCATTTATTGATTTCTAAGACTTTTCTCATTAAATTTGGAAGTCATTATTCATCTTGGATCTCAACTGGGATTTCATGGTTTCATATGAGTCTAAAGAGCTTGCTTTGTTATAGGATCCTTAGTTTTACATATTTTCTCATGTGGCATTCCCTTGCCATGTTGTTCATTCCTTTTTAAACTATGTCTATGATATTCACTTGCTTCAGTAAAATATGAATCTTTCATTTGAAATTTGTCTATCAAAGTTGACTCAGACCAATTGCATTTTTTATTATTGATTTCACAAATCCTCACTGTTAGATCTTGACTTTTTAACCTCTTTCATGCCATTGGATTTCTAGATCCTGGCTCCCACATGCTATTATATCTATAGAGATGTGCATTTTTTAACCTTGATTCAATAATTAAACTTTGACACTTTTACCTAATCTCATTGCTTCCTACATCTTTGGATCACTTTTGATTAATCAATATTCCCAAACTTCTATGTTCTTTAACTCATCACTGTGTTAATATACCTCAAGCACTTTATAAAATTTTATTCCATTCACTCCATTAGATATCATTTACATGATTGAGCATGAGCCTTTAGATATTTTGACATGATTTATCATTAGTTGTAACTAGATTATGCTCATTGGGTCTCTATTTGGTAAGCTCTATGAATGTGACACTTGTCACTTGTATGCTCACTCAGAGCTCCTTTTGACAATTTGAATTCATCACACTCTATTGGATCATCTAAGTATGATGAAGAATTTTCCATTGATCTTGATCATATTTAAAATATTTAATGTCCTTTTAAATATAAATGTCTACTTTAAAGAGCTTGAAATTGATGCTTGCATGAATGTTCTATTCTATAAGTCCAACTTTGAATTTTCATAACTTGAGATAGAGAGCTCGCATGGGAATGAAATTTTTAGAGCATGTTAATGGTATGAACATATATAATTTCACATGATTCATTGGCTTTCAAAGTATTTTTTAGTGAACATAAAAATTGTACAAGTGAACTAGTCCATTTATTTCTAAATGATGTCTTAATGACAGTCTACTTCCATTGAGCTCAAGCAAGGAACTGTATGCTTGATATTTGAAGCTTGAAAAAACTCCTAAGGCCTATGAAAACTTGTTTATTGATCCTTGAATTCTTTAGACACCATGAATACCTTCCACTTCCATACATGACCCTAAAATGACCTCTAAGATATGAAATAACACAAATACTAAACTAGGTAATGACCAAAACTACAATGGCATGTGAAATGACATAAAATGAATTAAAATGCACCTTATGACATTATATTAGACCCCCATATAAGTTTTTTACTATAGGAAGTTTGATCCATTTTGACTGTGGTAAAAATGGTTAACATCATTGGCAAATTTCCAAAGGTGGGATGCCTATTATGCCATGACCAGTTATCTAATACTATCTATTAGTATATGGGGTCAAATGTAAAATATATTGACACAAAAATTCCTTTGATAACAAACAAAAAAAAAAAAAAAAAAAAAAACAAGGAAAAAATACTAAGTAAACATATGTTCAACTAGAACACTTAGGGAACACTACACACATAACTAAAACAAAACACACACCTAATCTACTATTTATAGGATAGAAATTTACCTCTCAATAGCAAGGTTTCAAATGTGTCCCATTCATATGCATAGGTGACTCTTTTCCATTCATCCTTGCTAGCTAGAAAGATTTTCTTAGCTTTTACTTGATAATGACATATGGTCATTCCGTAGGGTATCAAATTTTGTGTCTTCCTAGTTTTGCTCTATCTTCATCCCACTTCAACACTATGTCACCTTCTTGAAATGATCTTAGAGTTTCCTTCTTGTTAAAATACGTCTTCATTAGTACTTGGTGATTCTCCAAAGCTCAATGAGCCTTATTGTTGGTCTCTTGCAACTCCATTAAATATGTTAATCTTACTTCCATTGGATTATTCTCAAGCAACTCTAGTTGGTGTGCTAACTCCAAGGTAGGAATCTCTGGAGAAATAGACAACCTAGCTTCTCTCCCATAGACAATCAAAAAATAATAATTCCCTTTTGACATATTGGGATTTATCCTATCATCCCATAAGGTTGTCTTTAATTTGGTGTTCCAATCCCTCTGGTTATGTTCCAAGGTTCTCTAGATGATTCTGATTAGGTTCTTATTAGTAGATTCAGCCAACCCATTACCTTGAGGGTAATAATTAGATGAGGTTTTTAGAAATATTCTATTACTATTTTACCAATTAGTTGTCTTAGGACTCATAAAAGCAAGAGCATTATCTAAAATAAGAGTAGGAATGATAAACCTTGTTATGATACTCTCATAGAACTCCTAGATAGCATTCTCATTAGCTTCCTTCAATGTTACTACCTCAACCCATCTGGTAAAATAATTAGTTACTATGAGTATCCATTTATGACCAACACTTAATGGGAGGTTTATCATACCAATGAAATCAAAACCCTATTTCATGACAGGTTGATCGATTTGGATAGAGGGAGAGTTGAAATCTTCTACTTTCCTATAAAGAAATAACATTATACACACTTTCTCACCCAAGCATGATAGTCCTTAAAGAGGATATGCCATTAATAGCCCACTTTCATGATCTTAGTAGCTATAATCCTTGGGGATAAATGACCTCCTATTGTCCCGTCATGAAACTTCTCTAGAAACACCCCAAATTGATCATTATCAATGCATTTCAATAGCACACCATTAATGTCTCTTATTAAAAGGACACCATCCATAAGACAAAAGGGAATAGATTGAAATATATAATATCTCCTTAGTGATCTACTCATATTATTAGGATACTCACCATTTTGAATAAATTTGATCACATCTTGTGTTTAGCTCTATATATGCAAGGAAATAGTTGGTTGGAGGTAATCATGATTGACTAGAACCTCTTCTTTTGACTCATGAAAATCTGAAACTAGGTGTTCAAAAATACCTTTCTCTCTTATAAATTTTTTTACTTTGATATCAACATCATATTCCATTAACTTAGTGATCCATCATGCTCTCTTCTCACTAAGGTCTTTACTCAAAAGGAACTCTTTGGTAATAGGATGAGAAACCATAACATGAATTTTATTATTTGAATCCATATGCCTAAACCTTTTTAGTCCTCTTACAATAACAAGTACTTGTTTCTCCACAAAGCTATAACTGACTTCATAATCTTCTAAACCTTGACTAAAGATGTAATATGCTACTTCACACACTCATCATTATTTTGCATTAACATGGCTAAGATAGTGTCAAGATTAGCCAATGAATACAAAGTGATGTCTTTGGCAAAGTCAAGATTCACAAGAGTAGGAGCTTGTGTAATTTACTTTTTATGGCTTCCAAATTATTCTTACCCTCTTATTCAAAGAAAATACCTTATCCTTTTTGAGAATGGTTGTGATGGGTTTCACCAAAGATGCAAACCCAGGTATGAATCTCCTTAAAAATTTTATCTTGCCTCAGAAACTTTGAAGACCTTTCTTATGGAAGGACAATGATAGGAAAATAATAGCCTCTATCCTTTTAGGATCAATATCTAAACCATCTTTGGAAATAATGTGTCCTAATAGCTTGCCTTCATTGATAGCAAAGATGCATTTCTTTTGATTAA
This sequence comes from Torreya grandis, assembly GCA_037957365.1. Lineage (NCBI taxonomy): Eukaryota > Viridiplantae > Streptophyta > Pinopsida > Cupressales > Taxaceae > Torreya > Torreya grandis. The sequence continues at coordinate 3,323,719 of JARHVA010001442.1, forward strand.
GAGATACTCTATATTGGATATATCTTTCAAAAACTTATCTCAAGTGTTGCATATGTTTATAATCATCCTTGGAAAACATTGTTATATCATATAGATAAACTAACAACATCTCACTAATCAAACCTTTAAAGGCCATGTCCATGACTCTTTGAAAGGTAGAACCAATATTTGACAAACTAAATGACAAATTTATATAAGAAAAAAACCCCCATTTAGTTGTAAATGCTATCTTATATAGATCATCATCATTCCCAAGGATTTTATTATAACCTAAATATCCATCAAGGAGAGAGAAACATTGAGAACCTGAAACTAGCAAAATCTACTCCATTGAGGGTAGGGGATAGTGGTCTTTAAGTGACACTCTATTAATATATAGGAAGTCCACACAAAGTCTTATCTCCCCATTATTATTTATAATAGGAAAACTATTATCTACCCATGTTTAATTTTTGACAGGAAAGATTATTTTATATTCAAGGAGTTTAGTGAGCTCTGACCTCATGAGTTGTTTAACCTCAGGATTGATGGGTGTCTATTTTTATCTAACTTGTTTAACTCAAAATTATAACTTAATAGTATGTATTTCTAGGCTATTATAAAATAATTTTAGGTCTTTATATTCCCAATCAAACATGTCATGAAAATCTATTTGCAAATCAATAAAGGCTTGCCTTTTTAATGTAGAACGTACCTAGCCTAGTTTGAGGAGTCTATCTTTGAAGATCAAGACTTTTTCCTAATTCTCCTCTTTTTTAGAAATATTCACCTTTTCCTTATTACTTTGATAATTATCATTAAATATACTTTATATGGTCATTATACCCTTAGGTATATTATTTACCCTTAGTTGCACAACTTGGTCACCAAACTGCTCTTGGAATCTCTTTTGATTCCTTGAGGAGAATTTAAATTCATTATGTAAGAAACATGTAATGTGCTTATCACTGTCAAAAACATCCACGATAACTCATTATTAGGTAAACTTTTTTTGATAATTATCTTAATGTGAGATTGTTTCCCCTCTTATTTTATGGTAGTTGGAGTATCAAATTGAGATCTTCTTCCAGCTAGTCTATCAACATGATTATTCTTCTCCCTTAGGACTGATTGTATGTTGAATTCTTTAAAATCTTCAATAAAATAATATAACCTATGCTTTTAGGCCTTAATAAAAGGGTTCTTGGAAGAAACCACATTCTAAACTTGATGAACAACTAATTCACTATCTCCATACACTTGTAAGTTCCTAATTCCTTTTCTCCTTTCCCATTGAAGGCCATGAATTAAACCTTCATACTCAACTACATTACAAGTAGAACTAAAATGAAACCTATATGAAGCATAGTATTTTTTTTATATGGGGATACTATCATGACACTAGATCTTACACCAATTTTACTTATTGAACATCAAAAACCATTTTCCACATCTCATCTTCTTTACCTTCTTCCTTGGCAAGTAGAGATGTTAGTTTTCCTCCTTCATGTATGCAATATAATCATAGGTCAGTTTCCTCCATGAGATCATAAGGATAATTCTCATAAGTGTTAATCCATATTAATCATGAAATAAATATTAAATTCATTCAGGTTTGGAATAAGTGCCACTTTCTATAATAGAATCCTTCTCTTCATAAACTACATAGTTCATATTAGAACTTGTTTCAATGTAAGGTTTTATATGAAACCTTGCAAGAGGTTGTGTCCTAATTATAACCTTAGTCCCATACCTTGTTCTAAAGGCCAATAAATACAAATTAGATAAAATATGGTCACCAATCTTGGTAGTGAAGTCCCTTAAGAGGTAGATTGTAATGTGGGCTGGGAGATAAAAAACAACTATATCTTACAAGATAGGAAAAGTAGGATAATCATGCAATAAGAATTTAAAGTTTATTATCATTCCTATCATTTTGGAATATATAAAATATAATTTGGGGACTCCTTTACTATAGGGTTCATACTTTAGACCCAATTTATTAGCTACCACCTTGGGCATGATCAAAGTTGAATCTCCATTATCAACTATGCAGTTTTGGACTAACTTGTTACCCACTTTGAGGGTGAGGTAGAATGGTGGAGATTTATTAGTTATGGTGGACGGTTTAGTAATTGTATTGGGGAAAATTGTAAGGACAACATGACTTTGACCTTGATTTGAAGGAGGGATGCTAGTAGGGATAGTAGAAAATTGATTTTTTAGGAGCTATTTCTGATGAGGCATATGCAAAACATCTTAAAGGGAAATGGAAGTTTTAGTACTCTTCAATGAATATAAAATGTTTATAGAAGCCATACCTAATTTATCCTACATTATTGGAGGCAAGGAAGTGCTTGGAGACTTAGGAGTTAGAGTGTTTTGTATAGTCCTTCCAGCATTCTTATTTGATGGAAGTGTAGGAGCCTTTAGAACTATCCCACTTGCAACTACATCTAGCTACCTTGTAAGAGGATTGGATGAGAAAATAAGAACATTTCCATCACTACCCAAATATTTTATTTTGGTTCTAATGTTATCTTTAACCAAGGTTCCTTGATTAAGCATAAAATCATCCTCAACTAAGAAGTTGGTGAAGACCTCTTCTTGAGGGTGTCCACCTTCACTTGTTTGCATCATAATCTCATCCTCAATATATAGGAAATGAGAAAATTTTCCTTGATAAAGAAGAGCCTACTCTTCACCTTCACTAATGTCTATAAATTGGCCTTGCTTCTAATTTTTACCTTGCATCGGATTACTATGAATGGGTACCATATCTCTTATATTGGTGGTGGAATTAGGATTGTATGCATTAGCAAGCCTATTAGGATTAGGCTTCCATTGGCCTCTTCTTCTTCCATACTATGGTTTATAGGGATAAGAATTTTGATAGGCACCTTAATACACATTATCTTGCCTATTTTGAATATTTAAGGCTAGGAAATTTGCCTTCCAATAAATATTATTTTTTACCTATCTAGGGGCAGCTTTATACTTGGTATTAGCACCATGACATTGAGCCATAGTTGGAGAATCATCAAAAGTATGATATAATGGAGGCATAGACACTTTGGGTGTCAATATTCCAGCTTGGATGAGATTATTTTCATCTCTAATAACAATTTCATATGCTTCATGGAGGGTAGAAACACCCATGTACTAAATCATGACAACAATTTTAGTGCCAATAGCTCTCAAATAGGTTGGGAACACAAAGCTGGGAGGTGGCCTCATAGGAGGAGGCAGTTTATTCCAAGTCTTTTAGAATCACTTGTTAAAATAATGTTTTTTTAATTTATTTCCTCTCTTGATTACATTAAGCTAGTGTACAAGAGAGGAATGATCCCTTTCATTTCCAAATCTTGCAGTCAAAAACACTCCAAATTCATCCCATGATGTGATGCATCCACCTTCTAGAGTCAATCAAGAGCCTTCCCTCTAAGGAACATGGCAAGAAGTTTGATATCAATTTTCTCTTGAGTGATATTTTAGAAGATACAGAAGTTGGAGACATCTCTATTATGCTCACTGGGCATAACATGACTTTCAAAATTGAATTGAGGCACACCTTTTGTGGAATTGAGAGGAAACACATCATATACTTTAAGGTAAATATGATTTTATGTATTTAATGAAATAAAATCATGAGTTCTATCCATTTCTTATTTAAAAGCTTTAATTTCTTCAACTTATTCACTCTCTTGACTTCCCTCACTAGTAAAATCTTCAATCTCTTCCTCTCTAGAAAAATATATTGGTTCTCCAAAGTGTACATTAGGAGGAGAATATTAAACTTCAAGGGGATTTTAGGCTGAGAGGATGGGTTAATGGGGTTGAGAACTCTTCTAGAGGATGACCTAGTGAGAACCATGAATTATGGGAGCAAGTTTATAACAAAACAATGGTCATGAACTAGATTTATCTTGGTGTAATTGCCAAATTTTGAGAAGCACACCAATCTACAATTGATGTTGTCAAGACTAACATTCATCTTGAAAAATTATCTTGAATACAAGGTCTGACAAGGCATGCCATAATTATTGTCACCAAATTTCACCCTAGAAGAGGTTGTTCAAGCCTCTTCCAAATTTGGGTGACATGGAAACATTTCTAGGTATGTGGGTATACCTATTATGGAAATGAACCCCTAGATGTAAAGGGATAGTTCCTTGAATATATATTTTCAAATATTATCACCTAAACTAGTATTTACTTTTAGAGGAAAGAGTTAGAGACAATTTAATTTGAACTTACTCTATAAAGGTGATGCACCAAAATTATCTCCACATGACCATCATATTTTAAGCACTATGAAACAAGACATACAAACTAGTCTTAGAGTCATAAAATGTTCTAACATGGGTATTTTAATATAGAGGTGAGATATGTGACACAACACAAGGAAAATGAACCAAAAGGTAGGTTGCACATTCTAAGGATAATTGTACACTTGAAAGAGTTTGACACATTTGACTACACTCTATATGACCTGTTGGATTAAGAACTTTTTTTCAAAATATGAAAGGAGAAAGGAAAGAAAGAATATTATCACTTATTATCATTATAGATCACTTACATACTTAGAAAATTATTTAAGGACTCAAAAATAAAATTGCATTATGATTCAAAGGCAAAATATGACATCAGTCTCATAAGGTTTCACCATACATAGATGTGGTATCCCTCACAAAGCTAAAATGGTAGCTACTTATAGAAGTTCTGAGAGAGAAGAAAATAAATAAGTTCAAGGGTCACTAGAACACATGTCCATGCATGAGAACTAGTTATGTTGTAGGTATAACTGAGTGTGAAATAGATAATGAATTCCTTCTAATCTAAATGTCCATGTAAACCATGATAAATTCCTTCCAAAATGGGCAATCACTCTTTTACCAACCTCTGTGAAAATATTTCCATCATGGACCATCCTTTGAGCATTTGAAACTAAACGAGGGGAGTTGACACATAAGCACTATTTGAGTAGGTTGAAGCATGCTATGATAATTATAATATGCTCTCCTAACATCTAGTTATCTTTTAGACACCTGTGTTCACCATCTATAATTATTTATTGATTTCTTGGACTTTGCTCTTTATATTTGGTAGTTATTATTCATCTTAGATCTTGACTAGGATTTCATGATAGCATATGAGTTCAAAGAGATTGACTTTCTACAGGATTCTTAGTCTAATAGATTTGCTCATGTGGCATTCCCTTGCCATGATATTCATTCTTTTCTAAACTATGTCTGTGATATTCACTTACTCTAGTAAAAAATGACTCTTTCGTTTGACATTTATCCATCAAAGTTGACTCAAACTAGTCACATTTATTTTTATTGATTTTGTAGATCCTCGATGTCATATCTTTACTTTTTTACCTCCTTCACACCATTGGATTTCTAGATCCTTATTATTGAATACCATTATATCTTTGGAGATGCACATTCTTTACCTTGACTTAGTTGTTAAACTTTGACACTTTAACCTAATCTCATTACTTACTACATCTTTGGATCACTTTCACTCTATCAATCTTCCCATATTTAGTCAGTATTTAACTCATCATTATGTTGATAAACCTTGAGCATTTTATATAATTTTAGTCCATTCACTCTATTGGATCTCCTTTACATGATTGAGTGTGATCTATTAGATCTTTTAAAAAGCTTGATCATTAAATTTGACCAACTTACACTCATTGGGCCTCTATCTAACAAGATCTATGAATGTGACACTTGTCACTTTCACACTCACTCAAAGCTCCTTTTGAGAATTTGACTTCATTATGTTCCATTGGATCATCTATGTATGATGAAACATGGGCCATTGATATTTATCAACATTAAACTCTTTAAGTGCCTTTTAAATATAAATGACTACTTTATGGATCTTGAAATTGATGCTTGTGTGAATGTTTTATTTTGTAGGTCTAATTTTTAATCTTCATAACTTGAGATAGAGAGCTCACATAGGAATGAAATTTATAGATCATGTTCATGTGAAGAATAAATATAACTACACATGATTCATTGGCTCGTGGGGTCTTTTAGAATGAGTATAAAAATTGTACAAGTGAGTTAGTCTATTCATTTTTGGATGAAGTCTTAGAGATAATCTGCTTCCATTAACCTCATGCAAGGAACTATATGCTTGATCTTTGAAGCTTAAATAAACTCCTGAGTCTTCTACAAACCTATTTATTGATCCTTGAATTATTCGGACACCATGAAGACCTACCACTTCCATACATAACCCTAAAATGACCTCTAAGATATGATATAACATAAATACTAAACTAGGCAATGACCAAATCTAGAATGGCATATGAAATGACATCAGACAAATTATAACACACCCTATGACATTATATGAGACCCCCAAATAACTTTTGAACTATAGGGAGGTTGACAAATTTTGACTATGGTAAAAATGGTTAACAAGTATATAGGTCAAATAAGTTGTTACTATCTGGGTCTTTATATATGATATGATTGAACTCTATTTCACTTACAACATCATCATCACTAGTCATTGGTGTAAGAACACAAATAAGATATGTGGGGTCACACCTAGGTGGTTTAAATCCAAGACCATGAGTTATTTTATATTTGGTCATAGAAATAGTCTCAATAGTACCTTGTGGATTTTCCCCCAGGCCTCTACCTTCATAAGATTTTTTATCCATAATTCTTTTAGGGATGGGATACTTCATACTTTGATATAAATCAGCCAAATTGTTATTATATAACCAAAAATCATAATTTACAAGTGGGTCCTATTCTTGGCTAGTAGTTGGTGTGAAAATTATAGGAATTTGGCTATGAAGTTTTCATTTTTCCTTTTATTTCCATTCCATGTACATTGGCTTAGCTTTGGGTCTTCCATAGGACTTAAGGTTTTGTGGAAGCTTAGCTATATGAAAGGTATCATGGGTAAAATACTCTTGTAGACTGTTTCCAAAAATGGTTAAATGATTAAAATTTTTAACAAGAGGCATTTGTGAATTTGAGGTAAGGCTATCAAGGTTTATGTAATTGGTCTTTGGCAATTCAACAAGTATCTCCTTCTCTTTGTCCTTATTTTGTGCCCGATCTAGACCAAAATGGTAATTATTCTTTCATATTCAGCCTCTAAATGCTTTTAGTGTTCATATGGATATAAATATTCATGGATAACTTCCTCCATCCTAGAGTGAGGAAATTTGATACACTGGTGAAAGGTTGAAAGCATTTCATGGATTTCTTGTATCCATGATCTACACAAAATCAAATTATATGGTAAATCTAGGTCTAGAACATGGAAAAAGTGTGTTGTGGATTAAAGGCCCATTGATCACTATCAAACTAATGGTTCCTTATGATTCCCACTCTTTATTTTCATAGGCCTTGATAGTAATAGTCTATGCCTAAAGATCAGTTGATGTATATCCCAAATGATTGATTAAATTTTTAAACACAATATTTAAGCCCATTCCATTGTTAGTGATGATGCATTTAACTTTGTGCCACATTATAACAACTTCAATGTACAATGGATTATTATGTAGAGGGTCAAGGGATGACATATCACTTTGGTCAAAGGTCAATTATTGGTTGGGAGCTTGGTCTCCAACCAAAGCTTGATATTTATCTAGTGTAATGTCATTAGGCACTTAGGACTAGCCTAGGATTTTAGTATGGATATTTTTATGGATGGTAGACGTACACAAAAAATATAAAATAGAGATTTGTGTGGGCGTATTTTGGATTTATTCCATAATATCATACATTTTTCATTTTAAATGTTAATTGGCTTACTCCTATCCAGTATAGTGGGTTGATTGGCTCATTTGTAGGGGCTTTCAGACATGGTATGGTGAGTTTAGAATGTAAATTTTTAATTTCATAATCTAGATTGGGTATAAGAACATTGTAATTATATGATAATGAAGATGGGCCAGAGAGGGTAATTCTTGATTATCGGTGTGCTTGGCTATGATCATAGGTTAATGAAAGGTTATTGGCATAAGGCCCAAAGATGGTAATCATTGGTTTATATTGTGTTTGGATGTAGTCATAGGTTAAGGAAGGATTAGCAGTATTGGTAGGCTGATGAGCATTATTAGATAATGGTTTTGGTTTATTGTCATTTGATTTAAAATTGATGGTAATGTTAGATACATGACCGCCCTTAATATGACCTACAACTTTATTGTAGTCATGTGTAACTACGTGATAGGTCTGTTGGTTATTTAGGTTATTCTGGCCTTGGTTCCATCTATTTTGTGGTTGACATTATTATTGGTGATGTTATTATTATTGTGGCTATAGTTTTTTAATTGTTATTGGTGATTGGTATTGTTATGTTGTGGAAAAGGATTTTGTTAGATACCCAGGTTTTGATTCAAAGTAGATGTTCTGTTATCCAACAGAATCTCTCCATTTTCTAGCATATTCTCAATGAGGTGATTTAAATGAACATAATGACATATATATTGTCCATGAAAATGATGGTATTTATATAAATAATGCTTTTTATACCAATTTAGGTAAGGTACTCCTTTATAAAAGTGTTTTGGAATTGGCTAACTAATCATATTTTCCATAACTAATTTGTGAAACACTATTTCAATAGGATCACCAAGGTCACTAAGCACTCTAAGAGTGGGTATTATTCTTGGACTATGGGTTTGAAAAGGTGGTGGTTTTAGCATTTGAAGAGTTGGTCAAGGTTGAAACATAGACTTTATTTGAATGATAGGTTGTATTTATGGAGTAAGTTACATTTATGGGAGAGGTTGAGTAGATGGTGTTTACACCATTTGAACATGACATGACTCACTAAATACATTACCAACAACATTCTTATTATGATTATATGGATTGTATTTTTCATAGTTATTATCCTAAGTAGGTGTAGATGTTTGCATTTGTACTGGGCTAGGGATATAACATGGCCCCAAATTTCTTTTTTTGGATTTGGTTTTGGTTTGAAGAAGATAACTTAATAATCCATTTATTAATTAGAGATTTTTAAATTTGTATACTATTGTACCCAACATTCCCTTTTTCTCTTCTTAAAGAAATGGGGACCTAGCTTCTTTAGATTTTGGCCTTGTTTGTTGAGCCTTTTATTCTATGTAGTTGTGAAATTTCTATTGAATTACTCCTTAGTATTTACACTTGAAAGAACATAAAATTGGAATTGTACATTTTTCATTAACTTGATAATGCCTTCTCAAAATTTTCTAAACTATGCAGGTTTTCTGGGACTTAGTTTTATTTGGAGGAATTATACAGGACTTGGTCTTCATAAATTTTGCTTGGGACTTAGTTTTAGGAATTTTGTTCTTATGAACTTATGTTCAGGTCTTCCTCATCTAATATTTTTTTGGGCTTTTGTTAGGACTTATATTCAAAAGACTTAGAATTTGTTTATTGAGATTTTTGTATCTATCTTTTTGTTCAGAGTTTCTATATCAGACATTTTGTTTGAATAATTATTTTGAATGGCCTATTTTATCATACATTTCATGTCATGATTTTTGTTTGGACCTTTTTATCATAGATTGTGTTTGATATTTTTGTTTGAACATTTGTTTCAATAGATTTTGGTCTTCAAGTTTTTTAATTGAATTTTTTATTAAAACATTTTTCTAGCTCGATCTCAACATAAAACCCAACTCCCAATTTTCAAAAACCTATAAGACTTAGCCAACAAAGAAAAAATACTTCCCCATAATTACCAAATATACTCACCAACTAAACTAACAAGATTTGAATTGTGCAAAAAAAAAAACAAATATATGAATTTTAGACATTAATAATGCATGAACTAGAATTTAGTGCTAAGATTATAGACATGATGTGCAACTATAAATGTATTCATTACTCATAAATGAAAATGAAAGCCCTAGCTACCTATGAATCCATTTCAAGCATAAAAGAAACTAGCGGAGAGGAATTTTTTTCATAGAGCACATAAACATACTTTGAGCACTACACATAATTGTAATGGAATCATCATCTAAAATTTTTAGGGGAAAACTTACACCATCCCCATTTTCTATCAAATATTCAATCAAGTTTATAGACATAATAGATGATGCAACTATCTTAGATAATAGGCATGGAAACTACTCATAATTATGGGTTGTTGTGGATTATGTCAACATTTGTTCATTAGAAGGAAATATATCTACCACATAATGTCAATTTTTTTTATAGATTTGGTCTCCCTCAAGAGATAAGCACTGCACTCGACGGAGGTCAAGCCTGAGGTGATGCCCTACATTAACCTTCTATGGGATTTAATATTTACAAGGAAAATTACATAAGATACATTTATACACCACATAGATAACCAAATAGTCATGGAATGAATAATTAGAGTTTACTTTCAAAGGTATCTATCACTACTAGTTCTAGATGCATTTTTTATAAACATATACTAGTTTCATAGAACCAACAAAATTCAATAGACAAAGTGTTGACTCTTGGATTTTCCCAATGGAAATAATAAACTATAAAGGAAAGAATAACATCCCTATTAATAAATTCAAAATGGGGTTACAAATTGGGATGACATTACTAAATAGGATGTATGGCATGCCTATCATCCATTTTTTCAATTTGGATTGGGTCTCATTACTTCATTTGATGATGACTAGTGATACAAATTTTCCCCTATGTGAAATTATTATTTGTAAGTTGAGAGAACAAATTATGCACAAGATCAAGTGGCCCACTCCAACTGGCCACTTCTATGTTATGTCTTACCTCTTGGATGACATAATGGGTACCATATATAAGGTAATTAACAAGCTTTGGATCCTAGCCACATATTATGTCAAGAATCACATTTATGACTATTATCAGTTTATTCATACTTATGTATATAAAAAGCACATTGTCTAAATTATCAAGGATGCCTATACTCAAGTATGGAAGATAATCCATGGAACTTTACTACCTAGAATTGGGGAAAACATAGAAAAAACACTAGTGTCTAGGGGTAACTACTAGTTGTATCATGAATATATGATAATCATGATTATAAATCATAAGGTCCACCCCATACACCTCCCCAAATATGTACCATACAAGGTAGTAGAGTATTAAATTGCTTATCAACTCTATTGGAATGTTGAAGAGGACTTGATTAAAAATATGATAAACACATTGTATGGGTCACATGTAATAATTGGTAGAATGCATTACACATAGAGAAAGAAATTTGGAGAGGCAGGCAATAATACAAAGAGTTATTACTTGCCCACCATGCCACATAGGGACTAGGATCCCTATGGTCATATACAAAGACACATTCAGGGTTTTGGTATCCCATACCAACATGTCTCTTATGTCCATGATTTTCTATTTGTGAATGTAAAGGATGATGCTCAGGTCTTGGTAAGGACCCAAATTATGGGATTGAAGGAGGATAATCTAAGGATAATTCAACAAGATCCATAAATTTAGATACAAGAAATGAATACAAGGATGCCACCTTCTAAAGGATGGGCAAATTTAGATATTTGGAACAACCACTCCCCACAACAAATAGAGATGTAAGGGGAGAATTCATAAGAACTTGATTTTTTGTTAAAAATTATTATGAAGGAGATTGGGTTGACTAAGCCTTATCTTAGGGTATCTCTAGGGGATCACATTAAAACAAGAGCACCCAACTATAGTTGTATTAGAAATAACTATAGCTACCCACAATTATAAAAACCTATTGTGCCATGGGTAGATATATATGAAGTGACTACCTCAATCCTACAAGGTTCCTTATTAGACATAAATGCCAACACTTGATATAAGAGAAAACCAAGGACTCCCCTACCATAGATCCCAATGGTGGATCAACCATAGAGCATGCCCTTAGTCCCTTAATAATAGGTAGAGGAAGAGCAAGAATTTGACAAAGAAGAATAATTGGAAAGAGCCAAGGTACTAAGCTTTTTGGATGATAAAGGGAAGACACCAACCATATATTATTCAATAGTTAATAAGGCTCAACCTTTAGACCCCACTTCCTAAATTTCTTCATATAATCCTCTTTTTGGCTTAGTTTCAATTTATTCTATTTTGAAGACTCCCAGGGTGGAAGTTATCACTTTCACCCCTGATATTTCATCATCCTCCTCTTCTCTCTTACATATTCCTCTACTCACTCCCAAGGTAGAGAAAGATTATGATATCACCATTACTCCATCTCTCCCCATAGTTCCATCCACATTTATTATTACTTTTATTCCTAGTTTTCACTCTGGTACTACCATTGTTAGGATAATGAATAAGAAAAGGGCCAGCAAGAAAGTTGAAATAGCCTTGACCACTTACCGAATTCATGTGTCATCTACACAAATCACTTTTCCCATGTTATCCCATATTTTATCCTAAGAGACCATGATCATGACTTTAGGCAAGGGGAACAAGGTGAAACAAGTCATTATAGTCCATCTACTCCCCCATTATGGAGGTATGGATTGATCCATGATTATTTGGCCCTCCATTCTTAACACAACCCTTAAGGAAGATAAAAAATAATTAGAAAAAAATCTTGAGGATGAGGTTGTGGCTAAAAAAACACAATAAATATACCTTAACCGGTTAGTGATTCTTTGATGGGAAATTAATTTGAGAACTAAGGCTTCTCAAATGCCTAAATTCAAGATTATAGAGATCCCATCAATAAAAACCCTATTTCATAAGCCCTGTAAGAGTATTCAAAGGGTCATAAAGAGGAAGTTTGAGGATGAAGCTAGAAAGGAAATTGTTCTTGAATAAAGACATGAAATCTATACCTTATCTAAAATATTTAACATATAATTAGGGTAGCCCCCCTATAATTAATATTTTGCATCCATAGCTGAAGCTCATAAAGATGTCATGGTGATAATGCACAAAGGGACAAAAGTATCAATACAAGAGCTGGAAGTAGACCTAGAAGAGATAAAAGAACAAAAATTAATTATTCACATTTTAATAGGTATTGAGTTTGAAGTGAAATAGGCTAAATCTAAATGTTATATTTCTTTAGAGGCATTAGAAGCAATACAGGCTGAATTAGCCACTCACATAGCTCAAATGCACCAATTATTTAATTCTTTGAAAGGAGCTGAGAATAAGTTGAAGTTATTAATTTTTTACACAACTAATAAGGCCTAAAACGATTTATATCATCAATTCCCTCAATTTTTTGGTTTTTATAACACAAGAAGTTAAAGAGTGGGTAACAATAGCTTAGGCATTGATGCTCAAGAACCAAGAACATGAATCACTCATTTTGCAAATTTTGAAAGTTGATAAGAAAAATAAATTTTGATAAACTTATTCAAGAAGATTATTAAAATTTCAAGCTCATTTTACAAGGGATACAACTAAAATATATTAAATTAGAATTAATTTTTGCAAGGAAAAAGGTAACTCAAGTTGAAGTTTTCAAAATAAACTTTCTAAATACAAAGATAGAACATGCAAAGCTATTAGGGAAAGTTGATAGGGTACACAAAACCTCTATTTTAAACTTGGATATTATATGGTAGCAACATGATGTAGCACATAAATATTTTATTGAGTTAGAGGTAAATAATAAGCAAACTAGAGTGGATACATCCAATTCAACATTGATGTCTATAGTCACCACTCCCACTAATGTCAATGAATCCATGCAGATATCTACTCAGCCTTAAGATCCAATTTTGTGCATATACATTAAAATAATGGCATGGATTTCTATATTTATAATTCTCTTATGGTTCAAACATAATGTAAAAGTTTCCTATTCATTTTGTAAACATGTACATATTACATTATTTTATAAAGGATAACTTTAACTATTGATAAATGTAAGATGACTATATATGATCTTATAACTATGGTTAGAACTGAATTTCTAACTATGCCATGTAACAAAATTTTACATGTATTTATAGGATGAGGTGATCCCTCCACAAGTCTAGCTAAACACATGTATCCCACAATTGTAAAGGGTTGGATATTTTTAATATATAGAAGAAAATCAATTTTGATTATTAGTGAATGTGTTTGTGTATTTTATTTCCAATCTTTATGTAATTAGGTTTATCTTCTTTTGGTTGTATGATTAAATAATTTTTAGTGTGCAAAATATGTGAAGAATTATTTCTTATCATGATTGATATGATAGTATTATATGTGCAATAGCTATTGAATGATTAACAAATTATATTGATTATTGGCAAGAAAATTGATTATTTCATTATTCTAAGTGTAGATGTGCTTTAATCGATATAGTTTTCTATGTATGTGCAATAACTTTCTCAAATACCTCATTGGTATGAATCATAATCTCCTGAGTAAGGGTTTATAATAGCTACTCTAAAAGGAGAAACATCTGATTAAGGCCTTTAAGTTTCCTTTATAAAAAAATTCCAGGATTGCTTGACCATGTCTTATTGTGTGTGTAAAATATAATAACAGTAGAAATTGGTTTTGAAAGCACTTGCTTGCTTAGAAACCAACTTGAAAGGTGATTCCTGAATCCATATAATTTATCTTTCCTGCTCTACCCTTCTCTCCTTTTTACCTTTATTTTGAGGATTTGTCACTCTCTATTAACAACCATCCATCCACCAAATCATATAGATCTTTACCTTCTTTTAGATACCACCCCTTCGTTCATAACCTTTGTTAACAACCTGCATGTCCTACTTGTTATTCCATCACTTGGTTGTTAAGACTACATAGTTACAACTCTGTGCTTGGAGTGGAGTTCACCTCCATTAAGATCTTAAAATGTTATAAGCTACATCATTATGATTAATATGCATAAAAACCACATCAACACTCTTTTTTGTGCTAAAAGGAGAGCCTTTAAGTACCTTTGATAAAGATAATAGCTTCTACATAGAGTTAGACTAGAGTCACCCAAGAGAGTGACCAGATCTAGTTCTCAAGTTGGTATTCTAGTCTCACCCTTGTTAAATCATAAGAAACCTCGATTTATACTAACTACCCTTCTTCACAATAGAGCTAGGTTATCTTCCCTAGTAAGGAATGCTTCCCCTATTAATCATCCCATGGATCAACCACCTTGGTTGGTTTGATCTACTATTTCCATCTTAGGAGATGTGTATGACCTACCCAAGAATCTTGAAAAGTATCTGCCATCCTTCTCTCCTTCAAGAGGAAGAGTGAAAAAATAACACATTAAGTATTTCAAATCTTATTTGAGATTAATGAATTTTATTAATGAGTATGTTACATGAAATCTTTTCCATTGTACACTAATGTATGTTTCTTATGATTGGTATCTTAATATGACAGAGAATTCCATCACTTCTTGTGATGCATGTCAAGAAATTTTTCTTGCACATTTAGGATAGGTCACTAGTCCTATTTTTATATACCATCACTTTACTATAATGAAGAGGGAGCTTAAATATCCAACCCATGATTTCAATGTAATATTTTAGAATATGTACACCTAGTTGATCCCGATGTATAAAGCAAAAGAAGCATTGGCATTAAAAATGTACAAGAATTTTTTGGATCCAATTACTATAGTTTTATTAAGAGGGGTTGTTTCTATCACCACCTTCGCATTAGCCTATGAAAAGGCCATCAACATTGATATGCATCTTAATCCCCAAGTGCCTAGCACACCTTATGTAGATAATGGATTCTTAATTTGAATCTAGTTCCACATGTGAAGTAGAATTTTCTTATGTTTAATAAGAATCAGTTGTATATGTTTCCTCTTCTAACATAAGTAACACATCAAAATTATAGTTTCTTATAAAACCATGCACAAGGCAATGGTTAAAAATAGAATCAACATTTGACTACATCTTATATTATTGTTCTCTAGGGCACTAACTCTAAAAATGTAGAGCTAGATGTTATTTAAAATATGGTTTAAGAGTTAAGTAATGACTTCTTCAACATGCAAATAAATATAGGAAACACCAATGTCCCAAGTGAAAATCAAAATTTAGGATTCTAAAGGTATAATAGACCATCCAATAGGCTTGAAAATAACATAAAGCAATCCAACAAGCTTCTAGAGATTAACATGGGAGAAATATCTCTACCTAATTGGTGCAAAATCTGTAATACTTCTCAGCATGGTGAGCTTGATTATGTTTAATTTTGTGTAGCATTTGAAATCTTTCAAAGAGAAGTAAGGTAGGATAAGATTCATAATCCACTAAAATCCCACAAAGATCCTAGCCCTTCAAGCACTACCATGTTCCTTAAGACTCATGATTTTCATTTTCCAAGTAAATATGACAATGTGCCAAAACACAACACCAATGAGATTCATGCTTTACATCAATTCCAAAAAATTTGTTACAATTTGAGGAACAGTCAACCCTTTACACCCTTTATTCCTCCAAATAGCACATCCATTCCACCCAATTCAAAATCTAAAAATAATCCACCTCCCTCAAGAGGGAATGATCAACCTTAAAATAAGGAGAAATAGAGAAAAGGAGGATACAACTTCATTGAGGATATGACTAAGATCAAATCAAATATTACCCTTCATAAATTAGCTCAAATCACTAAATATAATGAGCTATTATAGAAGTCTATCATAGGGAAGGCCCCTGTGGAAAGGATAAAAACATCTATAGATAAAATAAAGGTTGTTAACACTAATGTCATTTATAAAAGCAAGTTAGAGGGTGCCCCCTTTTGATGACTATCAAGGCATTTGGTAAGAATATCCATAATTGTTTATTTGACTCTAGATATTTATCAATTGTGATGCTTACTTATATATATCAAAAGCTTAGCCTAACACCAAGCCCTTCAAAGAGAATAATTTCATAGTTGGATAAAATGTTGGTACTAGTGATTTGAGAACTGACTAATGTATATATTAAAGTGGCATCTAAGCCATGAGTTTAGATGAATATCAAAATCCTTATGGTATACATACTTGAAGGCTATAGGGAGTTGCTGAGTAGGGATTAGTCTAAAATGTTGAATGAATATCTCTTAATGGATTTCTCTCACATTTGGCTACCATGGAGAGGCATTGTAAATCAAATCTAGATTGATAGAGAACTAAGGATGAAGTATCCTATTATAGAGTATAATTTCAAGAATGAAGAGGTAATCTATGAATCCCCTAGCCTTAGTATTTATACTTTCACTACATAAAATCAAAAATAATAGCCACAATTTAATGTTCCCAATCAGTTATGGATTCTCCACTTTGATGGTACTAGATCTAAATAAATATTAGGCATAAGAATTGAACTAATTGATCCATAGGGGAAGAAGTTCTTGGTATCATATAAGTTATAATTCCCTTGCACTAATAATAGGGTAGAATATGAAGCATTAATTTTGGGATTATAATTTACACTCAAAAATAATGTCAAATAATTACTAGTATTTTAGGCATTTGGAGCTAATGGTCTATTAAGTTAGAAACAAATACTAGTGTAATTTGTGATATTTAAAAGGATATAAACATATATCATGGTATTAGATTGAGATATTTAAATATTTCAACATAGTAGTGGTTCCTAGAGAGAAAAATAAAGCTATAAATTCACTAGCTATTGTTATTTCCAATTTGGAGCCTCTTTAAGAATCTAAGGTAAATATATTCTCCATTTAGGTGGTACCTTGTCCTTATATTCATAACAATGTAAAAAAACTCCAAGTATTTGATAATGACTAGAATATCACTTAGTTTCTAACCCATTCGAGACAAGTTGAGTCCCAAATCATATATGATAAGGAAGTTAGTCATCTCTTCCAATAGTAGTCAGATGAGGAAGGTATCCTCCAACTCAAAGATAGTCATCTCCCAACTATTTTGGTCTCCTTAGAAATACCATTTGATATATATCCCTAATCCCAAAATCTAAGGAAACCCAAAGTCAACAAGTTTGAATTCAAAAGGGAGAATTTAGGTGATTAACATAGCCCACACTATGTCAACATTGGCCTCAAATATAGTCTACAAGAAAGATAATGGGTGAAGAATTTAATCACTTGATAGAGAGATGTGATTGTGTGGACATATGAAGACTCGAAGGTTTATGACCCAAAGGTCATCACTCATATAATTCCACTAAAACTAAACCATAATCCATTAATACATATACAAAGACCAATGAATCCTATCATAGAACTTCTCATTCAAAGAGAATTGTAAAATTTATTAGGTGGAAGGACAGTTTTCCCAATTAGACATTCTATCTAGGTGGCCAATTTAGTTCCACTCATAAATAAGAGTGGAGAAATCAAGTTATGTGTTTATTTTAGAAACTTGAACAAAGATATTGATAAATATAATGTTACACTACTTTCTTTTGATGAAGTGATATAGATAGTTAGTGGATTTGAAATAATTTCCTTCTTGGATTGATTTTTAGGCTATAACCAGGGGTTGGTATAATCAAAAGATAGGATGAAGACTTAATTTACTAAAAAGTGGGGTACATATGCATATAGGAGGATGAATTTTGTCTTAATAAATATGAGATAAACCTTTCATCAATATATGGGTCATTCATTCAAAGGATTAATAGGTAAATGTATAATCATCTATATCAATTATATTATTATGTTATCCAAGAATATGAATGATCATGCAGGCCATTTGCAGTCAATATTCAAAATATGCAAGAGCTTTAACATCTTTTTGAACCCAAAAAAATAATATTTGGAGTTACTGATGGCAAGATATTAGGACACATCATTACCAAAAAAGGGATCATCATTGATCCAGATAGAATCTAAGCAATTTCAAATATTGTACCACCAGGTAGAAAGAAGGAGCTCAAGTCATTCCTTAGGAAGATTAATTTCATAAGGAAGTTTATTTTAGGATTTTGTAGAAATTATGAGACCATTGAATGTAATGTTTAAACAAGGTGCTAAAATATAATATATAGTTGAGGCCTAGTAGTCTTTTCAAGACATTAAATATTCTATATCTCAGGCCTTAGTATTTATTAGTCTATATTTTATAAAATATTTTTACTTTTACTCAATTTATTCAAAGCATATAATTTTTTTTCTCATAACATAGAAGAAATATGAGATTGAGAATCCAATTGCATTCATGAGCATGAATTTGAAGGATGTAAAACTTAGGAAGTCCATGATTGATAAATAGATATTTTCTCTTGTCAAAGTAGTAAAGAAATTTCAAAACTACATATTGAGGAATAAGACTATTTATATCATTCTTGATCCTATTGTTAATCTCACCTTATCATAGAATGAATTAGGAGAATATAGAGGAAAATGGATGGAAAAGATATAGGAGTTTCACATATAAATCAAGCCTGCTAAGATCATTCAGGGTTAGTGTATTATCTAACTCTTGACTAAACCTAATCCATGTATTATTATTGAAGAGGTATGTGAAGCCCAAGTATCCATAGGGGAGTGGTATACTGACATAATACAATATTTTCTTACAAGAACTTTTTTCCTAAAACTTAATAGAGAACAAAGGAGAGATTTTAGGCTCAAAGATGTTCACTTCATGATCAAGAAAGGATTCATCTATAAGAGAAACTATGAAGGCATTTATCTTAGATGTGTATCTACAAAAGAATCTAAAGATATTATAAAGAATAGGATACTACAAGAATAAAGGTAGTGTTTATCCATATAGAAATACTACAACTCATAATATCTTAAGAATGGGCTACTATGGGCCAATAGTATTCAAGGGTGCTCATGCTCATGTAAGGATATACCATGAATGCCAAGATTTAGAAAAGAGAGAAGTACATGTATAAATTCCATTGTAATCTATTTTTGAAGAAATTCCATTTTCCCAATGGGGTTTAGACTTCATTAGTGTCATAAACCTAAACTCTTAAGTAGGTCATAAGTTTGTACTCATTTCCACAGACTATTACACCTGATGGACTGAAGTAGTGGCCATAGAATTATAGAGCACAATATGTGATATACATCTTGAAGGAACACAACATAATTAGATTTGGCACTCCCATTTATTTGGTCTATGATAATGGTTTAACATTTATATTAGTTGAGTTAATTGAATGGGCTCATGACAACCATATCACTATCAGATCATCCTCTAACCATTACCCTCAGGGAAATGGATTGGTTGAATCAATGAATAAGAACTTGATAGATGAAATTAAGAAATTATATGGGGATAATCCTAAGGACTATCATAATCTACTAAAGTATGACCTTGAGGTAAACTCAAAAAGAAAAAATCATACCCTCAAATCCTCACCCTATATGTTGGTGTATAGATATAGGCCAGTATTCCCAATCATGATAAAATTACCAACTTATCAATTCATTCAATAATACATGGAACCAAATTATAAAATAATATCTTTACTACTGGATATAATAGAAATGGAGAAATCAAGGACTGAATCCCTATAGACTTTTAGTAAACACTAGGATGTAGTCAAGAGATGGTTTGACATAAGAGAAAAAGTCAAAGCATTTAGGATCTCATATCTAGTGCTTCTTTGGGATAAATCCCATAAAAAGAAAGGATAACAAGACAAATTTCCCCATTAGGGATTGGACCATATTATATGTTAGAGATCTCGGGTAACAATGCATTCTATTTAGAGGACTTGTAAGGAAATGAACTCATATATCGAGTCAACATTTAGTTTCTACAACATTACTTCATGGTTATACCATCTTAATGTACCCCCAATTGATAAATAAGAATGGTATAAGTAGGATTAGGTTAGATTATTTTACCTATTTCTAGGTTAGTTTACTACTTTCTAGGTTAGTTTATTGATTTCAAAATTAGTTTACTGCTTTCTAGGTTAGTTTACTACTTTCCTAGTGTAGTTTTCTACTTTTTAGATTGAGCATCTTGTTATTTCCTATGACAATCTAAATTTTTTTGTCTTTCCATAACCAAGATAATATCCAACCAGTTGAGGCCCCTATTTTTATGCCTAGATAGACATATAATAGAAAGATAAAATTTCAAAGAGATTCACAACTTGGGACTTATTCACAAAAAAGGCATATTTATATGTTTAGAGTCTTTAAGATTTAGGTATGTAACCACAATCATTATGGGTTGTGTCATAATTGAATATTTCTACTAGCTATGTGAAAGTTGATCTCAAATACTTCATATGAATTTTAAAAAAATTCTTATCCCATTGGACCAAGCACACTTATCATATTAATACTTGTTTGAAGGTGATAATCATTGATGTAGATGTAGTTGGTATGGATGTTTTTGTTATGATTTTTTTATAACCATACCTACTCATAAAGGTTTCATATCTCATTAAATTTAAATAAAAGAGAACTAAAATATGACAAAGGACTAATGAGTTCAAAAGAGCAAAATAAAATCCAAATACGATCAAAAGCTCACATGATGAAATAAGTTCAATGTACCATGCATCATGATCAAGAAAATTAAGGAAAGAGGGAAAAGGAACCCAAGGTATATTTGTCAAGGATATAGATTCCTAGTTGGTAGTAGAACAATGCTTGAGCTCCCCTAATTTAATAAAAAACTAGAATGAAACATATAACTTCATCAAGCCTTTGAAAATCTCATTACAATAAGGGTTTAATGAACTTCAATTTTAGAACACATAGATCCATGGATGAGAAGGCAAGTATGTTGTATGATTTTAGCTAGGATTCTCTTTCATATATCTAATTCTAATATTTTTATGTGTCATAGTTCATGTCTAGTTTAAAATTACTAACTAATGTTCTAGGTTCTCGAATACTCAAAAATATTCCCCCTGTAAGTCACTATTTGTTATACCTAACATTCCCATTTTTTGTTCTTGAAGAAATGGGGACCCACCATCTTTGGATTTTGGCCTTGTTTATTGAGACTTTTCTTCTAATAGTTGTGCAAGTTCTATCAAATTTCTCCTTAGTCTTTACTCATGGAAGAACATAGCATTAACATTGTACATTTTACACTAACTTGCTGATTCCCTTTGAGAGTTTTTTGAACTATGAAGGTCCTTTAGGAATTAGTTTTATTTGGTGGAATTATTCAGGACTTGGTATTTGAAACATTTACTTGGGCCTTCTTTCTGGGAATTTTGTTCTTCAGAATTATTGTTTGGGCCTTACTCATCAAATATTTTATTCTATATTTTTATTCAAACTTATGTTCAAAAGACAAATTCAAAATTTATTTATCGAAGTTTTTGTATCAAACTTTTTTGTTTAGAGTTTCTACGTCAAACATTTTTTCTAAGCAATTGTTTTAAATGACTTGTTTTATCAAACATTTTGTATTGGGATTTTTGTTCATACCTTTTTATCAAATATTATTTTTGGGATTTTTGTTCAAACATTTTTTTTGATGGATTTTGGTCTTTGGGGTTTTTGTTCAAGCTTTTTTGGACATTTTGTTGGCTCAGTCACAACACAAAACCTAAATCTTAACTATTGAAAGTCCACAAGACTTAGCCAACAAATCAAAAATAGTTCCCTATACCTACCAAATATACCCACCAACTAAACTAATGAGATTTGGACTGTGCATATATATATATATATATATATATATATATATATATATATATATATATACATACATACATACATTGGATATTAATAACACATGAATTGGAATTAAATTCTAAGACTATATACATGACATTCAGCTATCGATGTATTCATTGATCATAAATAAGTTTTAACTTGATTACTATCCTAGGAATAAAATCCCTAGCTACCTATGAATCCATTACAATCAAACAAGCAACTAGTGGAGAGGAATTTTTTCATCGAGCACATAAATGGACTTTGAGCACTACACATAATTGCAATGTCATCATCATATAAGAGTTTGAAAGGAGCACATATACCATCCCCATTTTATATCAAGGATTTAACCAAGTTTATAGACATAATATATGATGCAACTGTCTTTGACTATAGGTATGGAAACTACTCAAAATTATGGGATGTTGTGGATTATATTGATGTGTTTTTGCTAGAGGGAAATATATCTTCCATAGAATGTCAATTTACTACAATTTTACTCTCCCTCAAGAGATAAGCATTAAATTTGGTAACATATATTTCTAAGGTGATACCCTACATCAACCTTTTATGGGATTTATTATTTGCTTGGAAAATTACATAGGATGAATTTCTACACCACATGGAAAACTAGATAATCATGGTGTGCATCACTAGAGCTATCTTTCAAAGGTATCTATCACTACTAGTTCCAGATGCTTTTTTTAATAAACATAGACTAGTTTCATGGAACTTATTATCACATAGGATTGCACCTATTTTTATTCTTTAACTTGTTGTGCAAGTGCCTAATGAAATAATGGAAAACCCTCCAAAGCCATGGGACCTTGGAAATTTTGAGGTTTATCTCTAGAGAAGGTCAACTTCCTTTCACTAAAATTTGATGCAAATTGATAAGATATCAGTCTTATGAAAATATTGCTCTTTAGTGATTTTTGGATCCTAAACTAGGATTCTCATGGGAAAAGGGTTGAAAAATTTAAATTTTACAAAAAAATATAAATAAGGTGATTGCACCAAATTTATACGGTGGATCCAGATGCTTTCTTAGAGAGCACAATAGGGTAAACATTAGATTGAGTTTATGTCAAGCACAAACTTATGGAAATTTTAAATCAGAGGTAATATTTTAGCTATTTTTCAACAAAGGGAAAAGATCTTTATTTCAAACAACATTATCAAGAGGGGAAAATACCGTAGATGATTTATCTTTAAATAAAATAAAAGATAAAAGACTTGTACAAAGAATTAGATAACTTGAATGACACAAATATTTCAAAGACAAGAAAGGCAAAACTCAACTTTATTTATCTCTAAAGGATGTAACTTGTATAAATACATTGAAAATGTAGAAAAGTATTACTAATTTCAAAAAATATAAATTGGGCTATGGGTCTACCCATTTTTATAAAAAAATTCTCATGGACAAGATGTAGTTAACATAATTTGAATACCTAGTTGAAGGAGATCATGCAAATCTGAAACCCTCATGCAAAAGGGGTAAGTCCTTCCTTTACTAGTGCTTCTAAACTTATGGAGTGGCTATAAAATGGCATGCATGAGCTTTGCGTTGACTTGGAAGTGATCTTGGCATAGCTTTAAATCTCCATGTGAGTTTCTTAGATGATGGTGGAAATAACTCTCCATGCAAGGAGCAATGCTAAAAAGGAACTTGGTCTTCAAGAGTGAAAGACAATATTGAAAATAAGTTTTCAAATATATTTTACATACAAACCCTAACATTCAATACTAAGTGAGACTTTTCAAAATTTAATCCTTATCATTTAAAAAAAAAAGGGGGCATGAACTTTGATTTTATGACTTGGTACTTTTCATTTCACATAAATCAAAATAGAAAGAGCAATTTGTAACTTGTTTTTTACAAATTCCATATTTAAAAGATATAATGTGAAAAAATACATGTTTTATCTTTCTTTAAAGGATTCATAAAAATACAAATCTGTACCCTGTAATTACAAATCACAATTAAAATGTCTTCAAAATGAAACTACACATGATAGAAAGGTTTTAAAATATCCAAGAAAGAGAAGGAAAATTAATCAGTCATTAGGATAACTTCAGCTTTCTTATCACTTTCTACTCATTGCTTCTTTGAGTAGGCATCAAAGGCATTACATATTTATTGTATTCACTCTTCATCTAGCACATAAGAGTAAATATTAAAATTTGTGCAATATACTTATACATCAAATAACTCTCTTTATAATGTTCTTATGACCGACATCTCAGTTATCATTCGATTAGTCCCCTTCTCATATTTTATGAACCTATGAATTAAAATCAAAATAAAAACTGTCCTTTCCAAACTCTTTTTCAACTATTGTGTTAAAATGTCCCTTTATCTATTCTACCTGGTAGAGACTTTTGGTATCATCTAATGGTTGACATGACATTAAATTCATCATGCCATCAATTTCATACAACACATTAATGGATTTATCATGAGCCTCTTTGGCTCATTTAGTAGACTCAGTCAATATTCTTATCTAGAATTGGGCAAACTTGTGTAATTCCTCATGCTCGATAGAATTCTTCAATATATTCTTAGAAATGAGGGTATTCATATCAATTGACTTTATATCTATCAAATTAGGATAATACATATTCAAACTCTAAATCTCTTCTTCATAGCTACTAATCTATGCTTTCAAAATGTCCTTCCTCTCCATGATGATACCATAATGCTCTAGCATTGTTGTGAGGGTCCCATTTCCACTTGTGATCAGTTCCTCAAACCATTCTTTAGTATCTATTAATATGTGATAAATCTCTCATATAAAATTAATTGTAACTTGATTTAAACTAATTTTATACATTGCCTAAGGTTGTTGCGATGCTTCACTAGGATTTATGAATTAGTTGAGTGCTTCAGATAATTCATCCACCTTATTTTTGATTTCATCCTTGCTATCTTTATCATGGTCCCTTTTTTGAAAGATATAGTTAATACCTAACTACACATTATGTTTGAGTCCCTCTCTTATTTTTCAACTGAGGTATATCTAAGATATCTAATAATTTACTACCATAAGATCTCCTCTTGGTTTGTCTAGTCGGGAAACTACAATCTCCACATATATCTCTCCCTTGTCATTAGTGAATCTTCTTGAGAGGGTCTTAAGAGTATATTTTGTCTTCTTTTTTATTTTTGACATTCCAAAGTCCAAGGTGTTGGGGTCAATTATTGTCTTCCTCTTTTTGCCTACTGATTGGGCTAACCAACTAGGGGTATCCTTTTGTGTATCTGAGATGGTTACCAAGGAATCTATAGCTGATTTAACTATACTAACTAACATTATGACCAAAGAAGACACCTATAAATATGACACTATAGGTTATTTAGGAGGTATCTATGTAGGCTTCTCTTTACCAATATCTTATAAACCCATTGTTGCACCAAGTGTTTGGGTTAATCCAAGCTCAACTGATGGCATGGATGGAATAGTGGAAATGTGATAGAGTGTTTTAATAGAATTAAGACTCATGAATTAATAGACTAGGGGAAGGGTGGAATCCAAGCCACTAAATGTGTCAATTAGATGCATCAGGCCACTTAGGGTTAGTGAGGTGAAAATGATGGGTTAAAATGAAGATGGAATGGTACTCACTCTAGAGGTTAGAGTGGATTATAGAATGGTAGTTAAGATATCTAAATTTGAGGTAATGTATTGTTGGGTGGTGTTGGGAATCAATGATGATGAAACAAAAGGAATTGTGAATGAAACACAAAGTGAGAGTGAGTTGAATGGGAAAGAAGAGGTGGGAGGAAGGGAATGTGGAGTAAGAATTTGGACTCCTACTATGGGGGGACCCTGAGTGCTCCCTAAAATTATTATTGCTATCTACACTTGGATAATTAAGGTGAGTGGGCTGGTAGATGAAGTGAGAATGAATAAAGGGAGAGGAGATAAAAATTGTGATACAATAGGAATCTAGGGTGCTTGAGGATAAGAGGTAGTTGGTGGAAGTGTTGAAGCCTCTTAAACTATAGGGGTAGGAAAAGGAGGAATAATTGCTATAGGGGTCATTGTTATAAGATCCAAAGTAGTAGATCCTTATGTTGTTGGTGGTGTCTCCTCTACTAAAAGGTCTATGGGTTCATCTATAGCTTCCCCTTCCCTACTTGACTCTCATTTCCTAGCCTTAATCTTAGTTTTTCTCTTCTTATTTTTTTGTCTCATTGATGACTCACTAGGGCCCTTTATTGTTCATGTTATACCCTGAGTTTTCAATTTTAGGAGCTTTTCCTTGACTCCTATGGTCTCTCTTATGATTTTCACCCCTTTACTCTTTAGCCAATTAATGATCCTTTTAATGACATGGGTTATTATATCAACTAGAGAAAATGAATCTAGAACTAACCACTTGATTGGTGTTAGGGATTTCATGAAATATTGAGTGAGGTATAATTGATTAACTCTAGAATTATCATCCTCCAAGTTGTTAGGGATCAATTCTAGGTCATAATAATTTATCTATTGTAGGGACATTCTTTAATAATCCCTCATCCTAACCATTTCTTCTTCATCACAATCCTCCCAATAATATTCATAATAAGGCACATGTTCATATGATGTCAAATCTAATGCATGGGTGATTTTACCATAAGGGTCAAAGTATGGCCTAGACTCTAGGGTCTTTAATGTTACTTGGCTCATTTCCACTTCTACACATTTGAACTTTAAAATATTTTGGCATACATAATGGTTGATATACATAGGGAAGTGGATCCATACCTTATGTCTATCTGAGAGGAGTTTATGGGCCTCCACTAGCTACCTCACTAATTCCAACAATGCCCACCTATCAATTATATAATGAGGAGGGACGTATGGATAGCCACTAAATCTTTCATCCCTAATATAGGAATATGTGGGGAATTATATAAAGAATGATCCCCACTTAGTAATTTCTTATTTTTCTTCTCTAGAAAACCTTTCCTTCTTAAGCTCTAAATCAAACATAGTGATGATACTGTAGATGAAAGCATCATTAAATATTTTGAATTATTGCTTACTAGCTTAAAGGGTGAGGTCAGGGTAGTAATTATACACTCTTTCTATTTATTCAACTGTTGCATTTAGGTCTAGGTATAATCTCCCCTTAGCAAAGATATAAATGACATATGATGTCATGTGAAACTTATTGGAGGTTTGAACCTCTAGTTTTTTATGGAGAGAATCAATGATTAGTTGTGCCTAATGTATATACTAATTATTCTCTTATATATTCCAAATGTATTGATACATCCATTATTTCTAGCACTGGGCATCATGGCTTCTAGTGACTCTATGTTGAAATGTTATAGCATCTCTCACTTCTTCTATGAAATCAGACCTATACATTATTTTGGGAAATTTGGTGGAAGAATGCATATGGGTCTTGAGCCACTACTTATTTAGTATTTTTTGACATCCATCTCTCTTCTCCTCATAGAATTTTATAGGTGTTTGGGGAGTTATATTGAAATAAATCTCAAACTCAGGAATGAAAAATACTATGTTGATGTTATCAAGGTCAAGGTCCAATATTTTTTCTCCTTTATCATTATATACCTACCTCCTATTGGGGTCATAATGTTGAGCTATTATCAACATCAATTCAAGACTTTGAATAGTCAAGGGAAAAGATACAACTTGTGGGAGTATAGAGTCATAAATATTTTGTATCCAATCATTTTTGAAATCTACCTTGATCCTAGCCCAACAGTCTCCTAGGTCAATATGACCTAAGTCTATATCATTTATCTCTATGAGGTTGGATTCCGGGAAAAAAATTAATTTAGGTTCCTTTGATTTGAACTTCATCTCTTTGGGAGGCATGGGGACCATAAAAAATCCTCTAAATAACCAAATATAAAATATAGTATAACTTGAAGGTTCTTGGAACACATATTTCTTTTGGTGGAACTTGAATGTGTCTGGAACATGTCTAGTGTCTATGGTGCATTAGAGTTGAAAATCTCTAGTGGAGATGGGATGTGCATGAGGCAAGTCCACCTTTTATAGTACTTCAAGGGTGTTAGGTTCTTGATAGAAGTGGGAGGTGACTGAGGCACATCCATTATCTATAGTGTACTAGGAAGCTAAAGATGTCAAAGGTGATCAGGGCATGTTCAATATCTATAGGGATGTTGGATGGAAAAAAAGGAATCTTAGAGGAATATTCTCTAGGATTTGGGTGAGAAATATGTGCTTAGGAAATTTTACCTTGATTGGATGAAAAAATGAATTTCATTTGCAAAAACAAGAGGGGAAGATGAAGACTAAAATGGACATATAGCTTGGTAAAAACCTTGGATTCTTCAAAACAATCTCCTATAATAGACAAACCCTAAGTCCACTAGTGAAAATACAAAATGACACCTACCCCAAACTAGACTTTTCAAAATAAAACCTTTAAAAATGAGAAAACCTAAGAACTTAAAAGATTTTTCAAAAAAATAAGATTTGAAACAAAAATAGACACATGAAGTACCATTTTGTTTGCATAAGTGACATGGATTTGAATTTGTATTTGTTATCTCCTAAGGTATAGTCCATATGTATGAAGCTTGAGATTTAGCTATGAAGGTGAAAGTGACTAGATCTCAAAACACACTTAGAAAATTAAACAATGATAATTATTTACAAAAATGCTTTAGTTTTAATAGCAAACCATGTAATTAATGTGATTAATGGTGGTAGGTAGTGGAAGTTGGACCTTCTTAGAGTAGGTTCACTCTCCACTACTTAAGATGAATTGATAGGAAGTGGGGTTCATTATGTACTTTGCATATTGTGAAAAATGTGTAATGTGTGTTTCAACCTCTGTGCCCTGTAGGAAGGTTTAAAATTGGTTTGACAAAAATTAGACTTGCTCTAAGTAGGTCCACTCTCTATAGGGGGTTTTGATGGATTGGTAGGGAATAGAGCTTGGTGTGCACTTTGCACATTATAAAAATGTGCAATGTGCACTCCAATATCTCCTTCTTATGGTAAAGGTTAAGGTGGGTTAGTGGATGTTAGACTTTCTTGAAGTAGGTCCACCCTCTGTGAGGTGACTTTGTGATTGGTAGCATTTAGATTTGACCATGTACTTTTCATGTTTTAAAATGTACAATGTGCATACTAAGCTCCAGATTCCATCAAATGGATACATGGTGGGATTCAGAACCCACCATGCATTTTTCACATTTGAAAATGTTCAAAGTGCATGGGGATTTATATATTCTATAAACTTTAGATTTTGGTGCCTTGTGGGACCTAAAACCCATAAAGCAATTTTCAATAATGCAAATTACATCTAGAGTTCTAGATTTTATGAGGCAATAAAAAAGGGATTTTTGGAGCATTTAAGGGTTTTATAAAAAAACAAAGGGGGTATTCTTTAGATTTATAAATGTGAATGAGAGTTTTAGGGCAAAAATCTCAATAGAACCAAAAAAATTAAATGGATAAAGTTTTGAGCTCTTAACTTCTCCTTGGGGAGATAATGACATATAAAGGAAAGAATTCCAGCCCTATTAACAAACTTAGAATAGGGGTGGAAATTGGGATGGTATTACTAAACAAGATGTATGGCATGCCTAGCATCCATTTTCATAATTTGGATTGGGTCCCATTACTACATTTGATGATGACCAATGATGCAACTTTCACCCTAGGTGAAATTATCAATTTCTAGTTGAGAGAACAAATTCTACACAAGAGAAAGTGTCCCACTCCATCTGGACACTTCTATATGATGTCTTACCTCTTAGATTTCATAATGGACAAGGCATATAAGGTCCTTGGTGAGATTTGGATCTTGGTGTTTTATTCATTTAGGAAATTAGATGTTTAATTCCTAAGTAATAAAGGTCTAGAATAAGGGGAGAATTCTAGTTTAATGTAATGAAATATTGGTTTTTACCAATTTGATCAACTTAATTTACATAGGAAAGAAAAGACAAATAAAGATTAACTTAGCTTATTCTAGGCTAAAATGGATGATGCAGAGTCTAGAAATTATTGTGCAGGGATGGTAGAATATCATAAATAGGACCCAAAACTCTATTTTTAGATTGGAAAAGAGGACCAAAATAAGGATACCCTATTACTTGGTGTTATATTTCACTTCTAGTGCTATTGTCCACTTTTAGTGCTATTGTCATGGTGGTTTGGCTTTTCTGGGTTCTACTTGGCAGCCTTATGACACCTTGTCAATGAAATATTGAAGCCCAAGATTGTGTGAAGCTCATTGTGTGTCAAATTCTATCTTTAGTACCTATATTAGTGATCCAAAAATCAGAATTTTTGATTGATAGATGTTTGAAGAACATGAAAATAATATATTAACAATGAATTCTCTGAGAAGAGATATTTTATTAATCAAGATCATAATACAACTATATGCTTATCTCTAAGAAGAGATGTCTAATTTCCATTTCAAGTTACTTCTTCATTTATACAGATTTTTAAATTAGGATGAGGATGTGGAAGGTCACCAATATCGAGGGAAATTAAGTGGTTTAACTTTCATAATTTAAAAAATATAGAATTTGAGGAATTACTATTTTTAGAAACTTACTATTTTTAGACTGAACTACTAAAATTGAAATTTGGGGCACTTTCATTAGGTTTTTGAGGGTCAAAAATCACTGATAAAATCTCAGGCCATCTGACTACATTTTCTTTGGTTTTATCTTTCCAATGGTTCAAATGGCGAGTCAATTGGAGATACAATGCAAAAGTTATGGCCCTTGAAAGTTCTATCATCAATTGGGGTAGAACCATCACCTGAATTATCACCTAAATTATTTCCCAGATCATTCCTCCCTCTTTAAGAAGAAATGGTCCCCATTAAATCAATATTTCTCATCAGGTGTGGCAATTGTGTCTCAATTTGATTCTCTATGATCCACTCACCTTGGTAGCTAAGCTAGCCCTTTTTTACCACCCGATAAAGTGGAATAGAGTGTCCTTTTGTTGTCTTCATCCAGGTGTCCACAATATGATCCTCCTCCACCAGATCAAAACTCTGTGGATCAAGCTCATCAATTTTTAGTTGTTCTACTATGACTGAAGTGTCCAACAGAGGTGGATGATATGGTTTGAGGAGCTCCACATTGAATATTGGATGTAGACCAAGGTAGGCTGGTAGGTTCAACTCAAAAGCATTTTCTCCAACTTTTTTGGTGATGGTGTAGGGACCATATCATAAAGGCAAATTTTTTTTGTGTTGGCCTATAAGTCATTCCTTTTGAATATGCAACTAAACCTTGTCACCCATAATAAAATGGCATGTAATCCTATGTTTTTCATGGCATTGCTTATACTTATTATTCATCTTCTACAAGATTTCATAAACTTGTTGTTGGATGTGTTGTATTTGTTTAATGAACTTTATTGATTTTGCTACCTCAGATCTCCCATGAGGTGTGTATTCTATGATAGAGAATGGAATGGCTATATCAATTGGTGCCATGGGTTGGAACCTAAAGTATACATGGAATGGATTGTGCTTGTTTGAACTATACAGGGCCCAGTTATATCCGTGTTGTATGAAAATAATCCCCTCATCCCATGTGCATGGATGTTTGGAGTGATACATCCAAATCATGTGAATAATTAAATGGTTCACCACTTCTATCTAACCATCAGTCTATGGATGGAAGGTTTTGGACTTCATTAGCTTGGTATCCATCATCTTCCATAGAGTAGACTAGAAGATGCTCAAGAACCTGCTATCTTGATCTGAGACAATGGACTTGGGGTGATAAAAATGGAGCCATACATAAATAAAATATAGTTAAGTAGTTTATTTAGCAGATATATTTTTATTACAAGTAATCATGATAGTTACTTTTGAAAAATGATCAACTAAAACAAAAATATAGTCCTTTCCATGTTTTAAAGTGGGCAAACATGAGAGAAAATTTATTGAGATAGATTCCCAAGGCCTGGTTGGTTTTGGGAATGGCATGTACAGTCCTTGATTCTTATTTGTTGGCTTGTCTATCACACATGGGGCATAGGATTGAGGTATATTTCCATGTCCTTTCACATATGGGGCTAGTATAAGTGTTTTTGAAGAGCTACCAATGTCTTTTATACACCAATGTATCCATCTATCCTACTAAAATGTGCTTCCCATATCATCTTCTATTACTTTATTGCTAGAACATAGATGTGCCCCATATGATAGAGAAAATTCTCTTGAATATAGAAATTAGAAACATGTTTACCTTTTGAAACAACTGATATGTATCAGCAAAGGTAAGATCTACTTCATACATAGCACCCCAATTGGTAGTCTCATGTCCGCACAAGTCAAGACAATAATTAGTGGGTGGATCAGACAATCTATGACTGTATTTGAGCTCCCCTTTTTCTGTTTGATTATTATATGGAAATGCTATAGATATGTGTCCCACTTTTGGTGCCTCCCATTTTGTAATTTTTTCTACATTTAGATGAATTCTAATGGTCTGTGGTTAGTGTAGATGACCATCTCTTTCCCCAAGATGTAGTGTTTCCATTATTTGTAGGCTTGCACAATGGCATAGAACTCATTATCATTTGTTGGGTATTTCTTGATTGTATCAATGAAATTTTCATTTTGATATGTAATAGGATGGACATGTTGCATGATGATAGCTCCCATGGCATATTTAGATGTATCTATCATCAACTCAAAAGGTTGATGCAAATATGGCAAGGCAAGAATAGGGGCTGAGCTAAGTCTATTATTCAAATTCTCAAATTCCCTTTGTTATATTTTACCCCACTAAAATGTATCTTAAGCTTATTATTTAGTCACTTGGGTTAGTGTCCAGGCAACATGTGAGAATCTAAGAACAAACCTATGATAGAAATTTACAAGACCCAAGAAGTTGTGAAGTTCTATGAGGGTCCTCGGTGTAGGCCATTCTAAACTAACCTAAATCTTCTCTGGATCTACATGGACCCCTTCCTCATTCACAACATACCCTAGGTACTGAATTTTTTTCATCTTAAATGTGCATTTGTCAAGATTTACATATAACTTTTGTTCCCAAATAGTTTGAAGCACCTTATGAACATGTTGTAGATGTTCCTCCCATGTTATATTGTAGATGAGTATGTCATCCAATTAGACAACCATGAATGAGTTAGTGAAGGGTCATAGGATGTCATCCATCATCCTCATGAAGGTTTCAGGTGCATTAGTTAATCTAAAACGCATAACCAACAATTTAAAGAACCCCTCCTTAGATTTGAATGTAGTCTTCAACACATCGGTGGGATTGATGGGAATTTGGTGATAGCTAGATTTGAGATCAATTTTGGTGAGGAACTTCACACCATGGAGTTGGTCTAGTAGGTCATAAATCTTAGGGGGGTGGGTAGTGATTTTATTTAGGGCTTGATAGTCAATGCAAAGCCTCCATGTTCCATCTTTCTTTGGTGTTAGGAAAATCAAGCTATCATAGGAAGATTTTGGCCTGATGTGACCCTTTTGGATCAATTACTAAATCTATCTTTTTATCTCATCATTCTCTAAAAATTATCTACAATACATAGGATTATTAGGCAAAGGTGATATTGAGATTAAATCAATAGAGTGTTTTACCTAGAAATGTTGTGGAACTCTTATGGGTGACATGAATAACTCATCATATTCTCCTATGATTTGTCCCATCTCAATCAGTCGATTGTGTTAAAACACATAACTATCGACTATGTTGAATAAATATAACCATCGATTATGTCGATAGAGAGGGTAAAATATCAATGTTTTAAAATGTAGTATTGGCTAGCTATGTAATCATGGTTTTTATTGATCGATTTATAAAAATAAAATATAAGTTAGTTAGATCTATTGTGGTGTTGATTGTGTAGTCTAGACTATAATATTGAACTTCTTAGATTTCTATGGTTTAACCACCATGAGAATGAATTGCTTTGTCTTCTCCACCAATCTCTTACATTGCTTTGCACTAATCAGGAAGATAGATGTGGGAGGTGGTACTTTTAGTACCCTATAGTTTCAGGTTCCAAGAGTGAGGGTGATTATTTAGGTTCATGATTCATAGATGCCATGTCAATCATACATAAATAACTGACCAAGGAGTACATCACAAACACATAGATTGACCACATCACACAAGACTTCATCTTGGAAAGGTTTTATTGCATATGAAAGAAGACACTGATGGGTGACATGGAGGTCTCTCCCTAGGCTCAACCAACCAATAATGTATGGCTTTAGGTGAGGCTTCATGGATAGATTTAGACTTTTCACAAATTTAGAAGAGATTAAAATCTTTTGACTCCCACTATCAAGAATGAAATGCAGAGGCTTGCATTTTACCCATAATTTGGAGTGAAATAATCTTTCCTTGTCATCTGGCCTTTCCTCATGGGTCTGTGATGAAGAAATGATGGTATTATTCTTAGTATATACAATATCTTCTTCATCCTCTTTGACTATAGGTTATGTATGAGATACAGTAGTAGATGTCAAGTATTATGACTTAAAAAGTAATGACTTGATGGCTCAACATTCTTCTTTAGAGTGAGTTCCAATTTTGTGGTAATCACACCATTTTATAGTCTTCCCCTTATGGGGTTTTTTATCTTGAAAATCCTTTTCCTTCCAATTTTTGCCTTGTGTTTGACCTTCCTTGTCACTTTTCCATTTCAAAGGCTGACTCTTCATATTCTTTCATCCATACTTCTGCTCAATCTTCACTATGAACTTGTATGCCTCATTGAGGGTTTCCAAATTAAAGAGTTTCATTTCCTCCTGTATATACCATTGTAGTCCACCATGATATTTTAGAATCTTATGTTTTTAACTTTATTGGATGCCTAATCTTGTAGGCAAAAAATGAAAAATGTTAGTGTAATCTTGAACAAATTAGTCCTTACCTTGGTGAAATTATTTCCAGTATATGTATAGATCATCATATGATCTAATGAGATAGTATTATTCCTTTACCAATTCCAAAAATCATCCCAGGTAGGTTCCAACTCAAGGACAATGTCATCCATACTGAACCTCTTTTTGTACACTTCCCACCAATTTTTCATGGGCAATGATGCTTTCAAAAGAGCAAAAGTGATATTTTCTCCATTGGTGAATTTATTTATAGAGTAGTAGGAAGATAATTGATCCAACCAATTTTATACCACATCAACATTTATTTTTCCTTCAAATATAGTGATATAAAAATTCACCTAAACCTTGAAGGGTGTTTGGGCATTAAAAGGATGTTATGTGGATGAAGAGCCAGGAAGTGTAGATGAGGAGATAGAATTTACCATCAAGAGTTGTTGGAAAATTTGGGTGAATTGTTGTAGCATATGTGCTTATTTCCATTGGAGGGATTCATTCACCACTTACTTAAAGGGATCAGATGTCCTGGTGTCATCAACTATTTGAAGTCATTTAGAGTGAATAGGTAGATAGTTTGGAAGCTCTATTATTTTCCACCCAAGCTTATTATAGCCTGATCTCATCCTCAGGATCATACACTCTCAAGAAAAACCACTTTGATACCACTGATCCAAATCTTAGAAGTTTTGATTGATAGATATTTCAAGAACATGAAAATAACACATTAACAATGAATTCTCTAAAAAGAGATGTTTTATTACTCAAGATCACAATATAACTATATGCTTATTTCTAGGAAGAGATGTCTAATTTCCATTTCAAGTTGCATCTTAATTTATACACATTTTGAAAGTAGGAGGAGGATGTGGAAGGTCACCAGTCTCAAGGGAGATTAAGTGGTTCAACTTCCATGATTTAAAATAATATAGAATTCTAGGAATTACTATTTTTAAAAACTTACTATTTTTAGATTTCACTACTAAAATTAAAATTTGGGGCACTTCCATTGGGTTTTTAGGGGTTAAAACCATTGAGTGGAGATTGTGCCATATCAACACATTCTCCTCATTGTTATCTTTCTAATGGTTCAAAGGGGAGTCAATTGGAGCTATGGTGCAAAAGTTATGGCTCCCATAAGTTCTATCATCAATTGGGGTAGAATCGTCACCCAAATTATCCCCTAAATTATTCCCCAAATCAATTAGCTTGTATTCATGGGAAAAAAAAATCAAATCACAAGGGGGTAAAAATTGGGTTTTAGGGAGAATGATTTCACAATCAAGAACCACTACTATTCTGACTATTGCCTACATTAACCCTCATACCATGGTTCTTAGATCTGATGTAGTTCTCCTTTAGGGTATGTGCATAATTAACATATATGATTGATGCAAGATTAAATTTCACCTAGGCCCTTCCTTGATCAAGCATGAAAATCTATGTGTGATGTATAGAATCTAAGATATACTATTGATTAAATTTATTAAGTCTAGTGTGTTAAAATAGTAAGTGATAGATATAAAATGCCTTGTGTAGTCCTTTATATAGGGGACTCATTATTTTGAATTAGAGAGATTTTATTACATTTTTCCAACATTAAGAAATTGACGTGAAGAAAATAAAAAGGGTATGACTCATCTTATAGGAGAAGCTAACTGTTGCGGCCAAAATTGGGCTTGGGCAATAGTGCCAAAAATTGGACACCCTAGGTTTTCAGCATTGTAGTCCTATTTGGGTGCTATTGTCTAGGGGATGTGGGACTTGAGGGGATGGGTTTAGAACTAAAATATGTTATTGGGCCTAAAAGGTTTAAGTTTGAGATGTTATGGATGTTCAAGAATACGCATAAAGATGTCTAGGGAATCTATAAATACCAAGACAAGTCAAATGAGAGGACATGGCTAAATGTGAATAAAAGATCATATTCTCTAATTAGAGTCTCCTGTGAAAGGACTATGAAAAGACCTAATATGTGTGTTTGATTAAATAATTTAGGGTGTATGAATTTTCCCACCTTTTAATCTAGTGATGCAATGGAATTAATTACTAGAGTAAAATAAAGAAAGAAGATGCTTACCTAAACTTACCCGAGGGAAGATAAGTGTGCATAAGAAAAGGGTCCATCTTCCTAGCTAGGGAAGTGTATGAAGAACTAAAATAATGATAGGATAAATAAGGAATCCCTATAATAGATTCCCCCTATACTAAATCTAAATAATTATTAGAGAAAAAAGGAATCCCTATAATAGATGACTCTTATTCTAAATCTGAATACTACTTGGAGAAATAAGGAATCCCTATAGTAGATTCCCCCTAGACTAAATTTGAATAATTTGAACTAGTTTTGAGAAGTTCTTAGAAGTCTAAAACTAATGAATATCCTTTGTCTCACACAAACTCCTGGGTCTAATTCTAATTAATACTATGAACTAATCACTATAGATAATCATATAGTCCAACTTGGTGACAACCTAAGTAATGCATGGGTGTAATCTAAAAACTCTAGTAAATGTGTAAGAAGAAAATGGCATGTCTTGTCATTTTAGTCTATATAATTATAGAATATGAAGGACACAAAAATTTGTGTCATGCCCCTATATCTAGTATGTGAGTGATGCATTTAGATAATCTATAAATATTTATAACCACATGTGATATGATCTATCATGTCATGTCCCATGTGCAAAATTAGACGTCAAAATAATGTGCTTTGTACTATGCCTATAATTTTCTATCTAGTTTATAATTATGACATGTTGATTGAATTTGTATGTGTCAAATGTGTAGTAATTTACATGCCCTTGAATCTGATATCTCAATAGTTTGTATATCTATAAAGTGAAGGTGTATCCCTCTAAATGTCTTGAGTAATGTTGAGTAACCCAATGTAATCTGAATCACTATATAATCTTGACCAAACTAAACTGAGTGATGCTAAGTTACCCATATAGTATACACCATTTATAATATTGACCAATCTAAGCTAAGTAATGTTAAATTGTCCATATAGTTTGAACCACTATATAATCTTGACCAATCTAAGTTGAGTAATGTTGATAATCTAAATACTAAAGGTGTAAAAACTATGTTGAGTGCCCATTTGAATCACTATATGTTTCAACCAATCTAAGTTGAATCTAATAATTTGACTACTAGAGGTGTAAGAACCATGGTGCATCCATTTATGAGAGTGGATAAGTGTGTTGGATAAGTGTAGGAATAGGAATAGTAGGAATGATGCCCCCCTTTTGGTGAGGGGGATGAAATCTGTGATAGACAAAATTGAGACAAAAGTGATGACTAATGGAAAAATGTATAGGAACTTGGTTGGTATGTATTGAATCGATCAAAAGTCTATTATTTAATTGGTGATATTAAATTATTGGGAGTGAAAGGTATCTTTGATTGATTATGATTGAAGCTTGTATCTGGGTATAATAGAGATATAGAAATGTTCATGTCATGGTAGGCAAATGAGGTAGTAATAGATTAAATGGAATGAAAGGTTTGATTAATTGAATAGGTTGGGTTTTTTGAATTTTTTGAATGAATGTTGATTGGTGAGGACCAAGTTGTATGAAAGTTGAACAAATATGGATTGGTGGGGACCAATTTGTATATCTAGGTATAAGAAAGGTATATAAATGTGTGTTATATGGTAGTCAAATGATGTATTAAGAGAGTGAGGCCTAATTTATGTAAAAGGTGTCATTGTCACAATTTTGAGGAATAAAATGGTTTATAAAATGGAGCTATGAAGCTCAAGTTATGGGCAAAATGGTGGTTTTAAGAGATTTTGACTTATGATATATTGTTGTTTAGCTTGGATATTTATTTGGACATGGTTGATTTATATATATGTTACTTTATAGTGTTTTGTATGGTAAGGTGTAGATGAGAGATTTATATAAAGGTCAAGTTATGGAGACACTGAGGATGTTACCATTATCGGCTGATGAGTGTACTATGATGGATAGTGCTAGATTCGGTCATGTATGAGACCTAGGTACTATAAATTGGGATAGGTATCTGATTACCACCTTATGTGAGAAGTGGAATGCTGATACTTATACATTTTGGCTTCATACTAGGGATATTATTTTTATTTTAGAGGATCTATACTATATTTTTCATTTGAGATTGGTGGGTGGTATGTGACCTTGTAGGATGATATGGGTGTAAATGACATTGATCAAGCATCTAGATACTTTGTTGGGGTTCCTACAAGATTAAATTTCCAAGGTAGTGATAGTGATGTGCTTTTGGTAGTGATTGTGTGATCAAGTATTCTATGCTTGCAGAAATGGTTAGTTGTATTGTTGGCCTCATTTGTCTCAATGGATGGTAGTGGACTATCTATTGCCTATAAGATGCACATGGTGGTTCATAGTATTGAGATGTATGGTATAGTTCTATCATGGGGTAGGAATATGATTTCCCACTTGTATAAGGATTTGTATAGATTTACTCAAGAGGCATTTAGTGGTGGTGTGGGTGTGGCCACATTATTACATTACTAGGCATATGAGCACATAACAATTGTGTGACCTATTAGGTTACTGAGGGTGAGATGGGAATATCCATAGTCATTTGGTGTGTGATGGATGAATGAGTTGGCTATCTGATCCTATAGGATAGATCACTATAGGATTGTAATAGATAAGTTGGTGGCCCATGATATCATATGGAGGCCATATAGAGGATTCTTAGGATGGCCTGAGGATGGAGAGCAAATGTGGTATATTAAGTTCAGCTATTGGCTAGATGATCATTAGTCTAGAGTTTATGATCACTTTCAGTATGATCACATGATGAAGCAGTTTTGATTTTGATAGGATGTTCCTCCTACAACATGGTCATGGTTAAGGAGTACATGGGAACCAACAAAAGTAGGGGTTCATGTGAGACCTAGTGAGGTTGAGTTGGCACCTTTACTTATGGATGCATAAGATGTTATTATAGATGTTCCTAATGTAGATGACATGGGATATATAGAGGGATATACTATATGGTGGGTTATGGAGTAGTGGGTTCCATTATAC
Organism: Torreya grandis; assembly: GCA_037957365.1. Lineage (NCBI taxonomy): Eukaryota > Viridiplantae > Streptophyta > Pinopsida > Cupressales > Taxaceae > Torreya > Torreya grandis. The sequence continues at coordinate 3,364,106 of JARHVA010001442.1, forward strand.
CCCATGAATAGAATAGATGTTCCTACATGTAAGAATCTTGAGTTGATCTAGATGATGAGAGGTAGTCAGTAATTGTATTTGAATTGCTTCTATGTTTATGATTGAGTTTATATTTTGAAATTACATATCTAATGTAGTGTTGTCCTTCTTATGTGTGCAAGTGGAGTGGAAGGTGCTCAAGATGAGGCACCTACTAGGGTAGGGATAGGAGATAAGGAGTTCTAGGAAAATATCATTGAGTCGACACTTTATGAGTTAACATGACATGTTCCTGATGATGCCATGGAGGAGGGTTCAATAGAGAGAGCTATAGCTATAGTTGGTGTATATGTTCATTTATTTGATTGGGTTACTATATCTATAGGTACATATGTTAGGGAAGAGAGAGAGAGGGATGAACTTAGAGCAGATCTAGATAAGCATAATATGCCTCCACCTAATTGGGACATGGTAAGCATAAAGATTGTAGATGACTATATGAATCTTTAGTGATGATATGCAGATTTATGTGAGGAGCATGGTCAGTTATTGGAGTGAGATAGTTGGTGTAAGAGGAATTTAGAAGCTTGAGCAGGTGTAGGATCATTGAGTCTGAGACAAGATTATGGGATTATCATATGAGGAGAGAGTGAGACCTAGAGGGAGGGAATGACCCCTTCATGATTGATTATACTTTGACATGCTGTATATGTTTTGAAAACTTCATGATGTGTGTGTGTGTGTGTGTGTGTGTGTGTGTGTGTGTGTGTGTGTGTGTGTGTGTGTGTGTGTGTGTGTGTGTGTTGGTTTTATTTTGAACTTATGTGTATTTGTGCTATGGATTCTAGAATATGTTGGTATATTGATTATAAGTGGTTTTATTTTAGAAATGGTTGATCTAGTATTAATTTTGATTTTGTATATGCTTGGTAAATGGAACTTTGGATATGGGATTTTATGCTTTAATGCATTGTTATGCTAGGCTTATTGATTTGAAATTGTAAGTGTATGTAAGCAAAAATTTGTTTGTTTATGGTAATTGGTAAACTTATTTGGATGAATTTGATTTGGTTTTTGAGATTGATAAAGTAATTAGATAAATATGAGTAACATTTGAATATGTTTGATTTGGTAATATATATACTTTGATAGTCTATTTTTGGCTAGGGATGGCTATTTAGAATTAGGAATGTTAGTTGTTAGTGGGGGAAAAGTAAGATAGCAATATGTGCATATCACTTCCCTAAGAGTGGCTCAAGGATACAAAGGTTAGATAGACCTTTGGCTCCATCATTTCCATACTAAATGAAGCTATGAACTGATGTTAAAATGAATGTATGCAATATTACACTATGTTAAATCACTATCTAAACCCTATTGGCCACTTGAATAAGTGTCCATATTATTCATGTTATTTAGGAATGTGCTTTGTAGCTAATACTACATATTTTTAAGAAGGCTCATCTATCTATAACCAAATAACCTATGGCCTTTGTTATGATGTATATGAATGTGTAATATGTTGATCTGAAGTTGAAATCTATGTTGAGGGCTCATTTAATCTTAACCATAATATGTTTTTACGTGAGATAGGACCCTAAAAACTCCACTACAATGAATATTTATCTAGAATAGTACTATGTAATGTGGGTTCAACATGTCTTATTCATAGCAGATTTCTACATGAGATAGGACCCTAAAAACATGGCTATAATGAATATCTCTCTAGAATAGTACTTTGTTATAGTGCCTATGACTCTACTAGATATGTGTATGTTATATGTGGGATATTTGTGTTGTACTAGTTTCTAAAGTTTCTAAATAATTAGAATAAGAGATATCCTATGACATTCTATCCTAAAACTAACATTATGCTCATGATGAGTGATCGATGATTCTTGTAAAGAAATGTCTTAGGATGACTCAATCATGGAAGAATGAGGTCTAGGGTTCCATAATGGAGGAGATCTCTATCCCCCCTATGTGAATGTTATAATACCATTATCAACACATATATTAATGCCATCTCTAAGTCCAAAATAGTCATTATCTCTATTTCCATAGATGCGATGATAGTTGTGAAAAGACTGATGTGGATGTATATGTAAGAGATGTGGATCTCATTGATAGATAAAAGGTAATGAGATTAACCTCAAATCTAGTAGTGCTAATAATATGATATATGGTTTATCCTACTTTGAATCAAACTATAGTGGTGATTTACTATTATTCTTTTGTAGTGCATACTATAGGTTATGTTCTAAAAAATTACTCTTTGTTCTTGACTAGTTACTTTTCTAGTTGTGGTCTCCTATCTTATCTAAGACATGACAGATTTTGAGTAGTAGGAGTTGTATCTAAAGATGTTGTTGTGAAGTCTAGAGTGATTTGATCAACTGAATCTTCCTCAATTAATCCCAATTTATTTTCCAAAACTAGAATTGTGTAACATAAATGTCTGAAACAAGGCTCTGTTTGATATAGTAGATGCTTGAGGAGAGGTTGGAAAAGGCCCTTGATGAATATATGTTGAATCTCTAAATCTACTAGTTTTTATATCAATATTAACATGTGACCATTGAATCTTAAGATATACTTACTAATTGGCTCTGAATAATTCTAATGTAGTGTGGCTAGTTTCTCAAATGTAACATGAGGGCCCATGTTTATGATGTAGTTTTTGAGAAAAGCCTCATCTAAGTCATCATATGTGTGGAATGAGCTGATAGGTAATATATGAAAGAATGAATTATGTGATTCCCCCATTAATGTCTATTGAAACAACTTGAGAATAATCAAATAGCTCGCATGAGGTGGCAAAGCCTTTTGAAAGGCCTGAAGATGTGAAAATGGATCTCTAGTTCCATCAAGGTGAGGTAATGATGGTGTCTAGAAATGTTGAGGCAATGTAACTTTTATGAATGTCTTTGGAATAGGGTTACCATGTAGATCATTGGCATACATCCAAGATTTATAAGATTTGTTTTCCAAGTTAAGGAGATGTACTTGGTTTTGTATTTCACCAACTTCATGCATCAAAGAGATGATCTCCTAGGATGGTACATTAGTATCTTGAAGTGGTTCATTTAATCATTAAATTTGATTATTAATTTTAACCATGGGAATGCTACATTTAGTAAGTGGATCATAAAGAGGTGGTATTCTCACTTGAATTGTAGGATTAATGTTAGCTTGAACCTTACTAATATGGGCTACCATTCTCTTTAGGTGAGGAGTGAGAGATAGGTTATACTATAGTGAGGGGTGGTTTGGGAGATTCATTGGTATTTTTATGTTTTAGTGAATCACATTTCAATTTAGTATAAGATGTGATATTAACATTAACATGTGAATTATTGAAGATAAAATAATTCATAGAAGTAATACATAGTAGTCATCATTATTCCATGCATTATCACATTCTAGAATTTTATTCATTTGAAAGAGTAGAATTTTAGGTATCATTTTCATATTTGCTTTCATTCTCATACTCATTTGCATGTTCACTATCATATTAATTATCACTTCCATCAATGCTAGGGAGAGGTGTAAGAGAAAGAGTTAATTTCTTTTTAATATGCAGTAAGTTATCATTGGTATTTGGAATATCATGTGTATCTATGATATCCATAGATGGATTATATGTATTTTATTCATTTTTAACATGTGAAGGAAGAGTAGAAGAATTATCATTTGAACATTTTTTTGAGAGATTATAGTTAGGAACACATAATGCATCATTTGAACTATGCTTTGGTAATTTGATTATATTGCATTTATATTATTGTATTTTGAACATAGTAGTAGTAAGGAGAGAGAGATTAGGTTCATATTAAAGAAAATCATCACCATTAAGAGGTTCACTTGGAAGTACATGACAAATTTGTACATTTGGTGCATTGTGCCTAGGAGAATGAGGTGAGAAGTATCTTTCCCATTTATCAAAATTATTTTCCTTAGAAGAAGGAATAAAAGAGATGGGTTTAAGAGAAAAAGATTCATCTATTTGTGACTCACCCTCATCATTATGAACAATATCATATCCTTTATTACAATAATAGTCATTATCTTCACTATAATCATTTTCTATAGTTTTAGCTAACATGAAAATTTTAAAATATGTCCAATCATTGTCATAATTGTAAGATTTTTTTTTAAAAATTGATACATGGGATGAGAAGGAGGAATTGCCTTTATGGCCATTTTATCACCAAAGAGAATTTTGAAAATTACTATAAATAAAATAAACACACAAAGAACTACTAACATTGAATTTTTAAAATTACTTTTGATAACCTAAATAATTTTCAATAATTTCAAATTATTTTTAAAAAAGGGAGGGAAATTTGAGGTTTGAGGACCTAGTTTGGAAATATAGGGTTTAAAACTAGGGTTTTAGAATTTATTTAATTTATGCAATAATTTTAAATTCTAAAAATTATTTGAAATAAAATAAATGCACAAAAATTTATATAAAAAATAGAATTTTAGAAATTAAATGTTTACACAAGAAACTACTAATTTTGAAATTTTGAAATAATTTTTGACAAGGTAATTGATTTGCAAAAAATACAAAATAGTTTTCTAAAATTGGCAAGGAGGCAAGGCTTGTTGTTTGATGACCTAGTTTTAAAATATAGGGTAATAGAAATTTTGAAAATTATGCAATAATTTTAAATTCTATAAATAGTTTTGAATATGATAAATGTACAAAAATCAGAATTTTGAAAATTAAATTTTTGCACAAGATAATAAGGAAAAACCCTAAGTGTAGATAGGGTTTTAGGTTGTCACCAAATGTTGTATTATTTTAGGAAATTAGATGTTTAATTCCTAAGTAATAGAGGTCTAGAATAAGGAGATAATTTTGGTTTGATGTAGTGAAATATAGGTTTTCACCAATTTGATCAACTTAATTCACATAGGAAATAAAAGACAGAAATATTAACTTAGCTTTTTCTAGGCTAAAATGGATGATGCAAAGTCTATAAATTGTTGTGTAGGGATGGCAGACTATCTCAAATAGGACCCAAAACTTTGTTTCTAGATTGGAAAAGAGTGCAAAACATAGGACACTTTGATAGTTGGTGATATAGTCCACTTTTGGTGATGTTTTCCACTTTTAGCACTATTGTCTTGGTGGTCTAGCTTTTTTAGGTTTTGCTTAGGAGCCTTGTGACACCCTGTCAGTGAAATATTAAAGATCAAGACTATGCAAATCTCACTATGCTTCAACTTATATATTTAGTACCTATATTATCTTTCATACATGGAAATAAAAAGGAAATAAAATCACAAGGGGGAAAACACTAGGTTGTGAGAAGAATGATTGCATAATCAAGAACCCCTACTATTCTATTACTGCCTACATTAATCCTCATGCAAGGGTCTTAGATCCAATGTAGATCTCCCTTAGGGAACATTCATAATTAGCACATGTGATTGATGTAAGAATTAATTTCCCCTATGCCCTTCCTTGATCAAGCATGTGAATCTATGTTTGATCCAAAGAAGCTAAGCTATACTATTGACTGATTTTATTAAGTCTAATGTGCCAAAATAGTAAGTGCTAGATATAAAATGCCTTTTATATTCCTTTATGTATGAGACTCATTATTTTGAATTTGAGATATTTTATTACATTTGGTTGACATTGGGAAACTTTGACATGAAGTAAAGAAAATGGGTAAGACACATCCTATAAAAGAAGCTGATTATTGGGGCCAAAATTGGGCTTAGATAACAACATTAAAGACTAGACACCCTAGGTTTTTAGTTTTGTAATCAAAGTTGGGTGTTGTTGTCCAAGGGATTTGGGACCTATGGGGATGGGTCTAGACCTTAAATATGTAATTGGGCTTGAAAGGGTTAAGTCTAGAATTCTATGTATGTTCAAGAATAAGCATAAATATGTCTAGGGAATATAGAAAGACCAAGTCAAGTCAAATGAGAGGACATGGATAAATGTGAATAAAATTTCATATTCTCTAGTCAAAGTCTTTTATTAAAGGAATATGAAAAGATATAATATGTGTGTTTTCTTGACCAATTTAGGGTGTATACAATTGGCTATAAATTTTATTAAGAATTAAATTTGTGACTATTATTAGATGATACATATTTATGCATACACAAAACATATGGTCTAAATTTCCAAGGATGTTTATCCTCAAGTATGGTAGGAAATACATGGGACTTTACTACCTAGAATTAGAGAAATCATAGAAAAAACACTAGTGTCTAGGGGTGACTACTGGTTGTATCCTAATTATATGATAATAATGATTACCGATCATGAGTTCCACCTCATATGCCTCCATAAATATATAACAAATAAGATAATAGAGTAAGAAATTACTTATCAACTCTAGTGGAGTGTCAAGGATGACATGATTAAAAATAAGAAGAGAACATTTTATGATTCACATGTGATAATTGGTAGAATGTGTTACAAATAGAGGAAGCACTTTGGAGATGTAGGCAATAAAAGAAAGAGATATCATTTGCCCACCATGCCACATAGAGACTGGGATCCCCATGGTCATATAAAAAGACATATTCAGGGTTTTGGTATCCCATACCAACATGTCCCTTATGACCATGATTTTCTATTTTTGAATGTAAAAGATGATGCCAAGGTCTTGGAAAGGACCTAACTTATGGGATTGAAGGAGTATCATCTTAGGATAATTCAACAAGAACCATCAATTTTAATACAATAAATTAAATCAAGGTTTCCACCTTCTAAAAGATGGGTGACTTTAGATTTCTAGAATAACTATTCCTCAAAACAAATAGAGGTGAAAGGGGAGCCTTCATAATAACTTCCTTTTTTGTTAAAATATGTTAATAAGAAGCTTGGGTTGATTGAGCCTTATCCTAGGGTATCTCCAAGGGATCCCATTGATCTAGATTCCTTTGAGGAAGAATATCAAGAACACTTAGTTGTAGCTACATTGAAAACACCTACAATTACTCCCTAATTGAAAAAATCTATAATGTCAGGGGTAGCTATAGAGGAATAAGTTACCTCAATCCAACAAGTCTCATTTGTGGAGGTAAATACCACCATTTTTTATAAGAGGAAACCAAGGATTACCATACTAAAGATCCCAATGATGGATCAACCACAAAGGATGCCCTTAGTCCCTCAATAATAGGTGGAGAAAAGGAAAGAATCTAATGAAGAAGAGGAATTAGAAAGATCTAAGGCACTGAGCCTTATGTATGATGAAGGAAAGGCACCAACTATAAATGATTTAATAGGTAAAATGGCTTAGCCTTTAGACACCACTTCCTTAGTTTATTCATATATTCCTCTTTATGAATCAATTCCAATTTCCTCTATTTTAAAGACTCCCAAGGTGGAAGATGTTACTCCTACCCCTGATATTTCAATATCCTCCTATTTTAACTTGCATATTCCTTTACTCATTCCCAAGGTAGACAAGGATTCTAATACCACCATTTCTCCATCTCTCCTCATAGTGCCATCCACATCCATTATTCCTTCTACTCTTAATATTCCCTCTAGCATTTCCATAGTTAGGATAATGAAGAAGAAAAGGGCCTCAAAGAAAGTGAAAATATCCTTGGACACTTCCAAACTTCATGTGTCATTTACACAAATCACTTTGCCCATGCTATCCCCTAGTTTATCCCAAGACACCACTATCATGACCTCAGGTAAGGGGAAGAAGGAGAAATAAGTCATTACAGTCCATCCACTCCCCTAATATGGAGGTGTGGATTGGTCCAAGATCATTTGGCCCTCCCTTCCTGACATCGTCCTCAAGGGAGATAAAAAGAAATAGTTAGTAGAAGATATTAAGAAGGAGGTTGTGGCTAAGGACACATAAGAAATAGACCCTGACCAACTAGTGATTCCTTTATGGGAAATTGATCTAATATTTAAGGCTTTTTAAATGCCCAATTTCAAGATTACATATCTCCCATTAATAACAACCATATTTGATAAGACCTATGGGAGTATTTAAACGGTCAAAAAGAAGAATTTGGAGGATGAATCTAGTAGGGAAATGGTTTTTCAAGAAGGATAAGAAGTCTATGCCTTATCTAAAAAGTTGAAAAAAAATTTGGGTTAGTCCCCCTACAATTAATATTTTAGGTCCCTAGCTAAATTTCACAAAGATGCCATGGTGGCACTACATGAAGGGACAAAATAGGTAAGACCAGAGATGGAAGCATAATTAGAATAGATCAAACAAAAACAACAATAAATGGTTTATATTCTAGTAGGTATTGAATCTGAAGTGCAAGAGGTTGCATCTAAATGCCATAATTATTTAGAGGCACTAGAAGTAATGAGGGTTGAATTAGCCCCTCACATAACTCAAACACACTAATTATTTAATTATTTTAAAGGAGATGAGAATAAATTGAATCTATTAATTTTTTACATAATTAATAAGGCCTACAACCATTTAGATCTAATAACACCATTAGAGGCATCTAATTCCCTCAATCTAGTGGTCATTGGAACACAAAAAGCTAGAGAGTGGGTAACAGTAGATGGGGCATTGATGCCCAAGTACCAAGAGTATGAAACACTCATTTTACATATTTTTAATGAATTCAAATTTTCAAAAATAAAATATTTTATAAGAAAGTTGATAAGTAGAATAAATTTTGATTAGCTTATTTCAAGAAGCCTTTAACAATTTCAAGTAGAATTTACAAGGGCTACCACTAGAAGATATTGAATTAAAATTAAGTTTTACAAGGAAAATTTTAATTGAAGTTGAAAATTTCAAAATCAACTTTCAAACTACAAAGATAGAACATGCAAAGATATCAAAGCAATTTGGTAAGGTACATAAACGCTCACTTTTATGCTTAGATATTATATGCTAGCATCACGATGTAGTGTATACATATTTTATCAAGTTGGAATTAAAGAAGAAGAAAATTGGAGTGGATACATCTAGTTATACACTAACATCTATAGTCTCCACTCCAACTAAAGTCAATGCATCCATGCAGATGTCTACTCAGCCTTAAGGGCTAGTTTTTTTGCATTTACATTCAATTAGTAGCATCAATTTTGGTAATTATAGTTCTCTTATGGTTTTAACATATTTTAAACATTGCCTATTCATTTTGTAAACATGCACATGTTGTATGATTTTGTAAAGGTTGACTTTAACTATTGATAAATGTAAGATAAATCTATACGATCTTGTAACTATAGTTATAACTAAAGTTCTAACTATGCCGTGTAACCAAATTTTTCATGTACTTGGAGGATGAGGTAACACCTCCCCAAGTCTATTTAAACACATGTAACCCATAATTATAAAGGGTCAAATAATTTCAATATATAGGAGTAAAATCAATTTTTACTATCAATGAATGTGTTTGTGTATTTTATTTCCATATTTATGTAATTAGGCTTATCTTCTTTTATTTGTATGATTCAATAATTCTTAGTGTGAAAAATATTTGAGGAATTATTTCTTGTCATGATTTATATGATAGTTTTAGATGTACAATAGTTATTGAATGATTATAAAATTTAATTGATTATTGGCAATATATTTGATTGTTTCATTATTCTAAGTGTAGAAGTGATTTCATCAATATAGTTTTCTATGTATGTGCAATAACTATCCAAGATACCTCATTGGTCTGAGTCATTACCTCTTGAGTAAGGGTGTATAATAGATTCTCTAAAAGAAGCAACCTTTGAATGAGGCCTTTGAGTTTCTTATATCAAAATTATCCTAAACTACTTGACCATGTCTGATTGTGTGTGTGTAAAAATAATAGCAATAGACATTGATTTTGAAATCAGTTATCCAATTAGAAACTAGCCTAAGAGGTTATTCTTGAAGCCACATAATTTTTCTTTCCTGATCTACCCTTCCTTTTTGAGTTTATTTCGAGGCCTACTCACTCTAGATTAAGAACCATCTAGCCATCAAATCATCTAAATCTTTACTTTATTTTAGAGACCACCCTTTCATTCATAACCCTTGTTAACAACCTACATGCCTTGATTTCTACTCCATCACCTAGTTGTTAAGAACACATATATAACACTCATTCCCTATAGTGGAGTTCACCTCTATTGAGATCTTAAAACATTAGAGGCTACCTTATTATGAGATGGTGTGTATAAAAACTAAATCAACATATAACTTTCTCAATGATCTCCTTGAATGTGTGAGGAATTGAAGCTTCAAGTGATAATATATTTCATTATGTAAATTTTTGGTAAACATAGCTATAAATTATTTATCTGGTAGATTATGGGTGAAGAGACTAGCAAGCACTATCCATAACTATAAGTAACTCACAAATCTCTCACCAACTTTCTAATTGGCCTGACTTAAACCAACTACCAAATTCTCATGCTTGATATTATAGGATAAATGTTGTAAAAAATTATATAAAATATTATCAAATTTAGATACCAAATTCTTTGGAAACTTAAGAAACCACTCCAAGGCTTGTCAAACTAGACTTCAAGGAAAAAAAGAAATAAGTAGATGTCACTATAGTCCACTAGATAGAAAGAGATAAAAAACACTCTTAAATTCTCCCTATTCATTTAAACTTGTATTTGTCAAATTTTTGTGGCTCATAACTTAGAGGAAATGGTATTTGGATATAATCCATGTTAAATGGATATGAACACATGTCATCCAATTTGAACTTCATCTATTATTTCATCTAAATGGCTACAAATGTATCATTCATAAGTTATAGCTCTTAGGTGATGAAACTTGATGGAAAAATTAGTTGTGGTTTTAGATGAGTGATCAAAGGGGTATTACCTTGATCAAGGTATAGTGGGAGAATGGAGTATTGTGTAATGTTGGTTTGATATACCAACTGACCAGGAATATACATTCATACATTAAGAATAGGTCATTGATATTGCATGTGTTATTGGTAAATTTTATGGATTGGATTTAAAATATTATTCATGTGTTTTTGGTAAATATTATGGTTTATGACGGAAGTATGTGGGCTTATGGAAGTTACTATGCATAATGAGTTTGAGTAGGAACTTGATGTCGACTAGTCAAACTTAGCTATATAAATGGTGATTATTTTTTATTAAATCCTTGTCTTTGAATATGTGGCACATGTTAGGTAAAATATAATTATTTCCTAATAGGTACCTATTATATGATGGGACCTATATGTTTAATAAACACCTATTGTGAACTAGATGCTTGTTGGTTGTATGGAATTTATCATTGACCAATAAGAACACATTATTGACTAGATAATGTCTATGATTATTGAGGTATATTGATCCATGTCTTTTATGGTGGAATATTTTTATCACCTATTTGGGTGGTGTAGTGTTATTCCTATGCTAAAGTGGTAAATAGATCTACGTTTATGGTCATAGAATATTATTTGTCACCTATTGGGGGAATAACATTCACCACTTGTTGGTGTAAAACATTAGGTAGTTCTTGGTTGCTTATCCCCTATTATTATGTGCTTGAAGAAGTGGATGGTTGAGGAATGGGAGTAAGCTATTATGGTTAGGAACTAGGCATTCCTATCTATTGTTATTACAAACCACTCATAGTATTGGTAAGATTCACTTGTTATAGATTATTTGGTGGTGCATTTAACCCACCTTGGTTAATCAGGAGACACTTATGTGTTATCCACTACATTTGGCACATGGTCCTAAGTATAAAAAATAGTCACTTCCTTAATGAATGAGACATTAAACATGTCACCTACCAAATTACTCTAGGAAAATGGGTCCACACTTAGATTAATATGACTCAATGAATCAACAATCACTCTTAATGAAAGAACTATCTCTATAAGTGGGGTATTAGATATGTCCATAGCATTGAATTTACACATTAGATTAAGATAAGTTTGATATGATTGTTTTATTTACATTAATTATTATACCATGAGGCCCTTTTAATTTACAAGCACATTTAGATCTTAGTTTGGCATTGGTATGAGTACCTAATGGTAACTAGTAGAGGCTTGTTCGATGGGTCTGGTATGAGTTACATTATGAGGAAATATAACTAGACTAGGTATATTTTCATGGGGAAAGACTTATGGAAACTTGGCCCCTACCTCTCTATCCCCAACTAAAACCTCAACCTCGTTTTCAATCAAGTGATGATTGAACAAGTATAAATCATATCTTAGTGTCATGGTAATATAGTAAGGCTATTGTTGGACTTGTGCAATAAAAGATGAAACATTATAAATATATTGATGTATCTATTCTTGTTCCTACCCTATATAAAGAGGTCTACTAAATAGGTATTGTGTTAATATATCTTTCCTTTGTTCTTCATATTGAGTAGTGTAATGGGCATATGGATCCATCTGACAAACTACATCATCCCCATATGGGTCTCAAACAAAGGGATCATTCATGACTATTATTTTGTAATACTAATTATACATGGTACCAATACATGTGTAATGAGGGATATATAAATCCATAACTAATGTCTCAAAAATAAAAAGGTCTAAAGTCACAAAAAAAACATAAAATGTGATCTAAAAATATTGGTCAATGATTAAAAACATATTAAAACTTGGTTTAGATGGAAAATTTAGTATATTGCTGAAAATAGTTTAAAATTGGCCTATAATGGATCTCTTCTAAAAAACTATCAACAAAAATTTTGGTCTTAAATATCTCCAATACTCTAAGTCTTCACATAAACGGTCAAATGAAAAGCAAATCTGAATCCCAGTCCTGGCAATGTGTTCTAAATAATTCTAATCTAGGTCTAAAATAGAAAGTGCTAGGTCTTTGGTTAAAATGCATAAATCTAGACTTAGAAAGGGAAGAAAAATATTTTAAAACTTTAAGGTAATGCTATATCTTTGGTAAAAAGGCATAAAGCTAAACTTTAAAACAAACTAGGTTGAGGTAAAAACTTGTAATTAATCTAAGGCAAACAATTCAAAACACTTAACTCAATCTTGGCACAGATTTTAAAAACAAATTTGACCTTGTTATAAAGTGTTCACTATAAGAACGCACCTAAAATTAATTGGTAAATTCAATATTAAGTAATCAAAATAAAATTAATGATTAAAGAATTCAAACACAAGTGATAATCAAGGCTCCAATGTAAACTAACCATGCTTAGAGTTATACTTAAAAATTAAGTTTCAACCTTAGTTTAAAGAGGCAAATTGACTCAAGGAACACATAAATAAACTAATTCCTATATCTAGGCAAATGGGTATTTAAATTGGGTAAGGAATCAACCCAAGTTACATAATTAAAAGGTAAAAGGAAAATGCCTGAGCCCGAGCCAAAATTAAGTGAGACCTAAGAGCAGATCAATCAAATTTGAATCTAAAATTTGCAAGACAAATTACAAACTTGGTTTAAAATACTTGGATTTTTCAAATTAATAACATTTTATACCCAAATTTATATCATAATGATACCATTTTTAGACCACATGTGTGAACATAATAATCCAATAGAGGGGAGGTTGTTATAGTGTTAGTCTAATGAAACAAAATCAAAATAACACAATAAACACTTAATACCTATAGATTAGACACTAGGGGAAGAATATTTACCAAAAATACAAGTGAAAACACAACTAGAACATAAAATAAATCATTATTTTACCTTTCGTGTAGCTCCAAATGGCTTGTTGAAGTGGCTTGCTCAGTTTTGTGCATCAAGAAGTCTTTATCAATGAAGCTCCATCTGTTCCTTCTCTCCTTCATACATTAGCTTGTATGTAACAATATTTCAAAGGTTTGTATCTCAAAAAATGAGAAATATGACTTTGCTTTATGAGATATTAAATATCAATAGGTATGGCCTTGTATTTATATCCTCCAAAGTTAACTCTCACCTAGGGTGAGTTAAGGTGGTGCTTAAACATTGAATGAGTTAAAAATAACCCTAGCTGAGTTGAGGATAAATTTAGTTGAGTTAAAATTTGTCATTTAATTATTATTTTTAATTAATTGTCATGGATCTCAAATTAGATATTCTAATATATTTTGGAAGAGCTTGACAACTCATAAAGGCAATGATGAAAAGGCTTGATATTTTGATTTTTTAAATTTCCATTTTTAGATATTCATTAAATGAAAATGGATAATTTAGATAAGAATTTAATTTAGTTTAAATATATGATTCATTTTTATTAGTATTTTATCTCTTAAAATATTTGATCAAGTGTCTCACTTAATGGGTCCATAGGCCAAACTACTAGTTGTTAGGTTGCAAGGTGACTAAGGATGAATCCATGAGAGGTTATTGTTACATGTGGTATAATATCTAAAATAGGGATGACTCATCATAAATATGAGAATTTATTAATGATTCATGACCAAAATTAGGACATTAAATGATTCCTAAGCTTAATTTGTAATCTTTGGTAGAAATCAGTCTGAAGTTTGGTTGGAAGCCAGTTGTGGCTAGAATTGGGTGTCTATAGTTTGACCCTATTTGGGAAGGTGTTTCAAGATATAGGCATACTAATTTATTCTCAAGGAATGAAAATATCCTATATGACTAATTCTACAATAAGTGATGAGTGACATTTGGATGCCCCCTCAAGGGAGTGGTTGGCAAAGAAGGTCATTGATCAATCCCTCAAAATAAGGAAAATAAAGAGACCAAAAGGTAAATGGGGTAGAGAATATGAATTTTTCCATAGGTGGTTATAATAAGTGGCATAGTTAGATGTCCCAATTGGGTAGATAAAAATGATTATTTTCCCAAAGGTGGTTATAATCATCGACATAATGAGGTAAAAGATGATGATTTGCCCAAAGGTGGTTATGATAATTGGCAAAAGGGAAACATGCCAAAGTTGGGCATATAAAGATAATTATTTTCTCAAAGGTGGTTATAATCATTAGCACAATGAAAACATGCCTTAGTTAGGCAGATAGAGATAATGATTTTCCCAAACGAGGTTATAATCATTAACATTTAGATAGGTCAAAACACACTGATTTCCCTAAAGGTGGTTATAATCATCAATAATGTGGTTTGGGATAATATGAAAAAGTTAAAATGGGGCTTACATCTTGAATTTATACTCATGAAGTAAGAGTAATCTTGTATAGAGGATAAAGATGAATTTGGGCAACTGGTTAGTCTAGAGTTGCATGTCCTAATGAGCAAGGATTAAAATTCATTCATGATTTAATTACTCTATTTGTGGGAAATGATTTAGATAGATCAATAATTTTGTAGGTGAACAAGGATAAGTATCATAGCATCAATAAGTGAAATATTTCAGATCTTAGTTTTGTTGTAGCACATGATGGTAGGATCATGATATAAAAAATGATGATATCTTAGTTGAAATATGCATAAGTACTAATATACGATCTAATAAACAATTGAAAATAATGCAACAATGATAAAAAAACATGATGAAAATGTGTATGGAATAATATGGAGGAACTTAATTATAATGCACAAGGAATCACCCAATGAACACAATTATACTAGTTCATGGCACAATAATGAAAACAAACAAATAGGGAAACAAAAAAACATACAAGAAGATAAAAACACTAATAAGTATAAAGAAAATGAAATAACAAGAAACAAAAAGTGAACAAAATAATAAAAATAACATGAAACAAATGAAAAAATTGGTTAATCATAATGTTAATGAAAATATATAAAAAAGTGTTCATGTGTGTGTAATATATGTGTTACTATTAATGATAGGGTGACCCCTAAGCTATATAGTAATGACATAGGTAGAAGAACACAAGAATAATTAGCACTAAGTTTCCCCTAGGATATAGGAAAACAATGGCATACAAGATGACAAACATTTCCCCTTATCTATAGGAGACAATGAAATAAACAAATGAAATAAGGGGAAGAAAATAAAAGGAAGGGGTAGTCAAGTTGATTACAGATGCACTAGGCATGTGGATGCTACCTACATAGTTCCATGGATTCAAGATCAAATATGGACTTTGGGCCAAATTCAATTCTCATAGGATATGGGATATAATAAAAACTATGATAAGAAAACATGCTTGATGAGGTAGAGGGAATATGGCAATGGTCTCACAAAGTAGAGAATGAGTGAGAAACCAAGAATACTCATAAAATAATGAGAGCGTAAGACTTATGGCCAATAAGGATGGGAAAACTAAATGATAAATTGTTACTAATGAAATAGTGAGCGATCCTAGGATCCTTAAAGCAAATAAGTGATCAAAAATAAAGGAAGGTATGACCAAGCTAAGCTGAGATACCCCATGTATCTAAATTTTGCCTACATAGTCTGTGCAAACCTCAGGCTAATGTAATTCTCTAAAACATGGGAGGGAAAGACCAAGGTGACTGAGAAATAAAATGAAAAAATAAGATGTCCCAACCTAAAAATTTTGATGGCCTTATATCTCATGAGGATATTCTAAGCCAATTTTCATGATTTTGTGATTTTTAGGATTTTATATATCATTTACAAATGTTTTTGGAAATTTTGAAGTATCTTAATTTGATAAAAAATTATGCGATACTAAATGATCCAACTCAAAAAATGGTGAAAGCATGGTAAAAGGGTGACTGAGCTAACCTCAATGTGAATCGATCACTGCCTACATAGTCTCATAAGGACCTCAAGTCACTATAGTTCCACCTTACAATGGATAATTCAACTAGGTAGTAGCAAGTTCTTAAATTAGGCAAATGGCATAATACGGAAATAGTAATGTCAAGGTGATATGAAAATGCATGATAAAGGTGTTTCTCCTAATTTTACCACAGGTAATTATAATTAGGAATTAATGAAATAGGTCAATGATACTAATTTTCCCAAAGGTAGTTATAACTAGTAGCATAGAGTGGGACACTAATTTTCCCAAAGGTGGTTATAATCAACAAAACATAAAATGAAACAATAGAATAAATAAATAATGCAATTGAAAAACCATTATCATACTGTTCCAAGATACTACCTCTGTCTAGATTACTAAATCAATTACTACAACTTTCATTTAAATCCTCTCACTAAAGGTGAAAAAATAACCAATGAAATAGAACCAAGGTCAAAGGGTTCGGGAGGGAGGGTAAAACCACTTCTGGTCAATAGTGAAGGTATGGTAGAATAGTATAGGGTATGGTATAGGTAAAATGATAATATGGTACAATGTCAACATGCCTCATATATAATAATTCAAGTCTCTTAATTGACATAACCTTTGAGGTCTATGATGCTCATTGGATCATCAAGTTCATCTCCATCTAGTGTAGTGATCTTGTATGCTCTGGATCTATAATTTTCAACAATGATATATGGGCATATCTAATTAGGTCTAAATTTGTCTTTCTTCTTCTCATCCATGGTGTTCTTTTTTTTTTTAGTATAAAATCACCAAGCTCAAACTATATATGTTTGACTCACTGGCTATAGTGTTTGAGGAATTTGTTTTGGTATGCTTGAAGGCTATTGATAGTGGCCATGAAGTTTTCATCAAAGAACTCTAGCTCTTACAAAAAAGCTACTCAATAGAATTTATCATCCAAGATGTGTTTCAATGAGATATGTAATGGAAGTAACTTGGCCTCGATTGGAAGAATGGCCTTAGTGTTATAAATTAGGGAAATATAGAATGGATCCTATTAGAGTATGGTAATTAGTGTGATATGCCCATAGGTCATATAATATTTGGAGGTGCTAATCATGGCCATAATCATTGACAATCCTTTTAAGGATGTTAACAATGGTTTTATTAGATGCTTTTTCTTAGCCATTACTTTGTGGGTAATATGCAATATAAAATTGTTGAGTGATATTATGCTCAACACAAAGCATTTTAACATCTTTGTTCTTAAATGTTCTAATATTATCAAATATAATTTCAAATGGGATACCATAGAATAAGATGAGATGATTGAAGATGAATTTGGTAATTTTATATCTAGTCATGTAAGTGAACCCACTTAGTGAAATATTCTATAGTGATAAGAATGTGTTTATGGCCATTAGATGAGGTTGGGTTAATATTCCTAATGAGGTCGAGTCCACATATTATAAATAGCCATGGTGTAAGCATTGGTTTTAGTGTTTTGGCTAGGGCATGAATCAAATTGGCATGCTTTTGACATTTATCACGCCTTTTGACATAAACAACTACATATGCTTCCATAGTTGGCCAATAGTAACCTATATGTAGGATATTTTTGGCTAGGATGACCCTAATGGTGTGGAATACACATACTCAAACTTTCCATAATGCTAGTGTTTATTTCTATTGAATTTAAACATCAAAGCAAAGTTCCATCAAAGCTATGGTCGCAAAGGGTTGGGACAAGTAACGTATATCATGAGGCTTAGTGGGTAGATGCCTTTTATTGTTTACGTGATAAGACTAGTGGCATGATATGGTCATTAATGTAGTTAAATAGGTTTGAATACCATATATAGATGGGACCAACAATATCATAGATCATTGTGATGATTTAAGGTTCATGAGCAAGTGAGAATATTTTTAATGAGGAATTGATAATCTTTTTCCTTAAAAGTGTGGTAGATCAAAGATCCAATGGTGGCCATGACATCCACTATGCTTTTCCTATCCCTAGGTTTGTATTCAAATTATATTTTGACAATCTAATATTTTAGAACATCGATCATGGCCTTATATTGTATGATCTTGTAATCTTTGGTCTAAAATGGTCTATAACCTGATTTATGATTAACTAAGAATCATTATAAACTATTAGATGCTAAATATTCCATTGTACTACTTGTCAAAGCCTTGTAACACGTGATTCATATTATACCATGTTATTAGTATAAGAAAACTTGATATGAAATGATTTAAGGATAAGGTCCCCATGTGGTGTAATAAAAAAAGGCCTACCCCCAATCTATGTGATGTAAATGAACCATCAAAATACAACTTCCAGTGCTACTCCTTAGGAGGTGTTTCAATGATGGTCATAGTGGACTCATCTAGGAATTGAAAGGTGAGGGGTTTGATATCTATGAGGGTATATTTAATAACTCATATACAAGTAATTTTCCATTTATTTATTTTTGGTTGACATACTCAATCTCAAACTCACTTATAAGCATGATCTATTTAGCCATGTGGCCTTGTAAAATGATCTTTGATAGTAGAAAATTGAGTGGATATACTTTGGAAATAACTATGGTCTTGTTGTTAAGCATGTAATGCCACAAATTTTAGGCTACAAAGACCATAGATAAACAAGATTTTTCTATTGACATATAATTATGTTCATACATGACCAGTGTCTGAATTAAATAGTACATGGCATGTTCTTTTCCATTATCATCATGTTGAGCTAGAAGTTCTCCTAGGGATTTGTCCATGGAAGATAGGTATATTATAAATGGCTTTCTTGGCATTGACAGTTACAAAATAGGTAGATTAGGAATATATTCCTTTAGATGTTGAAAGGATTTCTAACAGTGTTCATCCCAATGAAATGTGATACCCTTCATTAGTAAGTGTGTAAATAGATGAAATTTATCATCCAACTAAAAAATGAAGCATTTGATAGATTATATTTTACTATGCAAATTGAAAATCTACTTCAAATTAGAGGGTGGAAACATCTCAATAATGGCATGTACTTTGATAGGATCAACTTCAATGCCTTGATGAGAGATGATGAATCTTAATAATTTTCCTAAAGTGGAACTAAATATGCACTTCCTAGGATTAATTCTAACCTTATATTCACAAAGCCTCTCAAATATTCTATGTAGTGTAGTTGGATGATCAGACCAAGTCTTTGATTTACCTAATATTATATTTACATAGTCTTCAACAATGTCATGCATCATATCATGAAATATGATGGTAATGGATCTTTGGTGTGTGGCCCTAACATTCTTGAGTCCAAACAACATAAATTGATAATAAAATGTTCCCCATAGAGTGGTGAACATGTCTTGTGTTATTCTTATGGTGAAATCTTGAATTTATTGTACCTTAAAAATACATCTATAAGTGAAATCATTTCATACCCTACTATGGATTTAATTATCATGTCAATATTTGGCATAGTAAAGTTATCTTTGGGCCAAGCCTTATTTATGCCTCTAAAATTAGTGTAAATTTTGATTCCTTTTGGTTTCTTAATAACAAGCACAACCTTTGAGATCCATTCTAAATAGTTTATTGATCAAATGCATCTCACTTCTAAGATTTTTTACAACTCTTTCTTTGCTAGTAAAATAATGTAATGATACATTTTTCAAAAAAAATGATTTATAGGTTTGGCATTAGGATGTATAATAAGATGGTGTACAACCAAGGTGGGGTCCAAATATGTCATGTATAAATAGACCCAAGTAATGATGTCAAAAAATTCCCTTAGAAGGCATGTAAATATTTCATGATTGTCCTTAGTGAGGGACATGACTAATTTGATCCATTTTGGGTTATTTGGAGTCTTGATGTTAAATTTTTTAGTATATTCTACTAGAAGAGTCGAGACATCTTCCATAATGGTTGGTAATGATTAAACTTCACCTATAAATACAAATTCCTCTAACTATAAAGGTTATTTAAGATCACCTAAATAAGATGAATCCAAATCTTCCAATGGTAGGGATGACCAAGTCACAAATACTATTAGAAATTCCTAGGAAATTCAATCAAAGGCATATTGTTTTACATAATTTAAATTAGACCCAAAATAAAGTTTATCATTGGTGGTCTCGTAAGCTTTATTAACTAAAAGGTGAACATCCCCATCTAATGACATGTGAAATAGGTTTTACCAAAATATTGGCCTATATTTTTACTTTTATCCTAGTCCAAAATTACCTCAAAAAAGTTTTTTCTTTAGGACCTCAATGTTTTTTTGATTTTATTTATGTCAAAGGGTGTTCATATGCTATCCAAATTAGGTTGTAGGATCTATTTTTATAGATAACCTTATTTGTGGTCTCCCAATGGAACATTGTCTCTTAGGCCTAGAAAATTGTAAAAGGCCTCATCATTATAAAAATCATCTACATGCATTGTGGATTCTTATTGGTCCTAGGATATAAGTTGAGAGTGATAAATAGGAAGTGGGTTATGGTGGATAATTAGGGTGATGGTACAAATGACATTCAAGTTAAATAGGTTAGTATTGGTAAGGTCTTCATAAATTTTGTGATTATACTCTACCTTTATTTCTATCATCATCATCACTAGACGTTGGTGTTGGAACATGAGTAAGATATGTGGGATCACCCCAGGTGGTTTAAATTTGAGACCATAAGTTCCTTTGTAGTGAGTTATAGAAATCGGGTCAAGAGTACCCTATTGATTTGACCAGAGGCCTCCACTTTCATAGGATTGGTTCTCTATGATCTTATTAGAAATGGGATATTTGGAATTTTTGTAACAACATACCAATTTGTCTTTTTATAAACAAGATTCATTATTGGCAAGTGTGTCCTTTTCATGGCCAGTGGCCAGTGTGAAGATGACAAGAGTTGGGATATGAAGTTTATATTTTCTTTTTCATTATAATTCCATGAAAGGTGACCTATTTTTAGGTATTCCATAGGACTTGGGGTTTTATGAAATATGTCATGGGTCAAATACTCTCCTAGGCCATTGGCCAAGATGGTCAAATGATTAGATATTTGAAGAGGAGGCATGTATGAAGATGATTCAAGGATATTTAGGTCTATATAATTTACCTCTAGTAATTCAACAAGTATTTATTTATCTTTATCCTTTTTGGGAACCAAATATAGCTAAAAGTAGTAGTTGTAACTTTCATACTCTACCTCTAAATATTTAATGTTCATAGGGATGCAAATCACCATTTATACTGACCTCCATGCTTGAGTGTGACAACTTGAGACATTGATGTAATGTTAAATAGATTACACAAATTTCATATATCCAAGGTCTACCCAAGAGTAAATTGTATGACAAATCTAGGTCTTACACATGACAAAGTGTGTCATGATTCAAGACCCCAATGATAACTGGAAAGCTTATGATTCCTTGGTATTCCAATTCTTCCTTATCATAAGAATTGATAGTAATTATTTCAAGATGGGGATATATTGATATATATTCAAGATGTTTGGTAAGTTTTAGAGACACAATATTCAATCATGATCTATTGTCTATGAGGACATGTTTGACTTTGTGTTATGTGATGAAAACTTTGATGAATAGGGTATTGTTATGGAGAGGTCCAAGGTATAACATATCACTTTGGTCAAAGGTAAATTATTGGCCTAGGGATAGATGTCCAACCAAATCTTGGAATTTGTTTGGGGTTATGTCATTTGGAACTTAGGATTTTCTGAGGAATTCTATTAAGATGTTCTTATGGATAGTAGACATACATAGAAAATCTAGAATGGAGATCTATATAGGTGTCTTTTGAAGTTATTCCATAATGTCATATGTCTTCTCCTTAACAATGGTATTTGGCTTGTTCTTATATAGAATAGTGGGTTGGATTGGTTCATTGGTAAGAGTTTGTGGGCTTTGAATGGTAATGTTAGACTACCAAGTTGTGATTTCATAATTAGGATTAGATATAGGATAATTACAACTTAATAATGATGGAGATGGACCAGATAGGATAAGTCTTCATTGATGGTGCACTTAGTTGTGGTCATGGGGAAATGATGAGTTATCAGTATAATGTTCTAAAATGTTAATCCTTATTTGTTTTTATGCTTGGTTATAGTCCTAGGTCAAGGAAGGATTACCGATATAGGTGGATTGATTAGAATTATTTGATAATGGTCTTGGTATATTGGCACTTGGTCTAGGATTAATGGTGATGGTTGAAATGTGACCTCCTACAATATGACCTAAAACTTTGGTATAGTCATGCGTAATTTCATGGTATGTCTATTAGTTGTTGGAATCATTTTGGCCTTGGTTTATCCCACTTGGTTGATGTTGTTATTGTTATTGATATTATTTTTTATGTCATGGTGATTGTTCATATTGTTGTTATTATTTTTGTTCTGTCCTTCATTGTTACTACTATTGATTGTTGTTGTTATGATGTGGAAAAGGGTTTTGGTAGGTACCCAAGTTAGGATTGGACATAGATGCTCTATTATTTAATGTAATCTCCCCATTTTCCAACATATTTTTGATTAGGTGTTTTATTTACACACAATGACATAGGTTATGCCCATGAAAATGATGGTACTCATAAAATTCATTCTCTTTAAACCAATCTAGATAAAGAATACCCTCAAGATAGTGCTTTAAAATTGGCTTACTAATCATATTAATTTCATCTATCTTGCAAAGCATTGCTTATATAAGTTATAGAAAATTTGTTTAATACTTGAGTAGTGGGTTTTATTCATGGAGGAGGAGTTTAAAAATATGGTGCTTATGTTTTTAGAGCTGGTATAGGCTATTTGAAGGCTGCACTTATTGAAGAGGATACTAATGAGGAGTAAGTTAAATTTGTAGTGTGGGTTGAGCAGATGGTTTTTACACAATTTGGACATGATGTGACTTGGTTATTATATTTCCAACAACATTTTTATTAATGATAAATTTCTTGGTTTTATCATAGTTACTGGCCTAGGCTAGTACTGATGCTTGTGCTTGGATTTGGTTATGGTTCTGACTTTGTCCTGTTCCTTGGTTTTAGTTATAATTTTGGTTTGAAGAAGTTAGCTTGATAATACATTTATTAATAAAGGCATTTTTGATTAAAAAAAAATGTCAATGATCTCTCTAAATTTATGCACACACTAAAGCTCCAAATGATAGGATATCTCACTATGTAAATTTATAATAAACATAATAACCAATTATTTGTATGGTAAGATATGGGTGAAGTGACTAGAAATTTCTCTCCATCTCTATAAATAACTTACAAAGCTTTCACCAACTTTTTTCTTGTCATAATTTAAATATACCAATGATATCTCATGTTAAATATTATAGGAGAAATGTTACACAAATTTGTTCGAGAGGTTATCAAAATCAAATACCATGTTCTTTGTGAATTTTAAGAACCACTCCAAAGTTTATCCTACTAGAATTAAGGGAAATAAAATTAAAAGGTAATTGTTGATGTAATCCACTCATTGTCAAGCAATAAATAATTTTGTTAAATGGGAATTAGAGTCTCCTTTGCTCTTGTGTTTATAAATATTGGTGGTTCATACCCTAGAAGAAATGGTATCTATAGATAATCCATGTTGAATGGTATGAACACACATTATCTAACTCAAATTTCTTGGTATATTTCCTTGATTGAATGGTGGCTATCACATCATTTGTTGTAGTTATTGGTCCAATAAACTAGATGGAACATTTGGATGAGGTGGAGGCTAGGAGGTCAAAGGTGGATTACATTGGCCTAGGTATAATGAAGGAATGGTTTGTTGTGAAATGCTAGATTGATGAGGGAACTAAACATGAATATGCATCAATAAATTGGGATGCAATTATTAGAATTGTACATGTTTTATGGCTATATTCTAGTTTGGATTTAGTATATATCCTTAGCTTTGAAAAAATTAGATTTGTGATGGAGTAATATAGCTTTGCCTAAAGTACTATGCTTATTGAGGTTGAATAGGGACTTTCTATCGACTAGTCAAACCTGGCTAAATAAGGGGAACTTGTTATAGACCAAGGTCTTATCATTGGATTTGTGGCACCTTTTGAATGAAAGGTAATTATTTCCTAATTGGTACTTATTGAATAGTGGTACCTCTTGGTTTCATAAACAGTGAAGTAGACACTTGTTATATGTTTGGAATTTGTCTTTGATGAATATACACACATTGTTCATTAGACAACATTTTTTATTGTAAATTTATATTGGTCTATGATAGTAGAGATACATTTTTCATTACTTGTTGAGGTGGAAAATTTGTTGCCCCTTATTGAGGTAGTGTAGTGTTATGCCTCTATTATGGTGGTAGATTAGACTATGCTTGTTATTTTTGAATGTTATTCATCTTTGGGTAAAGTAATATAGCTTTGGGTAAAGTGCTATGCTTATTGAGGTTGAGTAGGGACTTGCTATCAACTAGTCAAACCTGGATGAATAAGGGGTACTTGTTATAGACTGAGGTCTTATCATTGGATTTGTGGCACATTTTGAATGAAAGGAAATTATTACCTAATTGGTACTTATTAAATAGTGGTACCTCTTGGTTTCATAAACACTTGTTGTGAAGTAGACACTTGTTAGATGTTTGGCATTTGTCTTTGATCAATATACACACATTGTTCATTAGACAACATTTGTGATTGTAAATTTATATTGGTCTATGATAGTAGATATACATTTTTCATTACATGTTGAGGTGGAACATTTGTTGCCCCTTATTGAGGTAGATTAGTGTTATGCCTCTATTATGGTGGTATATTAGACTATGCTTTATGTTTTTGAATGTTATTCATCACCTATCAAGGTGGAATAACTTTTGTCACTTTTTGTTGAGGCAAATCACTATTCATCATTTGATTACTTAATCCCTTTAATTGTGTGCTTATCAAAGTAGTTGGTTGAGGATTAAAAATAACTTGCTATTGTTGGGATGTATGAGTTCTTACCCCCTAATATTATACACCACTCATGGTATCAACTAAAGGCACTTGTTGTTTTGGACTATTTTTTGGTATAGTTTAACCTTTTTGGCATGGATTGGAAAACACTTACATGTTATCCATTGTGTTTGTCACATTGTTCTATGGAGAATTCAGAGTCACCTATTCAATATATGGGACATTTGACATGTCACTAAATGAAGTGATTTATGTGAATGGGTCTATACTCAAATTATATTAACTTGTCAACTCAATTAACACTCTTGTTGAATGAGATAAATCTATGAGTAGAGCATTTGACATAGTCATGGAATTAAAATTATGTGCTATATTTAAAATAAGTTTGATATGCTTGTTGCATTTGTATAAAGTGGTCCTACATGAGTCCTTTTTCCTTTTAAAATCACATTTGGATATTGATACTACATCAGTACAAGTGCTTGAGGATGTTCAATAGAGTCCTATTCAATGGTTTGGGTATAAGGCATGTTGAGAGGTACTCTAACTAGAATAGTTAAATTTTCATGGGAGAAATTTGTTCGAAACTTATCCCCTAGCTCCATGGTTCTAACTAAAAATTCATCCTTATTTTCAAGCAAGTGATGATAAAATAAATAGGGATCATTTGTAGATGGCATAGTAACATAATATGACTATTGTTGAGATTTTTATATAACCAATGGTATTCTAGTAAGGTATTATGTAATTTGTTCTTGGTTTTTATTCAAATATGGATGCATGTTAACCAAATAGGTGGCTAGTGGATCTTGACTTCTTTCCCAAAATTGAGCAATTTAAGGAGGATAAGGATTCATCTTGAAAACCTCATCATTGCCATAGGGGTCTTTAATAAAGTCATCATTTGTGACTATGTTATCATAACATAGATTAAACATTGATCCACTATGAGTGTAACAAGACATATCCAAATTAATGACTAACATTTTGATAAGATAGGTCTAGAGTTATAAAAATTCTTAAAAACAAGGTCTAAAATACAAATGGTCTAAACATGGTCTAAATTGGTCTAAAAACCTACTTTATGAATGGATCTGATTCTCCAAAATGGTCAATGAGAAACTTGGGCTAAAATAATCTAACATCAAATGTCTTAAATAAATGGTCAAGTGGGTAAATAAAACCAAATGCCAAACTTAGGTAAAAATTATATCAAACAATTATAATATAAATGAAAAATGTTTCTAGGTATTTGGTAATAATTCAAAAATATAGGCTCAAATTACTATGTCTAAAATAAAGAGGTAAGATGTTAGGACTCTTGGGAAAATGACATAAGAGATATACTTAAAAATAAAACTAGGTCTTAAGATAAAAAAATTACTAGGTATTTTGTAAAAAAGGCACAAAATCTAGAATTTAAAAGATACTAGGTCTAAGATAAAAAATAATTTACTAGGTATTTTTGAAATAAGGCACAAAAGCTAGACTTGGTACAAACTAGGTCTAAAAGGCAAGAGATTAAAGCTGATAAATTTGAAACACTTTGAATCAAACTAGTCATTTTATATTTATCATAAACTTAACATTTGGAAAAAGATAATGGAATTTAGGAATATGGATTCCCAAATTTAGGCACAAAAAATAGTCTCTAAATTGATCAAGGAATTAGTTTAAGTTGCACAACCCAAAAAGTGATAGATAAATATCTAAGCCAAAATTACGTGAGGCATAGGAAAATACCAATCAATGTTTGAATATAAACTTATCAAGTCTAATTTTGAAGTTTATTTAGAAGACTTAACTTTAAAATGGATAATAATCTAGACCAAGATGGATGACATATTGATATTAGGAATTTAGGCTAAAAAGATACACATGGTTTCAAAATTACAATAGAATATAAGGCAACAAGTCTTTGAAGCAATTCAAGAAAAATAATGATTCTATCATGATATAAATGCATGAAAAATGTTTTTTTATGTTCTAAGGCATAATACTTGGAATTAAATGTGAAGCATAATGACACCCATTTCAAATAAGTGACACATACACACAAAGGTTTGACAAACAAATAAGGCAAAGTGTGGTTTTAAATGGGTGGTATAACATCTCTTTAAACAAAGGAGTGATGTGAAAACATGATGCATTTTGGACATGATATTATAAACAAATAGTTTTTACTTGGGACCACGTAAGTAAAAAGGAAAGACAACATAAATTCCTAAGTGTAACATCCTAAATCCTAGAAACTGACAAGGTAGCTTAATACTGTCAAATTCTATCTATATACTTGATATTGAGAGGAATTATGTTGTTAATCCAAAAAATAAAACTGAATGACAAGTAGGGTTTTTATTCCACCTCTCCCCTTAAGAGTTCGTATGATGACATGAAAATTTGAGCTACTCACCCTACATCAATATTATGTTCATGGCAAGTAGGGTTGTCTAAACTAGCAATTTTCATTCATTTTTAAATGGTCCCATATGGGTGCTTAATACTAGGGCACAACATGTCATTTGGATCCATGTTAACTAGATTTTTGTGAAAAGGTCTTGTCCTTTTCACAACCACTAAATTTTCCAATTTCTCAGTGTAGTGTGATGTCTGAGTTAATCGTACATTCTAAGGTAATTTCTTAACAATGAAACTTGTTTAATTGCTCAAATAAACATCCCAGTAAGTCAACCTCAATTTGTATACCCCTATCATGGAGTGGGGTTGAAGTGATTATGGGAGATGAATTCATAGATCAAAACTTCCCTAGATATCCCATGGCAAGGTGATGAAATCCCACCTACAAGCTAAAATACATGAAAATAAAAAAAAGTGGAAGGACTATAGGGTTATTTTAGGGGTCACCCAAATCACTTATATTTTTGGGAGGACCTTAATGAATTCTTCCATGATTTTGGATAAAAGTGAGAAATTTAATAAGTGAGTATTTTTTATCACCCAAGTTTCCTAAATGGGATTGGGTAAGGGCATACACATAATACTCAACTTGTTAAACAAAAACTTAATCAACAAACATAAAAATGAAAACTCTCACGAGTATTTAACTAAAGTGTGAGTTTGTTTTTATAGAACCAAATGAAATATGTCATGAATTTTATCCCCTTGGAATTTATGTGAAAAATTAAAAAAAATTAAAAATAACTCAAGTAAAAGATTTTAAAATACCAAATTTAAATATGAGCTTTGAATCCTAGAGTATTTAAAAATGTCTTTTCTTGGTATTTGGGTCCTACAAAATATGTTAGGGGGTACTTGTGCTTTAGAATCAAAAAGTAAGTAGGAAAATAACTTTTGAGTTTTATCTCTTAGGTTTCAAATATTTTTCACATAGTGCAAAACCATAGAAGCACAAAACAATCCTTGAACTTTTCTTACAAAACCATGACTATTAGCACAAAATTGCAACTTCATGTAGAGGATAGAGTCAGTACAAAATCATAATTGTTAAAACAATATTATAGAGCTTAAGACAATACCACCACTTTTAAGACAAAATCATAACTTACCCTATAACATAAAATTGTTATTTATAAGTTGTGATGGTTAAATAAAAATTTCTAATTATCACACAAAATTGTGACTTATCATGCAAAACCATGACTTATCATGCAATATCATAACTCTTCCTACAACATGAAATAGTTAGTATAAAACCATAATGGTTTAAAGTAATATCATGAAAATATCACAATAGTTAATCAAATATCATGACTATAAATTCACCATATTGTATAATATCATGATTCTAGAAGGCAAACATGTAACTATATAGAACAAAATCATGATTTCCTATAGAACGTCCATGAGCCTTCTTTATCCACTTTTTTTGTCAACAAGTTTGGATTTTAACATGAAAATTATTAGGAAGATGTACTTTAATGCCTTGGGAATAAATTTTTGTGGTACATGTCGCATCAGGCATGCCATCAAGTAAACATAAATATCCAATATAAGGGAGGTTAGTATAGTGTTAGTCTAATGAAATAAAATGAAAATAACACACTAAACACTTGAAACCTATAGCCTACACACTAGGGGAAGCATAGATAACAAACATACAAATTAAAACACAACTAGAACACAAAATAAACCATTCTTTTACCTTCCTTGTAGCTCTAAATGGCTTGTTGAAGTGGATTGCTCAGTTTTGTGTATCAAAAAGTCTTTATCAATGAAGCCCCATTTCCTCCTACTCTCCTTCACACCTTGGATTGGATGGTTGAATTATGAATTTTTCATGGTCACACTACTTGAAAGGTTTGTCTATTAATAAATGAAAATTATAACTTTAGCTTATGAGAGTTTAAAGATCAATAGGTATGGCCTTGTATTTATAGCCTCCAAAGTTAACTCTCACCCAAGGTGAGTTAAGGTTGAGTTTAAATATGGAATAAGTTAAAACTAACCCTAGGTAAATTAAGTATAACTCTAGTTGAGTTTAAAAATTTCATGTAATTATGATTTTCAATTAATAGGCATGGCTCTCAAATTAGATATTTTGAGATATTTTGGAAGAGCTTGACAACTCATAAAGGTAATAATGAAAATGATTGATATTTTGATTTTTGGAATTTACATTTTTTGATATTCATTAATTGTAGATAGATAATTTAGATAAGCATTTGATTTGGTATAATTATATTATCCATTTTGATTAACATTTTATCTCTTTTAAGATTTGATCAAGTGCCCCAATTAATGGTTCCATTGTCTAAATTGCTAGTTATTAGGTCACAAGGTGACTGAAGATGAATCCATGATAATTTATTATTACTTGTGGTATAATACCCCAAATATGGATGTCTTAACATGATTTTGAGAATTGATGAATGATGCATGATGAATATTGGGATGTTTAATAACTTCTAAGATTAATTTGTAATGTTTGGAAGAAATCAGTCTAAAGTCTAGTCAAAATCTAGTTGTGGCTAAATTTGGGTGTCTATAATAGGTACATGTACTTTTGAACTTATAGTGATTATAAGGCTTAATTTGTAATATCTGGTAGAAATTAGATTGAAATCTTGTCAGAAGCTAGTTATGGCTAGAATCAAGTGTCTACAATAGGTACATAGGATTTTAAACTTGGTTTAAAATAATGGAAAAGGTTTTTGGAATAAAATGAAAAGCATAAAAATTATCCCTCAATAAAATGATATGAAATTTTTTTTGGACTAAAAAAATCCAAGGCAAATGTTTTAGACAAAATGGGTAGCATAATGATGCCCCATTTAAATAAGTGACATACAAATATTTTTGGGATAAAAATTTTAAGTCAAAAAAGTGACACAAATTGGGTAGAATAACACTTATTATGATAAAGTGTGATGAAAACACATGATGCTTATGACTCATTTTGAATTTTAAACAAATAAACAATTTTATTCTTAAAACACACATGTATGTCAAATAAAATAGAAATAGCATAAATGGCTCATCCTATCCCTAAAACTAACATGGGTGTGCATATATTCTACCAAAATTTCCATCAATATACTAATGCTTATGAGGAATTAAGTGATAATCCAAAAAATTAAAGAACACATGTAGGTAGAGTTTTTATACCCACTTTATCTCATAAGAATTAGTACATAGAACAAACTTAGAGTGAGGATCACTCAACATTTGGAAATAAATTTTGTGGAAAGTGTGGTTGACTAAAAAAATCTATAAATTTTGAAATGCACTAGATGGTCCCAAGTGTGGCTAACACAAGAGCATAATCATGTCAATTAGGTTCATACCTACTAACTTACTATGCAAGGGTCTATTCCTTTAGATATCAACTCCAACCATGTACTACTTAGTAGATTATGATATTTAGCAAGACATAACTAGGTTTTCATAAGGATCAAAAGGCTAGTTTTTTATCCCCTTGTCAATCCTAGTATCACATGCCCTAATTTATATACCCCACCATGGAGTGAGGCTGGTATGATGTTTGGATATGAAACCCCAAGTCAACGTACCCCTAAATAACTTATGAGGAGGTGATGAAATCCCACCCAAAAACCAAATGAAACAAAATAAATAAATAAAAATGGAAAGACTTTAGAGGTCATTTTTTAAGTCACCCAAGTCACTTGGAGCTTGGGGAGAGCATACACAACATTATTTCCAACAAGACCTTAAAAAAAGACAATAAACCAAGCACTTTTGGTCACCTAAATTCCCTAAATGGGATGGGGAGGGTGGGGAGCATAAATGCTATAGTTTTTGTTTTCTAAAACAAAGATTATAATATATGAAATTTGAAATTAGTTAAAGAACAAACAAAAATTGAAAAAACCCTTAAAAGATCTAACTAAAATGTAGGTTATTTATAACAACACCAATTTTAAATGGGATTGAAATCTAGCACCCCTTTACCTTCTTTTCACTTGTAAAAAGCTTTTAAATGATTAAAAGACAAATCGGTTAAGTGATTTTAAAGTACCTTAACCAAATGTGGATGAATTTTAACCTTTGTTATGAATTTTTGAGTTTGTAAAAGGAAAAAAATGATTTAAAATCACATAAGCTTCCTTTTTCTTGGCTAAATTATATAGAAACAAGGTTAGTGGACTAATTTATACTTAATTCAAGGTGAGTATCCTAAAATTTAGTTCAATAAGACACACAAGTTAACTCTCTAGAAGGATTTCATTATTAGATAGTGTTAATGAACTACAAATTGTGCAAGCATATAAAAACACACAAAACTAGAAGGTAACATAGAATTAAAGAGAGTTATTTCATATTTACTAAATTATTTCTCAACTCATCTCAACAATTATGCAATTTACCTCACTGATTTCAAAAATGAGTGAAAAAACCACAGAAAACTCAAAAAACATAGAGTTGCAACTTCACTATTCACTAGCAATTTTGTAGTTAGACTAATTATTTCACAACCCAAACATATAATTTATCAAATTAAAAATATGATTTGGGTCTTCAAAATCATTTTTTCTCTACTCAAACTCACATTTTTGCTACTACAAATAATGATTTCATAAGTCAAAAAGATTATTTCACAAATTTTAAACAATTTCATAATTAACCAAAAAATAGAGGAAAAAAGTTGTGGTTCATTTAGGATAAATTCAAAATTTTATTTGAAAATATCATAAATTTTGGCCTTGAATTCATATTTTTGTAGTGCTGAGTTCAAACTAAGACAAATTCATGATTCTTTGGGATCAATTCACAGTTTTTCTTCATGATTTCATAATTTTCCCTACTAAATTCATAATTTCATAGGAATGAATTCACAATTCCATAGTCGAAGGCCAAACATGGAAAGTTAGCTAAAAATCAATAAATCAAAGTCTAAAATGAATTCTTCTTAGCTTGAAGGAGGTCCAAATATGCCCTCATTATGCATTTGGGATGCATGGTCCCACTAGGTCACCATTATTAGTATGATAAACCTTAACAAAAACCCATAAAAAACCTTAAGCCTAGCCACTCAAGGAGAAAGAGAATAATGCACATAATAAATAAAAGATAAAAAAATGAGTATTCTTCACCTTTCTTATGTGTAACAGTTGCACGTTGGCCTTGGAGGAATATGATTGGTCATGTGCTCAAAGAGTCTTTAACAATGTTAATCCTTGCATCATTTCTCCTTTTCACTTTGTTAATGTTTGGATTGGATTTGGCAAGATGTAGAAATATATCAATAATTTTGTATTATAACACTACAAGAAAGATTTGTCTTTCAGTAATTCAATATTTTAACTTTGGCTTGAGAGCTTATTTTAGAATGGCCTTGGCACTTCTATTTATATCCTTTCAAACTAACCCTAACCCAAGTTTAGTTAGGTTAGATTTAACCATGGTTAGGTTTAATTTAACCCTAGTTAAGTTAAGGAGGGGACAAGTTATTAATATTTGGGATAGATATCCCATTTATTAAGCATGGCTCTCCATTTATGAATTTAAGGATTTAATAGAGATATTTTTAATTCTTGACTTCAAAGATGATGACATCATCATGACTTCAATTTTATTAGAATTTCCTTTTTACAAAATTAATATTCACTAATTTCACATAGAAATTTAACTTAAGCATTTAATTAGGTTTAATTAGTTAATTCATTCTACTTATCAATTTTTTATTTTAGGAATTATTTTAGTCCATCTCTTAATGGTTCCAAAGGCCAATCTATCAATTTTCTAGGTCTCAAATTGATTGAAAATGAATACCTGATAGGTTACTATTGCATGCATAATAACACCCCAAATAAGGATGCCTCAACATGATTCTGGGTACTAATGTCCAATGTGCAGATGAAATT
Organism: Torreya grandis; assembly: GCA_037957365.1. Classification (NCBI taxonomy): domain Eukaryota; kingdom Viridiplantae; phylum Streptophyta; class Pinopsida; order Cupressales; family Taxaceae; genus Torreya; species Torreya grandis. The sequence goes on from JARHVA010001442.1 coordinate 3,397,876, forward strand.
AGGACATTCAATGATTATTAGGATTAATTTACAATATTTGGTAGAAATCAATCTGAAGTTTGGTTTGAACATGGTTGTACCAAAATGGGGTGTCTACATAATCAACTTTAATTATTAATGGTGTTATAAAAATTTTCAAACATGAAAATAATTCCTCAGACCAAATATAAAAACTTAAGCTTTTCACCAAAAAATAAAATCATTGTGGGTGATGGTGTGACCAATGTCAATAAAGTTCAAAACACAACCCATTAGCAACATCACAATACCTACTAGTCAACAAAAACATCAAAACTACAAGCATAGTTCACCTAATTATGAGGCTCTTATGAATCATGTTTTTGAAAGTTGTCCCAAGAAAACATGATCATTTGAACCAATACCAAACCCTTAGAATAAAATGTTCTTAAACCTAATTGATACCATGAATATGAATATTATGAGTACTATAGGATTAAAAGACATTAAAATAATTGGTGTATGAGTCTAAAAAATTATTTCCAAAATATCATAGATTGTGGGGACATATCCATTGAAAGTAAATTATCTACATCATCTAGTAACTAGAATTTGGGCATATATAAAGATCCATTTTTGAAACATGAACAAAGACATGATAAACAAAAATAAGAGAAACCTCAATAAAGTAATTTAAATCAATATAATCACCCTTTTGATACTATAGTAAATTATGTAGATTACATAAACCATCATGTTTTTGTCATTACCTTAAAATCCCAAGATTGCACTATTACAACAAAGTGTAGTAAGATTACCATCCTAAGTTATTCTTCATCCACTATTAAGTGTAAGTAAAATATCATAGACCATATTGAGAAGACAACTGATAACATATCCAATTTAGAGCTTCTTGACACCTCCCTTTCATATAAATATATCTTGTATAAATTCCCTTAAGACATAAATCCATCAAAATTTTAAGTGTTATTTAGAAACTTATCCACTAATAATCAAGTTACATTGGATCATTCTAATGTATATCCTATGGGATATGTACATAATTTGTCTTTGTACATACAATCTATAATATCTAGATACAAATTTAAAATATTATTTATAGATAATGTATTAGTTTTGAACTTGCGTACTTTAATATTAATCAAACATTTAGGGTAACCTACAATATAACTAAAGTAAATAGTTATTACCATTAAGACCTATGAAAATAATTAATGTGAGTTTATGGGTAAAATATATCTTCCTTTAATGGTGTGGCCTATCATTTATGAGACATTATCTCATGTGCTCGACTTAGATATACATTATAATTTACTTCTTGAATGTCCATGGATCCATTGTATGAATGTTATAGCATCAATCTTACACTAGTGTTTGAAATTTTCTCGTGATGACATAGAAGTAACCATACTAGGTGATTATTAACCCTTATAATATTGTAAATGATTTGAATAATGTTATCATAAATCCAATTATCTCCTTATTATGAAATACACATATGTTCCAATTGAGGAATCACTAAAGATTAACAACTACATCCATCCTAATACGTTATTTCAAACACCTACACTTGGTGGTTGGTTGAATACACCATCCACATCCACTACCATAGATACTTAATATAAAATTAAAGCATCCAATTAGCCTTAAAATTTAAAAACCATGCCACCTCTTCCATCCTAATCTAAAATTATTGACAAGGTAATGTGCAAGTATGAAATCCAAGATGTTAATTACTTAGGTAAATTCCATATGTCTCCAAATAAGTATGACATGACCCATTATTTAAAGGATTCTCAAGTGGTTTATAGCTTTGTAAAATCATCATTTTAGAATTTCGTCTTTCTTTTGATGATAAAATAGAAGAATCAAATTCCTCTTGGCTTTATTCTAATGAACAAGCTACTTGATTCCTTAACAACCAATATCCCATAGTCAAATCCATCATGTGTAATATAATGAACTATAAATTCAAGGGCCTTGGCCTCCACAAATAAGGACTAATAGAACCAATCACATTAAATATAATGAATTTTTAAATGTTATATGTTTTAACCCACTTGATATGAGCATCACACTTTACCAAATTAACTCTTCTAGTGAGTCTGAGACAATCTCTTCAAAAACTAAAATGGGTTTCATTTATATATGATTTAAATATCTATCCATGACCAAATTATTCCATGAAACCACTATTTTTACACTTGATATAACATATCCAAACCTAATACAATGGTTCAACAATCAATACCTATGCTTGATCACTTCCAAAAGGATCAATCAATAAATGATTTCTTTAGAACAAGAGACCATATTCTGGTAGGCAATCATAAGAAATATTTTTCCATATAGTTGGATAATTATACATATTTTTTGGAACTATTATCACATCATAAAAATAGTAACATAACAATATAATTATAATAATAATAATAATAATAATAATAATAATAATAATAATAATAATAATAATAATAATAATAATAATACCTTGACAAGTAAATTAACCTTCCTCCACCACCCATAAAATATCAAGAAGAATCAACTCTCCTTGTTGAATACACCATCACAGTTAACATTAGGGCAAAATAAAATCCAAATATAGTCAAGCTTGTCATATCATTAACTAAATAAGAAAAATAAAATTTCACCCTTTTTATTAAAAAATTATCCAATGTTCTTTCATGGTTTAATACATACATGTCATGGATTAATCTTTCACTTCTTGTGCATCATATTTTGGTTCATCTAGATGTAAAAACTCTAAAGTAAAAACCTATAAAAATGCATCCCAAATTTACACTCTTAGTGAAGGAGGAACCAAAAAATAAATTAGAGGCTGGATTCATCCATCCCAAATATTACTCATATTAGATATATAATGTTGTGTCATAATAAAAAAAACTAGTCAAACTCAGGGTATGTATAGACTTTAGTGATATAAATAATCCATGTCCTAAATTTGACTTTATATTGCCAAACATAGACATAAATTTGGAATCTACCATTATTCTTGAGATGTTGTCTTTAATGGATGGTTTCTTAGGTTATAATAAAATTAAAATAACTCTTGACGATAAACACAAGATAACATTTAAAACACATTGAGAACCATTTTACTATCAAGTAATTCCCTTTGGTTTCAATAACATGGGAGACACATACTGAAGATTAATGATATTTATCTTCCACAATATGATTCATGACATCCTAAAAGTCTATGTTGACAAAATTCTTCTAAATCAAAATCTATATTAGAGCATCTAAATACACTTTGCATAATTTTTGACAAAATGAAAGTTTTTAGGATTCATAGTTTCGCACTATGTCATAGAGTTTGATCCTTAAAAATATTTAGCTATAATGAATATGCCTCCACCTAAAAATATCAATCAACTTTGTAGTCTACAAGGTAAAATTTAGACAATTTAATTCCATATCTCAGTTTTAGACATTTGTCATCTATTCACATTATTGCTTAATAAATACAATCTATTCACTTAGAATGAATATTTTAACATGGCATTTGAGAATATTAAACAATATATTTCCAATACACTAGTCTTTATTTCACCTAATACATGATTATTTTTCCTTTTGTATATATTTGCTACATAATATGCAATAGGGGCATTGTTGGCATATCACAATGATAATGGATCAAAATTAGTATTTTATTGTCTAAGCATAGCTTTAGTTTCATATGAACTTAGTTACTCTCCCATGCAAAAATCATGTCTTACAATTTTTTTAGCTTCTCAAAATATTTGCCACTACATGCTCAATAATCAAATTAAAATCATTGACAAAATTGACCCTCTTAAATATCTCTTATCAAAAATAAATTTTATAGGTAGAATGACTAAGTGAGTCATGTTTCTTAGTGATTTTGATATTGATTATATAAAAAATAAAAATAAATGGATAGGTACTATTATTTGCATTAGCAGAGGCTCCTCTATAATATCACACACCTCTCATCACAAACTTCTTGAATAAATAAAATATGTCAATCAATGAGTCCCTAGTCTAGAAATTATATTTTGATGGATCTTTTATTAATCATGGTTCAGGGGTAGGTATCTTACTAGCTACTCATAATGGGGAATTAATTACAAAACAATTATGGATTGAATTTCCTTGTACAAATAACATAGTAGAATATGAAATCATTATATATGGTCTTAAACTTGTAATACAATGGGGCATCAAAAATCCTCTTATTTTTGTTTAGTCAAAAATCATTATAAATCAAGTCACCAATGAATTCCAATATTTTAATGATAAACTAATCCCATACAATAGTATGGTGAATATCCTCAAGATATGATTTAAGTCTATATAATTTGAACAAGATTTGAGGGATAACAATAGAAAAATTGATGCCTATTAGGCCAACAAACTAAGCAAAATAATTTTTTTGTAGAATATTTAACAATACCAACTTATGATTCCATATATTCTAATATGCTTTTTTAGGCGGTCATTCCCACTTCTCCATGATATAATGACATTTATGAATACCTCCATAAAAACACCATTCCATATAACTTAACTCATAACCAATATAAATCCTTTATCCAATAAACATCTTGTCATACTATCCTTAGTCAAACACTATATTGAATAATTTATGATGGAATTTTATTATTGTGTTTAAATTTTGAAGAGTTCACCTTATCCATTAACTAAGTTCATGATGGAATTTACGGTGCTCATTATAGTGGTATATTACTTGTTAATAAAATTTTGTGTGTGGGTTAATATTGGTCTAAAATGGAATATTATCTTATTCTTATGTTAAGAAATGTGTGCCTTGAAAAAATCATGGCAATCTTATACATATACATTTGCAATATTTACAACCCATCACCATACCTTGGCCATTTTCCGCATGGGTGTTAGACCTCATTGGTAAAATCAATTCTTATTCGTCATATATCCACAAGCATATTATTACCACCACTATATACTTACCAAATGGGTTAAATCCATTCCCCTAACATATTTCATCGACAAATAGATTTCCAAGTTTATATTAAACCATATTATATTCCATATTGAAATCCCATCCACTATCATATCTGATAATAGAAAATCATTCAAAAATAAATACATCAACGACCTTTGAAATACTTACCATATTAAACATAAGTGTTCCAATCCTTATTACTCACAAGGTAATGGCCAAGTAGAAGTAACAAATTAAAACATTTTCAAAATTATTAAATGAGTTGTCAACGTAGTTGGTCATGATTGGCATACATAGATTTTTCCCACCTTAAGAGCATACCACACAAGCATCCACACACCCATAGGGGAACCCCACACTCATTTATGGTAGTAATGCAATCTTATTTATTTAAGTTGATATCAAATCCTTATACATATATTTACAAAATATTATTGATGATGAATCTTACCACATTTCATGTCTAAGCAAGCTCAACCTCCTTGATGAGAAATGCTTGAATGCCTTAAGCCACTTACAAGTCTATCAATATTTCCTTTGTCATATCTATAATAAGAGGATTAAAGTTAGGGAATTTAAAATTGATGGTCTTATTCTAAAATAAACCCAATAGAATACTAATGTAGAATAAGAGAATAAAGTAAAATTTGAACCAAATTGGTTGGGCCCATACATAATCATTACCAAATATGGATCTTAAAATCTAGCTATAGAAGATATAGAAGAGATTTGTAATCCCATGAACACCATTCCCCTAAAATGGTTCTATGCTTGAGTCATTCTAGTGTTGTTGTACATATCTTAAGTTTCAAATAATAATAATAATAATAATAATAATAATGATAATAATAATAATAATAATAATAATAATAATAATAATAATAATAATAATAATAATAATAATAATAATAATAATAAGAGAAAGAAAAAGAGTACATACAAAAGTGAAAACCAATTCACTAGTACTTTGGGAAAGTACCGTGGTGATTACTAGTTTCTAGTGCCATGTGTAATCTATTGTCTATACATACCCTAGTTACTTGGGGGTAGCTCATTGTATTCATTACTTGTATGTTTTATTTTAGTCACTTATCCCACCATAAATCAATGAAATGTTAGCTTAGGGCTTGACCCTCACACTTATTTAGCCATCTCCTTACTCATGCTTAGAGGAATATTTTGTATGTGACCACTATTATCAATTACATTTCCATATATAAATTCACTCTTATCTATACATATCAACAAACAACACTTCATCTAATTAAAATCTATCATACATTTATCTTTCTACAATGTAATCATTCACTCACTCATATACTCATCTACACTTTAATCTACATCATCTCTTTTTCATTCATTCTCATATTGGGATAACTACATCTATCCTAATATCCCCACCCAGACTTTGTCCATAGTGGATTATGTAGGAATTATTTAGAAACATGGGGTATCTAGGGTTATCTTGACCACCATCACCCACATCATCACATCATCTCAAATGTGGTGTCACTTTTCCACATCACCATCCAAATTAATATGGTTTTCTTAGGACTTCCTCATCAAATGTTCAATATTGTCATGCATATTTAATACTAAAGGTTCAAATTTAGCCTAAGATGTTCACAAAGTCATTTTATTAATTTTACATGTAATTTGATTCATTTTATTTATTATGTGTTTTGTTTTCATTTGATTCTTTTTTTTTTGTCATTTACTTTCTTCAACAATTACTTATCTTTTATGTGAACATTTATTTTGTGATTCTTTTATTTGTTTATCATAGTTTTTAACATTACAAACACTTTATTTCTTTTCATTTATTATTGATTTTTGAGTCAAGATCATTTTCTGTATTTAAAAATGTGTGATAATGATCTTACATATCATGATGCACTAGGTATTGCACAAATGAATCCTTCATTCCATATGCATACAACACAATGGTCATCATGGTTATTTGTTTATTCCATATATCCTAAGATGATCACAAAGTCATTTTATTAAATTTACATGTCATTTAATTCATAATATTTATTATGTGTTTTGTTTTCATTCGATTCTTTTTTGTGTTTTGTCATTTAATTTCTTCAACATTTACTTATCTTTTATGTGAACATTTATTTTGTGGTACTTTTATTTGTTTATCATACTTTTTAACATTAAAAACACTTTATTTCTTTTAATTTATTATTGATTTTTGAGTCAAGATCATTTTGTGTATTGAAAAATGTGTGATAATGATCTTCCATATCATGATGCACTAAGTATTGCAAAAATGAGTCCTTCATTCCATATTCATATAACACAATGACCATCATGGTTATTTTTTGATAATTTTATTTGTTCATCATAGTTTTTAACATTACAAACACTTTATTTATTTTCATTTATTATTGATTTTTTAGTTGAGATCATTTTGTGTATTGAAAAATGTGTGACAATTATCTTCCATATCATGATGCACTAAGTATTGCAAAAATGAATCCTTCATTCCATATAAATACACCATAATGGTCATCATGGTTATTTCATAATATCGGGGCATATTGTCCTATAAGATATTAAAAATGTTTCTCATCTCTTTATCAATTATTAATGTTGGAATTATTAATGTAAATACAAATCAAATCCAAAAAATAAAAGGCATCTATCTAAACTGTGAATACATACATTTTTTTTCATTTAATTTTATACCATAATAAAATTTAAAAGGATTAACATGTTCTATAATATATCAAAATTAGTAAGGAAAACTATTATACTAAATCATATTTATCCATAAAATAATCTATCATACATATAAAATTAAACACATTGTAATGACCAAACATATCAATTCACATGTGTGTGTGTGTGTGTGTGTGTGTGATATATATATATATATTATAAATCCTGAAATGTGTCAAATTAGATCAATATATTGATATATATATATAAAATATGTGTACATAGATACATCATATACATGATCTCATATATCTTCCTAGCCCTCATGTGGGGAATTTGTAGCTAGTCACGACTCATATCGCCATAGTGTAATCCTAAGAGGATCGATAACATGAAATGATGCATATCTAATAGATCTCCTAGATTCTAAAGACTAGATCAATCTCCTTGATGTTTACCTCCTCAACAAGTACTCTATAAAGGAACATACTCACCATGTATATGGTACTACCTCTTCATATAAGATCTTATAGTAGGTTCCCTACTCCATATCCCTCATGACCTTATCTAGGGATTCCAATTATTTAGGTTCTATCAAAACTCTATATCTTCTACCAACTAAATCCATGCAATATATATATATATATATATATATATATATATATATATATATATATATATATATATAATATCTTTGTATCAACCATGTGTCATCAACAATCTATGTCATTACATATTATGTGATTAGGCCTCCCTCTAACCCATATCCCTTTCCTTTCAACTTATCTATCTATACTTATAAACTCTCCACCTCTATTGGTAGCCATGTAATCTCTACCTTTACATCTCTCTCACCTTTATCTCCATGAAAGCATGTTATCTTAGTGTCACAAGCCATGATATTCTCATGTAATCTATTAATGAGTGCCTAGTCCTTGAATGAACTCACTATCCTAGATGGACCTACTCCATCCCCTCCCTTTGTGTGTATCTCTAGCATAAACTTCATATCTATATCTCCTCCACATTTATGTCAATAAAAACCATATGAGTGTTTCCTTTTCCATCTCCCCCAAGCTCTCCCAATATCCAAATCCTATGTTTTTTCTCCTCATACCTCTAATACATATGTATCCTCTGTATCCTATCCTTAACCCACATATCTATCTCCTCTTCTACCACCTTATACAAGAGTTTTTCTCATAGTCCTCTCCTATAAGATTCTACTATGAGGATGTACCCTAAATGTTGCATGTAGTCTCTACCTCTATGTATTGGTTGGAACATATGGACCTATAAGCCTAAGTGGAATTTGTTGATCCTATCATATTATATAATCATATGTCATACCCAAATTTACCATATCCATCCTCACATTGAATGTAATTATCTACACCTATACCCATATCTAATATGTAACTATAGATAAATTCATGCACTCCACTATCCTCTCTCCTATATTTATCATGCAAAAATATAAATCGTTAGTATATAAAACTATCTCATCACCCTATTAGGTCTGTGTCACTCAATAATGTACTCATGATAATAAATAATTGAAAACTATGTCATTAAATAATATAAGTGTTTGGAATCCTCCCTCTAGTGTTTATCAACCTCTTTTTATGGCCTCCACATAATTATTAATGACCCGAGTTACACCCTTTGATGTAGATAGTTCAATTTCTACTTCAAACTTGGACTAACATGGGATTGGCCTAAAGGTTTTGGGTGACTTGTAGTTAGACCAAAAATTCTAGATTATGGGGATAAATACCCTTATATATCAAATTAAAATATTCTCCTAAGACTTACTAATGCTAGGATGAAAGTATATTAGATGAGAACTGTTAGGTTGTGGAGCTAAAAGCTTCAACCCTTTGCAAACTGAGGAATAGATGGTTGCTGAGTTCTACAGGAACCGGCATCGGCAGTAGGACCGATGACGGCAGAGACCAGTGCAGAAGGCCACCGGCGACGGTAGGAAGTCGGCCAACGTCGGCAGAACCAGACAAGCAGGGACCGATGTCGGTCGCCTGTGTGTTCCAAAACTGCTCGTTTCACAGACAGTTAGTTAAGTGAACGAAGAGTTTGCATGTTGAGACTAGTTAGAGTCTTGGGCTGTGAGGACAATTGTCTAAATTAAGAGTCTAAGTTATTGTTTGAGTTAGGGATCTATTTATAGACCCATTGGCATGTATTGTATAAGCATGAGATAGAAAGGAAGAGTTCCTTCTAGTTGTAAGATCTATGAGTTGCAGGTTGTTACAAGCTCATTGGGGATCTACATGTAAGTTTGGTCTTTGAATTATAGGTTGCAGGTTCATGAGAGATCAGCTTGAAGTGCTATAGAGTGCTTGGTGAACTGGCAGGGTTATTACTGACTGGTTGGTGAGGTGAACACCAATTCTGTGTGTGAGTTGGTTGTTGGGACCATTTTTTTGTGTAGGAGAGTGTGTGTGAGAAGACTTACTGAACACTTGAGGTGTGGTGAATCTCTGTAAGGTGAAAGAGTGTGGCGGCTCTTTGTTGTATTCTTTTCTGTTAGTGTTAATACAAGATAGTGTATTGTCTCTCATATTCTATGCTATTGGTGAATTCTAGTTACTTGTGTTTCTGGTTATTTCCGCATATTCAATTGCTTATATTTGGTAATCATACTATGCTCTTTCTGAGGAGCAAGATCCTAGGAGGTGGAATTAGAACAGGTGTGTTTGTTCTTGGATTTATCTTCCACCTCTCCCCCAACAAGTGGTATCAGACCTTTAGGTTGGGATACTAACAGATTAGTGTAGATCTGGGTAGTGTGTTTTGATTACAGGTTACTCACAGGGTTTCTGTTTGAGTGGGAGTTGAGCAATGACAGAAAGTAGTCAACTACGAATGGAAAAGTTCAATGGCAAGAACTACCAATTATGGAGGATGAAGATTGAGGACTATCTGTATCAGAAGGATTTGTACTTACCATTGGGTGGGGTTGCTAGCAAACCCTTGGATATGAAAGATGAAGAATGGGAGGTTCTTGATCGGAAGGCTCTGGGATCTGTTAGATTGAGTCTTGCATCATCTGTGATTTCCAGCTTATCACAGTGTAAGACAACGGTGGAGTTGATGGAATCTTTGGCAAATTTATATGAAAAACCCTCAGCTTCGAATAAGGTATTTCTTATGAAGCATTTATTTAATTTGCAAATGTTGGAAGGTGGATCTGTTCATAGCCATCTTAGTGATTTCCATGGTTTAGTAAACCAGTTAAGTTCAGTCAATATTGTATTTGATGATGAAATAAGAGCTCTCTTAATCTTGTGTTCATTACCTAAAAGTTGGGAAGGTTTGGTAATGGCAATTTCTAATACTGTGTCTCCTTCAAAAGTCTTAAAAGTGGATGATATTGTGAGTGTGATCTTGAACGAAGAGATATGCAAGAAAAGCACAGGGGAATCATTTGGAGATGCTTTGAGTGTTGAAGGAAGAGGAAGGCCAAGAGAGAAGATAGAGCGTGGGAGATCAAGGTCGAAGATGGGCAAGAGATCCAAGTCTAGGTATGGCAGAATAACCTGCTGGAAATGTGGAAAGCAAGGGCACTTAAAGAGAGATTGCAGATCGGGGGAAGATCAGCATGAAGAACATGAAGAAGCAGATGTTGCGGGTTACATTGCACAGGATGCTCTGGTATGTTCTTTGGATAAAGTAGAATCTTGGGTATTAGATTCTGGTGCCTCTTTTCATGCATCCCCACATAGGGAATTTTTTCATGAGTATGTCCAGGGAGATTTTGGAGAAATTTGTGTAGGCGATGGTAAGCCTTGTCAGATTGTTGGCAAAGGCAAAGTGAAGCTAAAACTGCAGACAGGTAACACATGGGTGTTAAAGGAGGTCATGCACATCCCAGTTCTGAAGCGGAATCTGATTTCTGTTAGAAGTTTGGGTGAAGAGGGTTGCACAGTAACTCTCACAGTGGACTCTTGGAAGGTTACCAAGGGTACACTTGTTGTAGCTAGAGGTAAGAAAGTAGGTACGCTTTATCTATCTACTTGTTTTACTGATTCTTCTTCTGGGTTATCTACTTCAGTTGTAGATTCGGAGATGTGGCTTGATAGGCTTGGTCACATAGATAAGAAGGAGATGCTGGTTCTTGAGTCAAAGGATATGCTTTTGGATTTGGAAGGCATGGATCATGGTTTCTGCATGCAGAAGAAGAAGGTGAGGTTTCTTGAGGAATCTGATGTTAGTGACAAGAACAGGAAAGCCTTGGTTTTCAAGAAGAAAGTGATGGACAGAGTTCAGCACAAGATGCAGATGAATTCTAAGCAGAGCAAGGGTGATTTGAACAAGGGTTTGATCCAAAAGGAGCTCACGGGAAAAAGTCAGGTCTCACAAGAAAAACACAGAGACCGACGTCGGTAGGAAAATTGGCATCGGTGTCCAGACAGGGACCGACGTCGGCTATGTGCAGCCCGATGTCAATGACAAGGGGCAGACAGAGACCGGCGTCGGCTAGGGGAAATCGACGTCGGTAGGGAGGCAGTCACAGGGAACTGACATCGGTCAGCTGTAGACTGAGATGTGACCGGCATCAGTCACTGAGACGAATTTTGGGTGGACAGCAGGCTGTCATGGAGTCTCAAGCACCCATATGGAGGACTGAAGGTGTAAGTAAGTTCTTAAATTCATCATTTCCCTTCTTTACACTACTTGTTGCTCACTTATGGCATAGGACCAGGAAGTTATTGAAGAAGCAGAACAGGTAGATCTAGGAAACAGTGGGAGCTAAGCATGGATGAGGATGTGATTCCTTGGAGGAGAACCAAATAGAGGTTTTGGGTAGTGTTGCCAGCTGGAAGTAAGCACTGAGAGATGAATGGATGTTAAGGATGAAGAAGAGCGGAAATGGATACGTGAGATGGAAGATCAGGGTATTTGATCTTGTATTAGCTACAGGGCAATGGAGGTTTGTTCATTGTGTTTCTCTTTACCAGGTTGGATAGTATTAGCTACACTATCCTATTTCTGTATGATGTGCTTGTTGCAGGGTTACATATACAGGTATTGCTAAACTAAAGGTAAAGTTAGTTTAGGTGTTTGTCATGGAGAATCTGGGAGCAGCAAGATTCTTTGGCATGAGTGTGTTCTAGAGACATGGTAGGTCATATGTTGACTTTGTTTCAGGATGATTATGTGAAACCAGTTAGCACGCCGATGGTTGGACAGTTCTATGAACAAGTGTCTTGATTCACATAATGAGGTTGAGTGCATGGTATGTACTAAACCTGAGTTTTCCAAAGAAGTGGGAGTTATCACAAGTTTGGAGTCAATCTGGGAAAGTAATACTGAAGGGCAGTTCAGTGGGACTAGCAGCAGGTGCACATGCTATGCAGGGTCAAGTTCTTTTTCTACATGGTTGTAGATGCGGATGTGGTAGGTAATTTAGATGATAGTTTTTACACCACAGATTTTGTGGTGGTTGGTCTTCAAGGGTGATTTTGAAGATGGATACATAGCCAAGGGAACAAACTAGATGGTGTACAAGTACATGTACAGGTTGCAGCTATTTATCTCCAAGTGGGAGATTGTTAGGTTGTGGAGCTAAAAGCTTCAACCCTTTGCAAACTGAGGAATAGATGGTTGCTGAGTTCTACAGGAACCGGCGTCGGCAGTAGGACCGATGATGGCAGAGACCAGTGCAGAAGGCCACCGGCGATGGCAGGAAGTTGGCTGACGTCGGCAGAACCAGACAAGCAGGGACCGATGTCAGTCACCTGTGTGTTCCAGAACTGCTCATTTCACAGACAGTTAGTTAAGTGAACGAAGAGTTTGCATGTTGAGACCAGTTAGAGTCTTGGGCTATGAGGACAATTGTCTAAATTAAGAGTCTAAGTTATTGTTTGAGTTAGGGATCTATTTATAGACCCATTGGCATGTATTGTATAAGCATGAGATAGAAAGGAAGAGTTCCTTCTAGTTGTAAGATCTGTGAGTTATAGGTTGTTGCAAGCTCATTGGGGATCTACATGTAAGTTTGGTCTTTGAATTGCAGGTTGCAAGTTCATGAGAGATCAACTTGAAGTGTTATAGAGTGCTTGGTGTACCGACAGGGTTATTACTGACTGGTTGGTGAGGTGAACACCAATTCTGTGTGTGAGTTGGTTGTTGGGACCATTTTTTTGTGTAGGAGAGTGTGTGTGAGAAGAATTACTGAACACTTGAGGTGTGGTGAATCTCTGTAAGGTGAAAGAGTGTGGCGGCTCTTTGTTGTATTCTTTTCTGTTAGTGTTAATACAAGATAGTGTATTGTCTCTCATATTCTGTGCTATTGGTGAATTCTAGTTACTTGTGTTTCTGGTTATTTCCGCATATTCAATTGCTTATATTTGGTAATCATACTGTGCTCTTTCTGAGGAGCAAGATCCTAGGAGGTGGAATTAGAACAGGTGTGTTTGTTCTTGGATTTATCTTCCACCTCTCCCCCAACAAGAACTTGGAAGGAAAACTATACTAGGGGTGGTGATGCACTAATGTTTACTTATCCTCTCTTAATTGATATTTAACACACATTGTGAATCCAATGAAAAATAAGTTACTAACCAAGATTATTGACGTAGTCCTAAATAGGAGTTTTTCATATGGAGGTTAGGTGGGACATCTATAACTTGAAGGTAAAAGAATTAAGTTCTGCATGAGACACTACCAATCAACTCACTCTTCAACATAATTACCACCTATCAACACTTCACATGACTTGTTCAAGATGATAATATAACACTAGGTGAAAGATAAGATCTAAAAAATAATATTAATGTCATAATTTTATACAAATCAACAATCATAACACATACTAATGTTGATGAGTAAGTATACAATAGTCCTTTTCTCTATTCATTCTTAAGATGCAAGATACAATTTTGGTAGACCTTTACTACACCTAGTTGAGGGATGATAATAAAGGACTCAATGCCTAAATATATATATATTTTTAATGAGAGAGAGAGATTAATATTGGCATAGAAGTGGTCATGAAGAGGTGATAATGATCATGCAGTAGTTATAATAGTCTTCCACACTCCTTTATGTGTTGCTTGAGTTTATAGGTAGCTCGAATGATCCCTTTGGAGAATTGAGGTTTAATTTTAGTAAATTTTAACCCATGAAGAGTCCATGTATGCCAAATTTGGACAATTACCTCTGTATTTATCAGTTATCAACATTGAAAGAGGTTTAATTAGGCTTTTTCCATGAGGCATTAAGTGGTTGCCCTTATCTACATCATTGACCATGTTCAGAAAACTACTTAAATTATTCATAATGTCTATGTTCATAGAGATTAATCAATTTGAGGGGAATTTATATATATTTTATGATGGAACATTAAATATATGATGGAATTATATGCTGATTAACACCTTCACCTTATTGGTTAAGTAGGCCTAATGGGCTAGTAGTCTAGTCTCTTATCTATTCACCATTTGGATAAATACGAGGGTTGAACAAAACCTTAAAAATATATAATTAATATTTAATCATACCTAAAATAACCATAAGCATCATAACTTTGACCCTTTAAACATCTCACACTTGAAAACCTACCCTTATTACATAATTAGGCCACCTTGACTAACTTCTACAGACTGGTTAATTGGTGAGGGTTAGAAGAGGCACTTACAGGTAAGAAGGTGGAAATTTAATTATTTTAGAAGGTGAAACAAGACTCAAACCAACAATTAAAATTATTGGTAACCTATGACCAAGTTTTTCACTACATTTCCTCCTCAAAAACCTAGAAACTTGTAGTTTATAATGGTGTTTATCCACTATTTGTATAGACTAGTACCTTAGCAAAAGCCTCCTCTAAGTGGAAAATATGACCCAGGTGTTTTTCATGTGGTTCTATTTCATTTGGATGCATTTCCTCTTAAATATCTCTAGTCAAGATGTTATTAGGGTTTTAAGGAGATTTAAGAGTGTCTCAGACTCTTACCAATGGTTCATAGAGGTTAGGGACTAAACCTATGAAAAAATTACACTAAAATATTGTATACAAATCCTCTCACCTTTCCTAAATTGGTTATCCTCCCATGAAAATTTTCTATATATTTGTGAGCATGCCAAGTTGCCTCTCAGGTGTGAAGTATGCATTCTTAGCAATCTCTAGGTGTCTTTCAGACAAAATGACTAGCTATGGCACCTCCCCTACAACCCAAAGTTGCTTACACCTCTACAAAAACATGATGATATCCATTATGTAGCTTTTAAGTGTCCCCTAATCTCATTTTTCCATTTTTTCTATCTCCTAAGTGGCACTATCTCATGCAAAATCTAGATCAATAAGCATAAGTGTAGGATTTATGAATTTTAGTCTTAACCTAGATATGTGAGGCACATATACACTATCTTTGACATGAGTATCACCTTTGAGGGTCTTTATAGTACCTATGTTGGCATCATCAATCCATTTACTTTCTATTATATGTAATATAATCTTTCACTTAGACACCCAAGTCTATCTGCAAGGGTAACCAATCATAAAGGACCATATAGGTGATTAATATAAGGTAATTTTGGAACATTAGGACCCCTTATCTCCTTATAAATTTATGTTTCTTGAAAATCCTTCTCAATTCCTTTATTACAAACTTAAACTAGATTTCTCAGGCCTGATCCTTACAACATAACCCATGCATGTGTTAAATAATAGGTTATTTGAGTGCTCAGAATAATTGAGGAGACCTTTAGGTACATTTCATAGATAAAATACTCCATATGAATTCATTTGGAGGAATAATTCTATCATTAGGTACCATATAGGGTTTAAGAAGGGTTTTGGAGGTCCATCATATTAATGATGGTTCATATAGTATGGACCTCCAAACCAAAACTTATTATCATGAGACTTTATTCCATTAACCCATTAATCTCTCCTAAACATATTAGGATACCATGCAGAGTGTGTATGGAGATATGAGTGCTAGAAGGTGTGCCTTGAGATTTTTACTACACAATTTGAGTAGGTTAACTTCTTAGTGTTTATTCATAAAACTTAACCCCTCAACCCCTCTTATTTTTTTATGCATTTTTATTCCATGGGGATACTTATGTTTCCATAAGAGCCTTGGTTCTGGGTCATACTATAGACTCTAAGTTGCATCCTTATTTAAGAGATGAGTTTTCATGTCATAATACTCAAACCTAGTCTAATATGGGAATGACCCTAGATTGTGGGTCACCTAATGAGTGGTTCAAACATATATATTTTAAGGGGATATCTCCCATGATTGATTCATTTTAATTATCTATACACCTAAACCATTTAGATGGAAGTGGTAAAATAGATTCATAATGAAAACCTATCCTAAAGTGTGGTGATGCACTTGATAATCATTCTATCCATTCATAAGCTTGAACTCTTTATCACACTAATAAATTATGAACAAAAATAGCAGACTAGATTCAATGGATTCCAAGAAATAGTGTTTCACCTATAGGTCAATTTTATTGACTTAGACAAGAGGGGAATGAAGATAAGGTCTAGTTCAAGGACACTTACCATAAAACATCCACTTCAAGTTTGAGACATCAACATCAAGACATACTAGATGACCTGCAAGGAGAGTTGTTAGAACTTGGGTGGAACGTAGACATGAATAAGGGAACCTTTAACCACCTTTAACATATAAAAAAGTATAAAACACTAATTAATTATTGGGAATAAATTTCAAATGCTTTTATTCATCATTCAAGAGGTGTACAAATTCTAATAGAGTCTCCTCATACCATCCTAAGGGATACAAAATAAGGCAAAAAGCCTTAAATATATAGAAGAGATGAGGAGATAATAAGGGAAATATAGCATGGAAGAGTTTATATGGGTCATCAATGACCACATTCAACTCAAAATAGTGATTGTAATAGTTATATAATTCTCCTTCAATCATTTTATGTGTTAAATCTCCTCGAATGTTCTTTGAATGAGATGCTGGAATTAGAAATGAGGTATGGGATGTTGATTCAACCTCAATTATTCTTTTTAAAAGTCTTGACCATTATTATAATATTCCATCTCCCTCCCGTATGATAGTTACAATCATAAATTAGGCCACCATGATTAGGTAGTAGCCTATACTCCTTTAGAGAAGATTGGCAAAGTCAAATAAATTGAGTTATTCTTCCACTAAAACTATGATATGAACATTTAATTCCATTAAAGTATTATTTATCAATGTAACATCCCTATTTTTATCCATTCCATTAGTGTTTAAATGCTATTTTAACTTTACTTGATGACAACATAGGCCTATTAGGCCTATTAGGCCTAATTCCCTAAGTGCTTGCATATAATCTCCATGAATCCTAAAAAATATCATGAAAACCTATGTATTATATTGATACATGATTTAAATAACATCTAAAACCATGAAATAGGCCTATAAATGTATTAAGAAATATAAATTCCACTTTTCCAAGTTGACTAGTTTATCTCTCTTAAGCATGGAAAACTGATAGTTTTGGAGGTAGTTATAGAGATTATCCAAATTGAAATATTGGTAATTTTATGATTTATGAGGCTTAATTAATTCCAAAAATTTCTATCCCAATGATTTTAATCTCTTTATCATGTATAAAACCTTAGATTCTGCCCAATCTTCATAAAATTATATTTTTTTGACAAATCCATATAATTCAATACAACTCAACCTAATGGGAAGGAGACTAAGAGAGTATAAAACATTTTATAATCATCATATAGGACAAAATGGGTCTTTTTGAATCATCTCCAATTGGATTTTCTTCATTGGGTCAAAACTAAGGGTTTGGGAGTGTTTTAACTAGTTCAAACCCTTAAGGATGATTCATAAATATGTGATGTCCAATCCTTGAATAAATTCCATAAATTATGGATATGTAACCCAATAAAACTATTTTTAGCTCCTTATCCTTCCATGTACCTTCCACATATAGGTGGCAGTGAAATAAAATGACCTCTCGATCGCCTGAGTGCATTTTAGGTAGGTCTAAGATGAATTAAGGCTAAAATGACCATTTTTGAGTGGTTCTCTACCATAAAATAGCTCTGATAAACATTTTACATTCCCCAAATGTCATACATTAATTTTTAATGGTTCACTAGTCTAAGAATTTGAAATTAGGCCCTTTGAGAAATGAGGTGTTGTCTAGGCCTAATAAGCTTGACTATATGTACTTGACTTCTTGGTCACTTCATGGGTGATTTGAGCCCATATAATTTATTATGCCCAATTTTTATAAATTTTTATAAATTTTAATACCATCACATAGTTCTCCAAGGATCTCCCCTATCATCTCCCTCCTTCATCCTTCTTCATTGATGAGTTAGTCTGCAAGGTCCTTAACTGGGAGTAACTTAAGTCTAAGATAAAATAGTGGGTACCTCCCCTATTTTTCCTATAATTTTAAATATATTATATATTTAATTAGGTAACGAGGACCTCTTCCATAAATTATTATATTTTTATCACACTCCTATAACCTTTTATCATCACAAACTCCCATGCAGACTTTCAATTGTGACTCTGTGTATGATCTACCTCCACTTGTCCAACTTTAACCTTATTTAATTAAATTTTTAATGTTTTATGGAGTATGTTATATAGTTTTATAAGTATTATTTACATATACATACAACTCATCTCTCTTCAACCTTCCCAAATAAGGACTTCTTCATGGTATTAGTGAGAACGACATTGGTTCTATAGACTATTTTTCCATTCTGAGTATGCAACTATTATGTGTATGATTACGATATCCTCAAAAATTCACTAAAACCTATCCCAAATTTATTTTAACCTTTAATAGTTTCATAATATCTAATAAAACCACCATCCATATCTCTTTGTTCATATCTCCTTTAATGCAGAAGTTGATGGTCACATTTCCTCATTATACAGACTATGACTCTAGACTTGGGCTCAACATGAGGATAATTATCATCCTTAGAACATAAATGAATATAAATTCATCTGATAATCATAGATCACTTAATTAGGTTTACCAATTTACTTGTCCACTAGAGGACATATTATACCATTAACTCTTTCTAAGAACTAACATGGCTTTAGGTTACTCTTTTTAAGCACTCATACCTAATATGTGTGTATTTTAACTCATTTAAAACTCCATAAGATTTGGAAACCCTTATTCATCCTTTGAAAATAGTCTTAGTATTTATAACCTAATAACCATCTTCCATTCCACAAGGCAACTTATTCAAAGTGCTAAGGTGGCTATAGGTGGGTGTTTGGTTTGACGTGAGACCTAGTAGGTGTACACATATGAGTATTGGGTATTGAATACTCTTAATGTACACTTAGGTCACTAAGAACATCTTAATCTCTTGAGAAAACACACTCCTCACTGATAACTAGACAACTTTCACTCCAATCACCTTGACTAGATTCTAATATACTTAGTATAATTGTAGGATACCTAATGAAGCTCAGTACCCTATAGATGATGATGATATCAAAACATATACTTTTCATGACCTTGATATTTTATAAGATCACAAGGACTAATCAGCTTGAATTAAACTCACTCTATGTCCTAGAAACATGACTTCATCTTCTACTCAATCAACCTTCAAGATGTTTGAACGTTCATACCCCATTATATGGGCTATGGTAGAAATCAACATGATGTGAGAAGTTTGAGGGTTTGATAAGGGTTAATGATGTATATTGAAGTTTGGTTATTTCTTAAATCAAATTTTAAACATAATTCTTCCACTATTACTTGATAGCAATGCTTCCTTTACCATACCTTGAGAGCATCCTCCTATGGTTATAGGTATTCACTTTTGAAGGTCTAAGAATCTAAACCCTTTGCCTTGCCATTTGAGTTCACCTTTGGTTAATGTTATGGGTTTATAGATTTCTCACTCAAGATGAATATCCTATCAAGACTCCACAACCTTTATATTCATTTCCATAAGACTTGGATTCTTAACACAATATTGTAGGTAGTGTTTTATAAGCAGTGTATGGATTGAGGGGTTGATGGTGATGAAAAACTAGTATAGATATGACATGAAGTGAAGGGGAAAATACTTACTAATACTAACCACCTACACCTTGGGAGACCTTAGACATATATCCAATCCATCATGAATTTTTAAGGAATAAATACAAGATATAAGGCATAAACATGAATCCTTAATATCTTAGAATACCTTAATTTCTCCAAACAGAACTTAAACTCTACTAATAGATGACTAAGGTGAGTTAGGAGGAAAGAGGTGAATTTTTTAATTCCTTTAGTATACAAAAGTGGTCCAAAAGTTTTTTCACCATGTTATTAATAACCTCCATCACCAAAATAACATTCCTTTTCAATGCTTTTGAGATGTATGTGAACTCTGCAAGTGCCATGGGACTACACACAATCTACTACATAGTGGTCTTACTTATGAATAAGTCCTTTTTATTAAGATCTTATACGACAACAAGTGGACCATGGACCTTCAATGATTCATTGAAACCATGAAAACACCTATACAATAATTGAAACTTAGCTCATAGCCCTTGATAGAGATACCAAACCTTTGCTCATGTCAGCAACTTATTTATAGGTTACACATAATGACTAATAATGAAAATTTTAAAGCTATGGGGGCTCATACATTTGATATAAGTTCTCAAATTACCATTTAAGGATCCTCGAAGACTTGACATAATATAAATAGTGATTATATTGAGAAAACCCGTCATAATTTCATGAAAACCATGTAGCTAAAGTTTGCCTATGCAGATGACAAGTGCATACACATTCCTTAACTTCTTAAGGAAGGTTCATAAAGTTGGGTGGACCAATATTCATAAAATTTCCCATGATTGGAAGCTGGTTGAGTATACTTCTTATGGCCAAGATTTGGTACCTCCACTCTCTCTCCTCTATATAGTACAAGAAGAAACTTGAAGAGGTGTCCAAGCTTGCAAAGAAGGTGAAGGAGTTGAAAGACTAGTTTTGAGCTTGATTTACCTCCATTTTCCATCAAAATCTACTATAACCTCAAAAAATAGATCCCTTTAACCTAAAATCCCTTGATGTATGGTATAGTTTTTACCATTTGTACGTGTGTAAAAAATTGTCTAAAAAGAGTGTTTTTTCATCATTTTCTCCACATTCAAACTTTGAACCACCATATAGGATTAAAATGAAGGGAAAAACACATTAAAAAACATTTACAAGCAAAGTAAAATGTAAGGGGAAGTGGAAAGATCATAAAATGCCACATGGGGCCCACTTGGCTAATGAAAAGGTTATGAGTGGCTCTTAAAAGGACTTTAAGTGGCATGAAATGCCTAGTCAAGGTAATTGGCATGGATAACATCTATATTAGGCTCTTTTTAATACAATTAACACATCAATTTCCCTTTTTATATAGTTTATAAAGCAAGATATGCCCATGAGGGGGGTTTGAGGGGTGATCAATGATTTATAAGGGGTAATGAAGGAGCTAAATGAACTTGGATGCATATATCATAGAAAAAAGATTTTGAACACACCATGATATTCATGATAAGGCTTAAAAAACTATGAAAACACCTTCATATTACCAAGATATCAAAAAACTCCCCAAATAGGGCCAATATATTCATTGGCCTTCATGACCACTTAATAATGATCCCTCTCACCCAAAGATGTTATGATGACTAACATAAAACCATAAAGAATTAAATACACTCATGAAATCATCAACTCAGGCATAATAATATGACACATCATGATGTTCTTAGTCAAAATCTAAGGACTCTAATTAGGACAAGGAGGATAAGACCATGCAAAGAGACACTAGAAGTAAGCTAATATGGTGATCATTAAAAAAATTGATGTAAAGGGTTGATATTTACCATATAAGGCTAAAATTTCAAAAAAATTGGTGACTCTAATGAGTGACCAACCTACTAGATAGGATAATCTAGACAATGTCATGATAAAGTGATTTAAATAATGAATAATAAGATGATGAATCCATGGACTATCAAAATGATTTTGTACTTTGACACCTCAAACACCTGCATCAAAAAAAAGACACACACAAAAATAAAATAAAATAAAACCTAACACTAATAAACACACCTAAAAATAAGGATAAACAAAGGAAGGAACCACACAATAAGACACTACTTATAAACTTGTACAAAGCACTTATTTGGACAAACAAACAAACTACTACAAAACTAACTTAAACTTTGACTTCATTCCCCCAAGATCAAATGGGAATTTTTTATAATCACTATGGTAACATGATGTTGAGTTATCATAAGATGAATTAGGTGAAATTATACTTGGATCATTATGTGACAACACCCATCTATAATTAACACTCTCCTAGTTAATTAAAAGAGTGACTGGACCATGTGGCTTCATCCCAAGGTGTGTGGGTTGAGTATGAAGGTTAAAAACCCAATAATATTATTATAAAATATTTATTTGTTGCATCATAAGATTCATCTCCTCTTTAATTAGGGGCAAAAATTGATTTTGCCCATTAGATTCCAAGTGATCAACTATTGAATCTTTCCTGACAAGTTCCTTATCATGCTCTAGTGGGGTGTCTAAGCTCAAGAAGAACTCTTCTAAGTCCTCCCAAAAGGACATATCATCATGGTAAATTCATAAGTCATAAGTTTCATTTTTATTTCTACCATCTACTTGCAAGACATCATATTGATCACTCACCTTCTTCACTTTGACAAGGTCATCATAAGGTTCCTAGTCTACTGAAGTTTGTTCCTCTTCATCTCTAATGGATGGTGATAGTTCATCAATCCACTTAATTATAATTTATTATTGTATTAGTACTTATAATTTTTTATTTCTTTCCTCATTTTAAACACTATCCTATTGTTCAATTACATCACTCAAATCTACCTTGATAAGTTACTCAACCTCACTCAAAAATTATAGACATAAGTGTTGCCACTAATCTTCCAATTGGTTTGAGTTGATCTTGATCTCAATAATAGGATCTTTAAGTCTATCCTATTTATTGTGTTCTATGGGAGGATTATCATGAGTTTCATTCCCATTAACTCCATAACTATCATCTAACTTCTTTTTATGTTCAAAATCTGACTTACTAGGATGAATAAGAGTCCCAATCACTATTTATTCTTCATAGACAATCAAATTGTCTTCTCCAACCTGATCTTAAGATTTTGTTATAGTTTTGTAATGATAAATCTATTGAAGTATTTTAATTTCAAACATTGATATTTTGACCATCGTGTTTTGATGTTCATATTTCAATTTTGATTCATTTGATTTATCTTGAAGAGAGAAAAGGGTGGGTGGGAAGTATGTTTCCTTAGTTCACTTGATGGATTCAAGGGTGTTCTCCCAAATCTAGATCTTAGGATTATTATGATTGATGGAAACATATTTACTCCTATATCCTTTAGTTATCTTTCCATTTTTTGATGTGATTTGATGTTCTTGAGTTGCAATATGAAGGACTAAGGATGTGTTTGGAGAACTCAAGAGGATCCATGGAATAGACTTCATTCCTACTCTTCCTTATTCTGATTTTCAAGGGTATACATGATGAAGTTTTCATCATTCACCCATGAAGGATTCCATGTTGGTGTCATTTCAGGATCTTAAAAGTGTATATGATCTTGAACACAAGCGGATTTCCATGGGGAATGAAGGTGAAGGCAATTTGCCTTTGGGGTGGTTAGAGTGTATGTCTAAATGTGGAATATAGAGGGTGAATCAGACCTAATTTACACCCCTATACCTTGCTCAAGTTTACATTCCATATGAGACAAGTCATTATAAAAACACTCCTAACCTTAGCCATGAATTAACTAGCCAAACACAAGGCAAAATGAGGTAATAAATCTAATAAAATAAGGTCTTGCACAAATAAAAGTTTTGGGTAGGCATGGAGTGCTATTTTAAGCTTTCTTACAATGCCAAATGTTCTCATGGGAGAGTTATTTCATTACAACTTAAGATCAGACATAAGTTCACATACTAGGTTTAATTTATCTACCACTAACTTAGGGATAATTGAATAACTTACCTTGTCATTAAGTAAAATTATGTACTAAGAAATCTCTTATGATTAGAGAGCCAAGAAAAGGAGAAGTAATAGGCAACTTAGCTAGTTGTTTTCTATTTATAGGGGTATTTTGGTGAGGATTAATGGTTTGACATTCACCCCTTTTAGAGACTCTAGGTTATACCCTTGCTATGGAGATTAGTTTTAATGTCATAATACACAAACCTATGCTAACATGGGAATGACCCTAGGCTATGGGTTACCTAGTGAGTGGGTGAACCT
This sequence comes from Torreya grandis, assembly GCA_037957365.1. Lineage (NCBI taxonomy): Eukaryota > Viridiplantae > Streptophyta > Pinopsida > Cupressales > Taxaceae > Torreya > Torreya grandis. The sequence continues at coordinate 3,422,817 of JARHVA010001442.1, forward strand.
CTAGATTTAAAGGGGATAGCTCACATAATTGATTAATTTTAATGTTCTCTCTAGACCTAAATAGCTGGGATGGAAAGGGTAAAATATATGCATAATGAAAATCTATCCTAAAGTGTGGTGATGCACTTGATAATCATTATATCTATTCATAATCTTGAAGTCTTCATCACACTAATGAATTATAAATAGCAACAATACACTAGATTAAATGGCTTTTAAGTAAACATTTTTCACCTAGAGGTTAGTTTGATTGACTTAGACAAGAGGGGAATGAAGATAAGTTATGGTTCAAGTACACTTACCATCAAACATCCACTTCAAGTTTGAGACATCAGTGATAAAACACACTATATGACCTATAAGGACATTTTTTATCACTTAGGCATAAATTAGACCTACATAAGGTAATATTTAACCACTTTTTCATATCAAAACAAGTATAAAACAATATTTAATGATTTATAATTAACTATAAATGATTTTATTCATCATTCAAGATGTGTACACATTTTGGTAGAGCCTCCTCATACCAAACTGAGGGATACAAAATAAGGTAAAAATCCTTAAATATATAGAAGAGGTGATGAGATAATAAGTGTAATTTAGTGCATAAAAGTGGAGAGGAAGATCATAAATGACCTAGTTCACTCAAAAATGAAGTTACAACAATTATACAATTCTCCTCCAATCCTCTTATGCATTGAAACTCCTTGGTGGCTCCTTAATTGAGTTGTTGGCATTGGAATTAAGGTAAGGGATGCTATGTCACAAATATTTATCACTATTTAAAAGGATATAACATGTTTAAAATAGTCCATCATTCTCCCCTTTAATATTTATAATCATGAGTTAGGCCACCATGATCATGTAGTAGCCCATACTCATTTAGAGCAAATTGGTAAAGTCAAAGAAACTGACTTATTCTTCCACTACAACTATGAAATAAACATTGAATTCCATTAAAGGATTATTTATCAATGTAAAATCCATAATTTTATGTATTAAATTAGTGTCTCAATTCTAATTTGACTTTCCTTGATGATAATATAGGCCAATTACGCCTATTAGACCTAATTACCTAACTTCTTGCATATTGATCTCCATGAAGCCTATAAAAGAGCTTGAAAACCTATATATGATAGTGATACATGCCTAAAAAAACATATAAAAACCATGAAATAGGCCTATAAATGTATTAATAACTTGAAATTCTACTCTTCCAAGATAACTGGTTCATCTCTCTTGAGAATGGCATACTGGTAATTTTGGAAGTACTTGCAGACTCCTTAAAATAGACTTCATTCCTACTCTTACTTCCTTATTATCATTTTAAAGGATAGGAATTATTAATTTATGGTACTTTGATAATAAATTATTCCATTTTGGGTTAATTTTAGCATCTTGTGAGGGCATAGGATCTTGAACATAAGTGGATTTCCTTAGGGAAGGAGAGTGAGGGTAATTTACCTTTGGGGTTATTAGAGTATAAGGATAAATATGGAATATAGAGGGTGAATCATTAATTATTTACACCCATATACCATGATAAATTTTAATTAAATATGGGACAAGTCATTGGATAAACACCCCCTAACCTTAGCCATGAAATCACTAGCCAAACATAAGTTAAAATGAGGCAACAAATCTACTATAATAATGTCTTACACAACTAAAAGTTTATGGTAGGCATGGAGTGTGATTTTAAGGGTTTTTTAAATTCTAAATGTTCTCATGGGAGATACATTCCACTATAAATTAATATCAAACATATCTTCGCATACCAGGTTTAATTTATCTTCCTCCAACTTAGGGATAATTGCATGACTTGCCTTGTCATTAAGAAAACAATTATGGACTAAGAATTCTCTTATGATTAGAGAGGAAATAAAAGGAAATGGATTAGGAAAATTAGATGGTTTTTATTGGTTTTTAGGGGTATTTTGGTGAGGAATAATGGTTTGACATTCACCCCTTTTTTGTTATCTAAGATCCTCTCACAACTTGTCCCTTTCTCTTTAACTTTTGAATATCTGAGTGAAAAAAATCATTATTTGATGCAAGTTGATTGTAAGGGGTAGTATATTAGTGATATGATTGATAATTAAGATGATGAGGTTACCATGGAGGTTTAAGAGGCTCATAATATGGTGGATGGTCTTGGTAGTATGTAGGATGTACATTAAATGGCTAATAAGGGTCTATATACTGCTCATATGGGTTATGATGGGGATGATATGGAGGTGGAAAGTAGAAGCCTACCTCATAGGATGATATTACTCCTTAGATGACATATGTATAAAATCATAACCACAACCAAGAAGTTATTACTTTTACAATAATTGAAACCATGATATCTATTAGCTTAAAAGTTATCGAAAACCTTCCCAAAGATGCTTAAATCTGATCAAGGTGACTGAATACATTATTATTGATGTCCTTAGATTCTAAATATCATTAAATGTATTTATACCATGCTTAAAGGAACTAAAAATTTGTCCCATCAAGCATGATATAACTATTAGAGACTCTAGGTTACACCCTTACTGAGGAGAGGAGTGTTCATGTCCTAATCCTTAAACCTAGGTTAACATGGGAATGACCCTAGGTTATGGGTTACCTAATGAGTGGGTCATGCCTCTAGACATTAAGGGGATAAATCCCCTAATTATTCATTTTAATGCTCTATATACACATAAATATTTGTTATGGAAATGGTAAAAGAGGTGCATAACTAAAACCTTTCTTAAAGTGTGGTGATGCACATGATAATCATTATCACCACTCATAAGATTGAAATTTTCATCACACTAATGAATTATGAACTAAAAACACACACTAGATTAAATATATTATAAGCAATAGTGTTTCACCTATAGGTCAATTTTATTGACTTAGATAAGAGAGGAATGAAGATATGGTCTAGTTCAAGGACACTTACCATCAAACATCCACTTCAAGTTTGAGATATAAACATCAAGATGCACTAGATAACCTGCAAGGATAGTTGTTAGCACTTAGATGGAAATTATACATTCATGAGGGAATATTTAAAAACTTTTTGAATATAAAAACAAGTATAAAACACTAATTATGGATTGAGAATTAACTACAAATGCTTTTATTCATCATTCAAGAGGTGTACAAATTCTAGCAGAGTCTCCTCATACCAACATGAGGGATACAAACTAAGGAAAAAATACTTGAATATATTTAAGAGGCAAGGAGAAAATAAGGGAATATAGTGTATAAAAGTGGAGAGGAGGATCATCAGTGAACTATTTTACTCAAAAAGGTAGTTATAATAGATATACAATTCTCCTTCAATCCTCTTATGCATTGAACCTCATTGGTGGCTCCTTAAATGAGTTATTGGAATTGGAAATTAGGTAAGTGACGCTGAGCCAACATTATTTTTCACTATTTAAAATTATTGACCATGCTTATAATAGTCCATATTTCTCCCTTATAGTAGTTACAATCATGAATTAGGCTACCATGATCATGTAGTAGCCCATAATCCTTTAGAGCAAATTGGTAAAGTAAAAAAAATGAGTTATTCCTCCACTAAAGTTGTGAAATGTAAATTAAATTACCTTCAAGGATCATTTATCAACATAACATCCCTAATTTTACCCATTCGATTAGTGTTTCAATGCCAATTTAACTTTCTTTGATGATAACATAGACTAATTAGGCCTAAGTGCTTACGTATTGATCTCCATGAAGCTTGTAAAAGAGATTGAAAACATATGTATGAGAGTGATACATTCCTAAAACATCTCCAAACCATGACATAGGCCTAGAAATGTATTAGGAACTTTAAATTCCACTTTTCCAAGTTGGTTGGTTCATCTCTATTAAGCATGGTAGAATGACAATTTTGGAGGTACTTGCAAATATTCTCCCAAGTGAAATATTTGGCATGTTATGTAGTGGGAGGATGAATTAAGTAGAAAAATTTCTATCCTAATTATTATAATGTCTCTAGAATGTATAAAACCTTGTATTATACCCAAATCTTCATAAAATTCTAGATTTTCTAACAAATCTATATAATTCCATACAACTCAACCTAATGGGAAGGAGCCTAAGAGAGTATTCAACATGTTATAATCATCATATAAGCCAAATTATCTCCTTTTTAATAATATCCAATTGAATTTTATTCATCAAGTCAATACTAAGGGTTTGGGAGGGTTTTAAATAGTTTTAACCCTTAAGGATGATTCATAAATATGTGACATCTAATCCTTGAATAAATTCCATAAAGCAGGGCTATAAGACCCCATCCAAATATTTTTAGATCCTTAGCTTCCCATGTACCTTTTCTGTATAGGTGGGAGTGATATAAAATGACCTCTTGAGCCCTTGAGTTCATTCTAAGCAAGTCTAAGATGAGTTAATGCCAAAATTACCATTCTTGATTAGTTCTCTACCATCTAGTAGCTCTGATTAATCTTGTAATTTCCACCAAAGGTCATACATGAAGTTGGAATGGTTCACTAGTCTTAGAAAGTGAAATTAGGCCCTTTGAGAAATTAGGCCTAATTTCGGCCTAATAGGCCTATCTATGGATACATGCCTTCTTGGCCACATCATGGGTGATTTAAGCCCCTATAATTGATTTCCCCCACTATTTCTCACTATTTATAACTTTTCATACCATCACATACTACTCCAAGGCTCTCCCATGTCATCTCCCTCCATATTTCTTCATTTATGAGTTAGTCTATAGCTTCCTTAGCTAGGATTACCTTAAGTATGAAATAAAATAGGGGGTACTTATCCTATTTGTAATAGAATTTTGAAGATATTAAGAGTTTTATTAGGTCATGATGACCTATTTTATCAATTTTTTGGTTTGGATCATACACCTAAAACCTTCAATCAACACAAACTCCTAGGCATACTTTTAATGGTGACTCTATGCATGATCTACCACCACTTGTCCAACTTTAACCATGTTTACTTACCTTTTTAATTTTTTATGGAGTGTGGTTATATAGTATTATAAGTGTTATTTATAGATAAATCCCACTCATCTCTCTACAATATTTACAAAAAGGGCTCTTTCATGGTACTAGTGAGAACAAAATTAGTTATGTAGGTTGTTTTACCATTCTGAGTATGAAAATATTAGGTGTATGATTATGATATCCTATAAACTTCATTTAAATATCTCCCACATTTATTTTAACCGTGAATATCAAGAATACAACCATCTATCTTTCTTTATTCATATCTCCTTTAATGCACAAGTTGATGGTCAAATTTCTTCATTATACAGACTATGACTCCAGATTTGGGCTCAACATGAGGATGATTGTAATCCTTATCACTTAAATTCATATAAATTACTCTAAGACTTATTTGATCACTTCATTATATTGGCCAAGTTACTTGTCCAATCTAGGATATCTTTCACCATTAACCCTTTCCTAGCACTGACATGGTTGTAGGTTGCTCTTTTTGAGTATGAAGGTCTTTTCGATTGCACTCATACCTGATATGTGTGTATTTTAACTAATTTAAAGTTATATAATATTTATAAACCCTTATTAATCCTTTGAAAATAGTGTTAGTCCTTAGAACCTAATAACCATCTTCCATTCCATAAGGCAACTTCTTTAAAGTGCTAAGGTGGTTATGGGTGGGTGTTTGGCTGGATGTGAGACCGTATAGGTGTACATATGTGATTACTAGGTATTACCTAATCTTGAGGTCCACTTAAGTCACTATTACCATCTTCACCTCTTGATCAAACACACTCCTCACTGATAACTAGACAAATTTCACTCCAATCACCATGACTAGCTTCTAATATACTTAGTATAGTTATAGGCTACCTATAGAAGTTCAGTACCCTATATATGATAATGATATAAAAATAGATACTTTTAATAAACTTTATATTTTATAATATAACTAAGACTACTCAACTTTAATTAACTTCAATATCTATCATCAAAACATGACTTCATCCTCTACTTAGTCAACCTTTAATATGTTTGAACTTTCATACACCATTGTATGGACTGTGGTAGAAATCAACATGATGTGAGAATTTTGAGGGTTTGAAAAATGTTCATGATGTATCTTGAATCTTGGCTATTTCTTCAATCATCTTGAAAGCATCTTTTATCCACTGTTACTTGATATCAAGGCTTCTTTTACCATACCTTGAGAGCATCTTCCTATAGAGGTAGCTCTTCACTTTGGAAGGTATGAGAATCTAAACCCTTTACCTTGACCTTTGAGTTCACCTTTGGTTCATGTTATGGGTTTGAATATTTATTAATTAATATTAATCTCCCATTAAGACTCCCAAACATTTATATGCATTGCCACAAGACTTGGCTTCTTGACATAAGACTATAGGTGGTGTTTTATAGGTAGTGTATGGACTAAGGGGTTGATGTGGATGAAAGATTAACATGGATATGACATGAATTAAATGGGAAGATCCTTCCTAATACTGAACACCTACACCTTGGGAGACCTCAAACATATACATAAGACATCATGATTTTTGAAGGAATAAACACATCATATATGGCCTAAACATGAAACCTTAATATCTTAGAATACCTTAATTTCTCCAAACAAACTTTAAACTTTGCTAATAGGTGACTAAGGTGAGTTAGGAGGTAAGAGGTGAAGTTTTAAATCCCTTGATGATACCAAAGGGGTTCAAAATTTTCTTCACAATGTTATAAATAACCTCCATCACCAAACTAACATTCTTTTTCAATACTTTTGAGCTATATGTGAACTCTGCAAGTGCCATTAGACTACAAAGAGTCTACTACACATTGTTATTACATATGCATAAGTAATTTTTCCTAAGATATTCTGGTATATTAAATGGACCATGGACCTTCAAAAAGGCATTAAAATCATCAAAACACTTATTTGAAGGTTACACACATTAACTAATCATGAACATTTACAAGATATGGGGGCTAAAACATGTGGTATATGTGCTAAAATTACCATATAAGGATATTTCAAGACATGAGACAATAACATTAGTGATTAGATTGAGCAAACTAATTACAATTTCATGAATACCATTTAGCTAAAGTTAACCTATGTAAATGAGAAGTACATACACATTCCTTAAATTCTTAATGAAGGTTCATAAATTTGGGGGGACCAATATTCAAATAATTTCCCATGATTTGAATCTAGTTGATTCTACATCTTTTGGCCAAGAGCTAGGACCTCCAATCTCTCTCTTCTATATGGTACAAGCATAAACCTAAGGAGGTGTCCAAGCTTGAAAAAAAGGTGAAGGGGTTATAGGAACGATTTTGAGATTGATTTACCTCCATTTTCCATGAAAATATACTGAGAAATCAAACATGAGATCACCTTCAACCTTAGATCCCCTATTATATGGTACAATCTATACCATTCCATACATATGTAGAAAACTATAAATAAACATAGTTTTTTCATTATTTTGTCCACATTCAAACTTTAAAATGCCATATGGGGGTAAAATTAACACAACCACACATTAAAAATAATTTAAAATCAAAGTAAAATGTAAGTGTGAGTGGAAATGTCATAAAATGCCACATAGGGCCCACTTGGCTAATGAAAGGGATGTAGGTGGCTCTTAAAATGACTTTAACTAAAATGAAATGCCAAGTGAAGGTAATTAGAATGGATAACATATATATTAGGCTCCTTTTTCTACAATTAACATATCACTTTCCCTTTTTCTAAAGGTTATAAAAGCAATATAGGCTCATTAGGGGGGTTTGAGGGGTGATCAATGATTTAGAAGGGTTAATGAAGGAACTAAATGAACTTGGATAGATATATCATAGATAAAATATTTTTATCACACCATGATCTTCATGTTAAGGATTTCAACATTATGGAAAAACCTTCATATTACAAAGATATCAAAAAACTCCTCAAATAAGGATAATACATTTATTGGCTTTCATGATATCTTGACAATGATCTCTACAACCCAAGGACACTATGATGCCTAACATAATACCATAAGGACTTAAATACATTAATGACACCATAGAATAAAGCATAATACAATGACACATCATGACATTCTTAGTCTACATCCAAGGACTCTCATCGAGACAAGGAGGACATTACCATGCCAAAAGACACCTGAAGCAAGCTAGTATTGTGTTCACTAAATTTTTCTAATATAAGTGGTTGGAATTTGGCCTATGAGGCCAAAATGTCAATAGGTCCCTCTGTGGTGAAAGGCATGAGTGCTTGAAGATGCATCTCAACATGCCTTCTCAATAAAATGGAGCTTAGGAAAGGAATAAAACCTAAAAGGACTATCTCCTTGCATTCCTTTAATCCAAATGATTTATTCAATGTTTTAAAAATCCTCACACACATACCACATTACATTGAAATTTCCTAGAGGTTTGGATTAGCTATTGAGGTGGAGGTAGGGTCTTGAGGCCTAGGTGAACATTTAGTTTCTATAGAGTCAAATTGGGTGTCTAAACCTCAATCACTCTATGGATGTACCTATAAATATCATTTGAAATAAAACCTTATTCAATCAATTTATAATTTATTTACATGCTCCTATCCATCTACTTTGGCCACTCACTAACCTATACTCTCTTTTATGGCCTACTTAAAGCATCACTACTTAGTGTATGGGATTGAGGTAGTTGACTTTAACAACTGAGAAGTCCCATTTATCTCTTTATAAGGGTGTAATCAGATCTCAATCACCATGTTTCCATTATTGATCATATCCTTGAGGCATATATTCTAATTATGTCAATACATGATAATGCATAACTAGACTAGATTTTGTCTATGCCCAGTCTGCAACCTAGGTCAGACAACTTCCCTATTCAAGATCCCCATCAGGTATTGATTTGAGTTTTTTGATGTGTTTTCATCCCAAATATATTCTTATTTAACATATTATGGGAATTTATATTCTCATTGTTTTGACACCTTCACATTATAGATAAAATCTGAATGGTTGTGTGAGCTTCACCCAATCCAACATGCCTTCTATAGGTTTTTCTATAATTGGTAAGGTGACATCCATATTTTACATATTTATATTAGTTTTCATCCTCTCTTTTCATGTGCATAGACTATCTCATTCTTATGTTGAGGGTATAGACCATCAATAGTAATATGAGTATTGAGTCATGCATACTGATTGGTAGGTGTTTGGAGAACAAGTTTATAAATGAGGAGAGAGAGATCCATAGTATAATTAAGGTCCATACAAATATCTTATTATCCAACCCATTTATATAATAGATGCATTTATTTAGTCTCATCATTCTCTTATTTTCTCATAGTATCATCATATAGACTTGGAAGACTTAACCAAGGTAGATTTAGGTCATTTTATGTAGGTGGATATTTGATCCTTCAATAAGGTTTATTGATATATGGATAATTATTCATGACCTGATGGTTCCTAACAACCCTAAGGAGTATTTTTTCCTTGATCTCATGACTTATACTTGGGAAATCGGGTGGATGTCCTATGGCTGATGACAATGGGGTGATATGGAGTTTGAAAATATAGTGCAAGGATTACAATGGAGGTGGAATGATATTGTAAAGATTATCAAATGGTAGAGGTTATTTTGTGGCTTAAAATGACCCATGGGCACACACCTAAGATAGTATACAAGGACCTTAGACACATTTATGAATATAATCAATATAATATAACACTTTAGAGGCCATTAGTGAGGTACACATAGTAAGAAAATGAAACCTGACTTTCCAAAAAGCCTTAACCTTTGCTAAATAACCTTAACTTCTATTAAAAGAATTATGAAGGTATTGGGGGTAGTCTCTAGGCCTATGGGGGTTATGGTAAGGCTTGATAACCTAGTAATAATGATACATAGGTGTGACTGCAACATTTCATGATGTGTTTTACTATGTTTTCTAAAAACTCAATCCACCATTATATAATATAATGCCTTATTATGTAATGAAACCTACACCTAAAGGTCATATAGCTTGGAAGCACCATTTTGAAGGATTAGAGACCATATTAACATTAAAATTGGAGTAAAGATACATGAGAATCTTTAAGTCACCATGATTATACCTATAAATACTATTCACCTTCAGATGTATACACTAGATATCCTCTTGATCAATGAAACCTTTCCTACATTCTACAAACATTGAAAGTTTTGACATTTATCTCCTTTATATGCCCACATGTGTGAACCGAATGCTGAGGAGGCCATGAAAATTATATAAAATACTTGAGTAACTATGAAAAATCATCATTCTAATCAAACAAAACATAAATTTAATGAAATTATCCTCATTTTTTACCCTATGGAGATGTGGGTTATGATCAGATCACTTAACTTCATAGTGAATATTCATAGAGTTAAGGGGACTAAGCCTACAACTAATGACCATGATTGAAAGGTGACATTTTTTTTAGAGATTTTTTAGTGATTTCATGGAGGTGTTTAGGTGAGTGGATGAATTTTCTTGATACTCTAAGTTTCAATGACAAAGTGTATAGTGTGCTTGTCATAGTATGCTTGAAGTAGGCTTAGTTGATCTTCAATTTTGGCCTGATTAGAGATGGGTCTAAAGTATTGATCATATCTAATGGGTCCTATCAAAGGTTAAGGATGATTGGAGACTTTATGAAAGTGCATCGTATTAATCTATTTCTTCATTATGTTCATCTTGGCATAGTTGGTTTTGTGACAAATAACTCTAAGTAGGTAGTTTGTTGACATCACCATTACCATGTATGGATGAGTCAGGGAGATTAGGTCATATGGGTGTGATAAAATTATTCCAAAGATGATATTTTACATGTTTTAGGTTGTGATGTGTTTTATATCAAAATATATAACTCTAAAAAGTTGGCTTCTTAGGTAGATTGCAATGTTTTACCATACTTAACCAAATTTACAAAGGGAGATCTAATAGTGTGAATTAAATCACATCATAGATATACAATGTGATATTAATCTAAGCTTAATGTCTAAGTTAAAGTAGAGATAAGTAATCAGTTTGATGATGTCATATTTAACATGCATGAAGGTTCTAGGAGCAATTTTTATATATGGATAGATTCCCCAATGAAAGAAGATCATATGGTTTAAATTTTAAGACATGTGATTGACCATAGAATAAATTATTAAGGTTCAAAGTCATACTTCTAGGTATATTGTAGTGGTTCCCATACTTATGTGAATTTTAAAAAGGTAAAGGACCAGGACTAGATAAGGATCTAATAGTGAGTGAGTGTTCATACAAATGTAGATCGACAATGCATATTGAGTCAAAGAGGTCAAAGTTTTTGATGTTTAAGTAGGTTAAAGTCTAGGATAATCTCAAAGAGATCATCAAATAAAATTTGTTCCAAATTGTCAAGAAGTATTGAGATGATAAAAAGTGCTTGATGTTTAAGAGTGAGCAAAGGTAAATATTGAGCTACTTCTAAGAAGATCGACAGTGTGTATTTGGTCAAAATTACCAGGGGACACAAGATGAGGTCAAAGTGATATATTTTTATCAAAGTTAAATATTACAATAATCTTAAAGATATCAATAGTACATTATTTATAAAAATATGTGAGGACATGAGATGATGGAAAAGTGTTCAATGTTTAATAGTTATCATTGGCATTTGAATTTAGCAAAGGTTTGTAGTGTTTAAGACATAAATTTTGATTTGGGATGAATTCAAAGGTACAATAAAAAGAAAAGTTGTAGAGGAATTCAAATAACATATAATGAATGAATTTATAAGGTTTGAATGTTTTTATAGTCAAATTTATTAAGCTCCAATGTTTACTATGTGGTTGACCATGTTCTATAAGTGACCTGAGAAGGATATTTTGAGCTATTCTAATGGTATTTCGATGTTTAAGGGGACTTAGCAATTAGAGAGTGTTTAATACTACTTGAGGATGATTTTTATTAATTTTAGAGGTTTTAATAATCCATATTCAATATGAAAAAATTCTTATAAGTTTACTATTTACTCATTCATGGTGTTCTTGTGTACAAGGCTAATGTTTGAGTAGATTGAGCATATACAGAGCTATGTAATGATGACTATAATCATCTAAAGATGTCTAAGAGGTCATCTAGAGAGAGCCTATGCATTTTTAAATGGTCCTATGTTTCCTATTTACTCATTAAAGTGATAAAGGTGTGAATAGGTCTTTATGAGACCTATAACGACCACTAAGGCCTAATTTAAAGGTGTAGTTGCTTAAGTGTGACCATAGTTACTATGGAAGACCTATGAGACTGGTATTGAGATATGTTATATGTCTTAAGGGATAAGGAAATTATTATGGTTGACCAATAATATAATAAGAATTAAGGATATATAAAAGGTGAAATAGAAGGTGGAGATTTCAAGACTTGTAAGAAGAGGTGTGTGTAAGAGTTGAAGAGTGAAGGAAAGAAGAAAAGGTGTATGCCCAGTAGATGGGTTGTAGATCAGAGTAGGTTGATGAATTTGTGTATGACCTATAGGTTCTATTTTTTATGTCAGAGATAGTGTTATTTTAGGTTTTAATATTTGGGAAAGAAGCAAATAGAAGAAGTATTTTCAGGTTTGAGTGTGTATATGAGGGTAGTTTGATCGAAAAGGAAGAGAGATTATGGAATACCTATGTGGGAGAATTGTATAATATAGAGAGGATGTTTTAAAAGGGTTATTAAATTAGAATTACATAATTAGGTATTGAAGACATTGGTTTAAAGGTGGAGATGTTCATATCATAGGTGTTGGGAGGGTGATCAACATCTAGGCCAGAAGGACTTGACCATCCTAAGGGTAGGTGTTCATTATGGGATAGGAGTTTAACTAAAGTCTCATGTTTGCATAATTTTTATAAGACAAGTATCCCATGTGTTTTCATTATTGAGAGTGGGTTTTATTCCCCAAGAGGGTTTCCCACATAGATCTTGTGTGTGATATTACATTATCTATTTGTTCATTGCTATAAACATCTCGAATGCTTCATGAATGCTTATATTGAATTCCTAAGTGTTTGAATGGTTTTTAAATTGAATTAGATTGTTTTATAAAATTTATTCACCCCCCATATTAGTCTTTTTTACCTCTAATAATTGGTATCAGAGCAAGTCCTTTAGTAAAGGCTTGATAGCTTGAAGGAGATGAAGGTACAATATGCATAGGAGGATTTTACACTAAGTAAGAAACAATGTTCAATGGGTCTAATTATGATCTTTAGAGTGTAAGGATGAGGACCTACATCATTTCCCTAGGGTTTGACACTTGTCAATCTATTATGGATGGTTTTTCTACACCTATTATTCCTCCATCAAGTGCTATAGATAAGAAGTTCTTTGAGAACAATTCTAAGGCAATGAATGCTATCCCTTGTGGTATTTAAATATTTAATACACAAAGGAAATCCATTGCATATCTAGCAAGGAAATGTAGGATAAATTGAACACTATTTATGAAGGATATTCAAAGGTTAAGTTGGCAAAATTGTAGACTCACTAAAGATAATTTGAGTCGTAAGATGAAGGAAGAATATTATGTGGTATCCTTTTTACATAGATTTTATGAGATTATGAACATATCATAGGTCTTAGAGATAAGATTTAATAAGATATTATAGTTCAAAAGTTATTAAAGTCTCTCTCTCTCTCAATTTTTATTCTAAAGTATCTATTGTAGAAAAAAGTCATGATCTTACTTAGTTGAAGATGGATGAATTGCATGGCATACTTAATACCTATAAGATGAGAGTAAATGATGATATACCAATAAATAAGGAAGTACCATTGAAGATATAAATTAATCCAAATAAGAATTTCCAAGGTAAAAAACTTAAGGAGTATGAAATATCTAATATTGATGAAGATGAACTAATTACTTTGTTTACAAGGAAATTGAAAATAGGGTTAGATAATTATAAGGGTAATTTACCATTCAAATTCTCCAATTGTGGAGAGGTAGGACATTTTACTAATAAGTGACCTTATGAGCATAATAATAATGATGATTAAGAGTATGGTGATGGACAAGATGAAGATAAGAAGACATATATGGTTAATAAAAGGAAGAAAAGATTCAAAAAGTATGACAACAAGAAGTCCTTCAAGAACAAGGAGAGTCTCTACACCAATAAATATTGAAGCTCATTAGATGAGAGTGAAGACAGTGACTAAGAGTATGATCATGAAGATGATGGCCCTATTTAAGATAAATCCTTCTTCATGGCTAAGGAAGGAAGTTGTTCATATCAAAAGGAGCCTACTTGGAGAGATTTAGATGATGATAAAGATGAGGTGGACTATGAGACTGAATTGATGAATGATCTTTAAGAATTGAAGATTGATAATAATATTGACAAGAAGATGAAGTCTAAAATTTAAGACACCAAGGAACATGAAGGTGTAGTCATGTTTCTTAATTCTAAGCTAGAATCTTTGTCTACAAGTCTAATATCCAAAGAAGAAGATTGTTCAAGGTATGATTATGAGATTGTGTCTTTGAAAAATGAGTTAGATATTTCTATAAGAAAGGTGTAATCATTTTTCAATTTTGATAAAAGTTCTCATGATCTATATAATCTCATAAAAAGTCAAAAGTCTACTAGTGATAGATCTGGATTGGGTTTTAATGAAGACCCTAATGTTACTTCTCAAGTTGGCATGATGGTCAATGAGAGAAAGGTGGTTTAGAAATTGAAGGTCACAAATTTGTCAAAAAATGATGGTGAAAATATATTGAAGACAAATCATATCAGACAACCAAATGCCATGAAGTATGGAAGCTTCAATGCTTATTATTACACATGTAATCAATTTGGTCATAGGGATAGAGAGTGTAAAATACCTATTATAGATGAGTTTGTATGGAACTATGATGGAGGTCATCAGTTAAAAGGTGTGAACAAAGTTAAGTGCTTCAACTATCTTGATGAGGGACATTGTTTCTAAGCATTGTTCAAATAAGGTAAGGCAAGGTGAGTCTTCTTCAAAATGAGTAGTTTGTTTCAATTGTCAAAAGAATGGACATATTTAAATATTTTTTTCTAATCAAGAAAGGCAAGATAATATTCTTGAAAAATTTATAATGTGCTTCAAATATCAAAAGAGAGGTCACATTACTATATTTTTCAAGCAAAGGCCTACAAAATAGAATAAGTTTAATCAGGATCCTAGAGTGTAAGAAAGAAGGAAAGTTAACTCATAGAAACCAAAGGTGGTAAGAGTGAGTCATGATGAGTTTATAGGTCCAAGTAATTTATTGTCTATGGTGGAGAATGATATAAAAGCTAAAGAGTGCCAAGGGATCTCATTGTTTGTTCATGTTGTGAATAAAGGGACCAAACTCAAGGAGAATACCAAGGTGTTGGTTGCAAGTTCTGAGGTATGTATGGATTCAAGTGAACATGTTGTTATTACTGAGCAAGTTTCATGTAAAGAACATTAGTTTTTAGTACCTAGTGATGAGGTTCCAAACTACAAGGAAGATTCTTGAACTGAAAAGGTATGTCATGAATCTATGTTATCCCCATGTGTTGTTAATACAGTCTTAGAATAAAAGAATAATGTTGTAGTGGATGAATAAGTTGTTTTTCTTAAGCCTAAGAAGAAGAAGAAGAAGAAATATTAGTATTATATGACTAAAGAGGATAAAGAGTATGAGGAGTTATGGGCAACCCCTAGTTTCAAATTATTGTAAGGAATCATATGAAGTATGGTGTCTCTAGTCGTGCTTCTTATGAGACATCTTTCTTTTGGAGAAGTAAGTATGTGTGCTCAAGGTGTATTCAAGGACTTTGGTCCTAAATTTGGAGAATTTTGTAGTGTCATATTGAAGGTTTCCTAGTGGTAGAGGATGATTTGATAGTTTCATAGAAAGGTATGTTGACCTTATTCTAACATGCTCTAGGTGGTTTTATGGTCTAAAGATATGTTGAAGTCAAATTGGTGTTTTTTTAGTGCTCTCAATTTTCTCATTTTTGGATTAAGGGAAAGTAGGCCTAAAATGGGTTATATTATGTATGGCTTCCCAAAATTATGGAGGCTCAAATATTGTTCTAGAAGTGTTTTATGGTTTTCTCTAGGTGTACAAGAATTTTTAGAGGTGGGCATTGACCAGAAGGAGGTCTGTTGACCCTGTTTGTTTTAAGATTCTAGAGTTTTAGGCTATGATATAAAAGTATTTTCCCTTATTAATTGTGGTTTGAGGATTATTTATATGTTTAATGGGCCAAATGGGTCTTGAAATAAAGCTTCACAGAGATTTGAATGTTTTTGGTTTTCAAATTATTCATGATTTTGTCAAGATGGAGGCCTAATTAGCTAGTAGGTTTTTGAGGGAAGTATGTTACAAAGGATGATATAGGTGATGAAAATTGGTGTGCCTATGGGGGAATATGCAAGTGTTCTATATATGAAGTTTTAGGTCTTGAATTTTTTCCACTAAAGTTGTGGTCTCTACAAGTACCATGTAGGACTATAAGGAGACTAGATAGGCCTAATGTGAAGAAGAGTGATTTTTTATCAATTTCTCTAAAAGATCATGGTATGAGTGTTTAAATGTAAGTTCTAAGGTTGGTTTATATCATGTTTCTTATTTTTTGAGTAGCATGTAGTTTTGTTGGTGGTCCTTGAGGTGGCTTGAGAGAGAAGGCTAGTAAGCATGTGTGGTGGTTTTTAATGATGTGTGGAGATATAAAGATGATCAAGAGGTGAAATGGATCATATATCTTATGGGGGGTCCCTATAAGATATTTCTTGGTGAGATCCATCAGATTTTAGTGTTTTTATGTGTTCTTTGTTCATTGTTTGTAGTGCTTGGTTGAAGAGAGCATTAACATGTAGCAATAAGAAGTTGTCAAGGTAAGAAGAGGTAGGATCAAGGTAAGGGGGTTTTGTATCATATTTATAAGGTGGTCCTCTATTTTTTATGGTATTTTTAGGTCTTTGGGATTAGTTTGTGCCCACTTTATCATTGTGTCTAAGGGGCAGAAGGTTATTATTGTGAGAGTGCTTGAAGAGAGAGAAGGAAGGTGAGATGTACAATGGGTGTTGACATAAATGAAAAATGGGGAGATTATTGGAGAGTTATCAATCATGTCATGGAGGTTTCCAAATGAGTGGATAAGTGTGTTGATAGTCTAAGTGAAAATGACAAAGCGTGCGGTGTATTTATCCTAGTATGCTTGAAGTAGGCTTGGTTGATCTTCAGTTTTGGCATGATTAGGGATGGGTTTAAAGCATTGATCATGTGTGATGGGTCATATAAAAGGTCAAGGATGATTGGAGATATTGTGTAAGTACATGCTATTTATTTGGTTATTCATTATGTTCATCTTGGCATAGTTGGTTATATGATAGAAAAATCTGAGTAGGCAATTTGGTAATATCACCATTGCCACATATGGATGAGTTAGGGGGAGTTGATCATAAGGGTGTGATAAAATTAGTCCCAATTTTCTATGTTCCAATTTTTAGGTTATGAGGTTGTGTATAGAAAAATATACAACTATGCAAAGTTCGCTTCCAAGGTAGATTGTAATGTTTTTCCATTCTTAGCCAAATTTGTAAAGGGAGATCTAATGATGCACATTTAATCGTATTACAAATCTACAATGCAAAATCATTCTAAGCTTATTGTTTAATTTTAAGTAAAACCAAGTAATCATTTTGATGGCATCACATTTCACATTTGTGAAGGTTCTAGGAGTAGTTTGATATATGGATGGATTCCCCTTTGAAAGAAGATCATATGGTTTAAGTTTTAGGACATGTGATTGAGTGTATAAAAATTTATTAAGGTTAAAATTTGGCCTTCCAAGTAGATTTAAATGGTTCCCATACTTATACAAATTTGAAAAAGATGAATACTAGGACTAGATAAGGATCTAATGGTGAATGGGTGTTCATACAGATGTAGATCGATAATGCATATTGAGTCAAAGAGGTCAAAATGTCTGATGTTTAAGCAAGTTAAAGTCAAGGCTAATCTCAAAGAGATAGATGGTGCATATTTGTTTTGAATTTTCATGAATTAATGAGATGATAAAAAGTGATTTATGTTTAATAGTGATCAAAGGTAAAGACTGAGCTATTTCTAAGAAGATAGATGTTGCATATTTAGTAAAAATTACTAGGGAACAAGAGATGAGGTCAAAGTGATAGATGTTTAGCATAGTTAAAGATCAAGATAATATAAAAGTGGTTGACAGTGGGTATTTGATCAAAATATGTGAGGACACAATATGATGGAAAATTGTTTGATATTTAATAGTGATCGTTGGCATTTGAATTTAGCAAAGGAAAAATCTAGTCTACAGTGCTTGAGCCATAACTTTTGATCTAGGATGAATTCAAAGGTGCAAAAAAAAAGAAAATATGTAGAGGACTTAAAGGCACATCTAATTAATCTAGTTATAAGGTATAAATGTTTATATAGTCAAAGTTATTGAGATCTAAAGTTGATTATGTGTTTGACCATGTTCTATAAGTGACCCGATAAGGATGTTTTGAGCTATTTTTATTCTATTTTGATGTTTCAAGGGGACATACCTATTAAAGAGTATTTTAGATTCCATAAGGATGATATATATGGATTTTAGGGGTTTGAAATATCCATATTTAGTATGAAAAAATGCTTAAAAGTTGACTATTTATTTATTCATGGTGTTCTTATGTACAAGTCTAATGTTTGAGTAGATTGAGCATATACAGATGTGTGTAATAATGAATATAATCATTTGAGGATGTCTAAGATTTCATATAGAGTGGACCTATGCATTCAAAATCAGTCCTATGTTTCTAATTTTCTTTTTGAAGTGTTAAAGGAGTGAATAGGTTTTCATGAGACCTGCAAGGGCTATTAAGGCCTAATTGAAAGGCATAATTCCTTAAGTGTGACCCATAGTTGTTATGGCTGACCTATGAGAGTGGTATTGAGATATGTTAGATGTCTTAAGGGATAAGGAAAGTATTATGGAAAAATAAAAAGATAAAAGTCATGAAGACTCTATAAAATTTGAAATCAAAGGTGGTGATTTCAAGACTTGAAAGAAGAGGTGCGTGTAAGAGTTAAAGAGTGAAGGAAAGAAGAAAGGGTGTATGCCCAATGGATGGGTTGTAGAGTAGAGTATATTGATGATTGTGTGTATGACCTATAGTTTATATTTTTTATGTCAAATATAGTTCTCTTTGAGGTTTGAATATTGGGGAGATAAGTGAATAAAAGAAGAATTTATAGGTTTAAGTGTGTATATGAGGGTAATTTGAGTGAGGAGGAAGAGAGAGATTGTGTCATGCTTATGTGAGAGGATTGTATGAGATAGAGAGGGGTTTTACAAGGGTTAGAAAATCAAAGGTCCATCATCAAGTATTGAATACATCAATACAAACATGGATATGCTTATATCATTTGTGTTGTGAGGGTGTTTAATATCTAGGTCAGAAGAACATGACCATCCTAGGGGTAGGTTCTCCTTATGGAATAGGTTTTTCACTAATGTTTGGTCAGAAGGGCTTGACCATCCTAGGGTTAGGTTATTCTTGTAGAATAGGTGTTTCACTAAAGTCTCATTTTTTCATAATTATTATAAGATAATTAGTCCATGTATTTGTAGGCTTAAGAGTGGGTTTTATTCCCCAAGAGGGTTTCCCACATAGATCTTGTGTTGTGTGTGTGATCTTGAATTATATATTTGTTCATTGATATAAACATATTGAATGCTTCATGAATGGTTGTATTAAATTATTAAGTGTTTAAAGGTTTTGTAAATTGAATTGGATTATTTTCCACCACTGATTCACCCCCCTCTTAGTGGTTTTTACCTCTCACACAAGTTTACATTCTTTGGCCAAGAGCTTGGACCTTCTCTCTCTCTCCTTTGTATAGATTGGGCACAAACCTAAAGTGATATCCAAGCCTACCAATGATATTTATGGGGAATATGAATTGATTTTAAGTTCCTTAAGAACTAAAACACTTTGATTTATTCCAAACATATCAATAGTGAACTCCCCTTGCAGAACCTTGACTCCACTTGAGCTAATCCATACTGTACGGATCTATACCACTTAGAAAACTCTTGAAACTTGAAAAATTCCATATGTATTCTCATTTTTTATACCATAATCCATTATTAGTGGGTAGGAGGAGGTAAAATAATAGTCATGTGATGTATGAAAGATCATGGTACAAATTGGGTAAGTTGAAGAGTCACATTTTGGCACATGTGGGGCCCATTTAGTCACAATTATGTGTTGGCTTTTGTGAAAAGGGGATCATTAACATATGAAATGCCTAGGTATGACCTAATGGGGTTCATGAACACTTGTAAAGGCATGTATGGTTGTTTTAGTGGCATTTCAAGGTCAATTGGTGCTACATTAAGGTCAAATATCTCTCTTTTAGACCATATACATGACTTTAAGAGGATATTACAAATTAATGTCATTTAAATGCATATGAAAAGACATTAGGACCTATTAATTACCTCAATTAGGTACCCATACAACTTCATAACAATATTAAAATATTTTATTTAAGCCATACCTTACATATCCTACATACCCCAAAAGAGTTCATGATGACTCATCAGTTACTTCATTCAACCATTTCTACCATGACACTTTGAATTATTTAGACCAATTCAAGGCATATTGTGTACCTCCATACGTGATCAAATAGTATTAATACACTTTAAATAACTTGAAAAATGGAGAATATATAACCACTATATGTTTCATAATATGGCCAGATAGTGGACCTGTTGTATTTGAAAAGACAATCAGTGACCGTTCATTGGACTATCCTAATTCACTAAGAGATGTGACAACCATGAGGTATTTTGGTGGATTAGGGTTCATATGGATTATTTTTACCCATTTTTATGTCTAAGGGTAGAAAGTGGTCAACATTTTTGGTGACTCGACTAGCTTGACTGACCTACTGGTCAAGAGAACCCAAAATATCTTTAATTATCACCCATGATTAGATGAGGACCATTGACTGCATAAAGACTCTACCTAATACATTGTAGAACTTGAGGACCAAAAAATAATAATAAGACACAAAATAAGAGGAAAAAAATATAAAGACACATATAAGGAAACAACTAAAAAAACCAATAACTAAAAAAATGTGTAACAATACTTAGAGTAAAGAAACTAGCTACTATATTCAAGAGAACTTAGTGTTTCTAATAATAGTACTTTGGAAACATCCCATTTATATAGAAATAAAGTTACTCATCACTCAATATAGACAATTGGAAATAAATGATCTCCTTATCAATAGTAATAATGTATGTCTCACTCTAAAGACTATCAAATTTTGATTGTTCACCTGGCTTGGTAAGATCCTCATCACACTTAAGCATAATGTTACCTTGTTGAAAGGTCTTTGATAAAGCTATGTTATCAAATTATATTTTTAATTGTTCTTGGTTGGACCATATGACATGAATGTAATTATCTCTTACCTCTTCCAGTTCTCTCAATTCATTTATCCTCACTTCCATTTCATTACTCTTCATGAGCTCAAGATGGTGTGTAAGATCCAAGGCTAGAAACTCAAGTGAGATGGGTAGTTTTAGTTCTCTAAAAGTAAAAGGAGATAAAGAGAGTGAATATTATACTTATAAGGATTAATTATATTTTCTCACAAGGTATTCATTAACATGGTTTTCCATTATCTTTGACTATCTTCCATTGTCCTTTTTATGATCCTAATCAAGTTATTATTGGTAGAATCTACTATTGTATCACCCTGTGGATAGTAGTTGGATGAAGAAATGAGGTACATGTCTTTATTAATGGCCCAATTTCACATGATTTTTACTACTAAATTCTAAGGCATTGTTGGATATAATGGTGGAGTGGACCCCAAACCTAGTCACAAGGTTTTCATAGAACTCCAAAACTGATCTCTCATTTATCTCGTTGAGTTTTGTTACCTCAAATACCTAGTAAAGTGGTCAGTGGATGTTAAAAACCACTTATTACTAGAAATATATGAGGGTTTAATCATACCTATGAGGTCTAAGTGCCATTACATGAAGGGCTTCTCAACTTAGATGGGTTTTAGAGGTGAGGTAGTCATTTTTTGCTTACTAGTAAACATAACACATTTATGACACCTCTTAACCCAAACATGTGAGTCCTTAAATAAAGGGTGTAAAATATCCTAATATTATGATATTGGATGATCTAGTCTTGGATACAAAGTTCCCACCTATAGGCCCATCATGAAACTACTCTAAAAGTATTTCCACTTGACTAGTCTCCACATATCATATAAGCATGCCACCAATGTCCTTCTTGAAGAGTAATCCATCCACCAAGATGTCATGGATGGATTGTAGATTTAAGTACCTCCTCCTTTTATTATCTAATCCCATAGGACATTATCATGTTTGGAGGAACTTCACTATGTGTTGGGTCCAACTGGAAGGAGTCATCGTTACAACTACTTGTTGATTGTCTTGGACTACCAAAACCACTTATTTCTCATTTTTATAATATAATTCAAGGTGATAAAAAATTAATATACATATGATTAAATTATTAAAATTCACCTCTATGTCATTCTCCATACACTTAGTCACCCAACCAACCCTCTTCTCACTCAAGTCCCTATTAAGTATGAAATC
The DNA here is from genome assembly GCA_037957365.1 of Torreya grandis. Classification (NCBI taxonomy): domain Eukaryota; kingdom Viridiplantae; phylum Streptophyta; class Pinopsida; order Cupressales; family Taxaceae; genus Torreya; species Torreya grandis. The sequence continues at coordinate 3,445,472 of JARHVA010001442.1, forward strand.
TTTACACTAGGTTGAACTACCATCACAAAAATATTATTGTTAGGCACCATGTGTCTAAAAAATTTTAGGCCTCTCATGAAATCAAGGAAATGTTTGAAAAATAATGTATAACTCTCCTCATACCCTTCTGATGCTTGACTGAAAAAGGTAATGGGCTACTCTAGTCCTTCACTATTTTGTTGCAGGAACATAAAATAAATAGTATCACTTATGAAGTCATACATGAATAAATATTTTATAAAATTAGGGTTGAGGAGGGTGAGAGATTGGGAAATGGCCTAATTGATGGCCTCAAAATTATTTTACCTTCTTTCTCCATAAAAACTCCTTATGTCTCTTAAGTATGTGAGTTGGTGGCCTCACCATCTCTGCAAATCTAGGAATGAATCTTCTGATAAAGTTGATCTTGACCAAGAAACTTTGCAACCCTTTATTATGTTTGGTAAGTGAAAAAGAAAGTATTACCTATATCCTATAAGGGTTAATGGAGAGTCTATATTTTAACACAAATGTCCTAGAAGTCTTCCCTCATGGACTACAAATATGCATTTTTTAAGGTTTAAAGAGACCCCAAACTACCTCCACCTATCCAAAACCAACCTCAAATGTGTTATGTGATCCTTGGGATCCTTGTAAAAAATATTTATTTCATCAATGTAGATGAGCACCATCTCATTTATGAGCCTTTATAGGGCCACATCAATTTCCATTTATAAGGTATCCCCTACATTATATAATCCAAAGGGTATCTTCATGTATGCATAAGTTCCCCACTTGGTTGTGAAGCCAGTTTTGTTTCTATCTTCCTCTCTCATTAATATCTGATTATATTTAGAGTATCCATAAATAAAATATAACTTTTTTCAACCTAAAAATCTCTAAAGAATTTGATTCATTAATGGTAGAAAGTAGTGATCTCTTAGTGACACCGTATTGATATCTCTAAACTCCACACACAAACATATTTCCCTAGTATTATTCTTTATAGACACAAGATTTTGGACCAATGAAGGATGTTTGATGGGGAATATAATTTTTTATTGAATAAGTTTTATCAATTCCTCCCTCGTAAGGATCTCAATTTTGGGGTTGACTAGACTTTGCTTTCACCTCACATGTTTGAAATTCTCATCCAGTTCTATAGTATGATGGGCCAACCTATGGTCAAACCCATTCAAGTTATGATATTCCCATGAAAAGACATCTAAAAATTATTTGCAAAATTTTATGAAGGTTACTCTTTCTTATTTGGTTTTTACTTTCCCTAATTTGAGTAACTTATCTTTGAATATGAAAACATTCTCATAGTGTCCCTCCTTGGTAGAGATGCTTAGCTTGTCCTTAATAATTTGGACATACTTATTAAATATTGTCTCCAATGTTACAAATATATTAGGTAACTTATTTTTCCTTAGATGGACAATCTTGTTTCCATATTCATGTTACTTCCTGCCTTAATTCTTTGAGCATAATTCTGCCTCATATTGTAAGAATCAATCAATATGACTATCACTTTCAAAAACTTTCCAACTCACCTCATTATCAAGAACTAAGGGACTACATAGAAATTTTATTTAGGAATGCTCTTTGATATCCTTAACCCTATCAAATATGTCATACTATGCCGTAATGGTAGCCAATAGGTCTACAAGATGATTGGCTTCTTTAGGAATGGAAAAAATGTCAAAGGCTTGAAAGTTATCCAAGAGGTCTCAAACCCTATGTTTTTAGGCATTTAACAGTGGATTATTGACTACACTTAGGAATCTTACTTGTTTCACACTAACTCACTGTCTATCTTACAAAATATTGATGCCTCTTTTCATTTCCCATTATATCCCATGAATGAGGGCTTCATATTCTGTAGTATTAGAAGTCTAGATAAACTAAAAATTTAGGGTATAATAATACATTTTATTGGAAGGGGAGACAAACATAACATTTATCCCACTCCTATTCCTTAATCTTGATCCATCAAAAAACAAGTTCCATACCTCTTTCAAATTTTTAACTTGTGCTAGTGAGAATTGGCATAGAATCTCCTTATTCATGTATGAAATACACACCTAATACTACCACTTAAGTGTTATTTTAAGGAATATATCCATGATTTTATGTTTCCTAACAATTAAGGAACAAACCTGATATGCCTTCTAGTAGTTTCATAGGCTCTTGGTCATTAGGGTGTTCCTCTTCATCCAAGATAGTGAAATTAACATTTGATAGGTTGGGAATGTAGGGTTATAAGTGGAACCTAGAAATAGGTTCATACATTATGGTAAACTTTGTCCCATAACTAGTTTTAAAAACCATGTATGACCAATTATAAGAGAGATATCCCCCAATTTTAGTAGTGAAATACCTAGACAAGCATAAGGAAAAATAGGGAGGAAGGTCAACTACCATCACATCTTGGGATATGGTATAGTTAGTACAAGTAGACAATATGATTTTAAGCTATTTAAGGACACATAAAGTCTTGATATGAGACCCATCCAATTGTAAAAATCCCTTTTCATTAGGTTCATATTTAAGCCCTAGTTTATCAGGTATAGACTTAGGGATAATAGAAGTGTTAACCCCACTATCTATCATGAAATTATGCATAAGAGAATATATTATGATCAAGTAAAGGTATACAGGGGTGGTTTGAATACCTTAGGTTCTTGGGACTCATGAGGTTGACTAGAATTATTAATGACTACATTTAAATTTTTTACTTGTTTGTCTAAGACATGAAGTTTAGAATGTTATTCTTGAAGGAGGACATTTTACCCTAGAATAAGCAAATTATACCACATATAAAGAGTAACACCAACCTTCTTCATGTACTCCACAATTCTAAGATGAGGCATGGATACCTTAGATTTTAACTTAAGGGGAAAACATTTCTTGGAGCTTTTGTAAACTAAGATATAAAAAGGACCCTTTTGATTCTACCCTTTCCCATCTTGCATCTACTAAGTTGGTGATGTCTTGTGAGCTACATCTTCAATGGCAGCACCTTGAGGTTTTTAAAAAATGTAGAGAAGTTACCTTGTCAAGTCCTAAACTATCATCAACTACCCTTCTCTTATCACTTGTATGGGTTGTAACCAAATTGTCCACCCCTGCCCAAATTTTAACCGCTAATTTGATGCTACTTATTAAAATGAATGCTCACCTTCTTGGAAGTTGACAAATGTAGTTTTAGAGGGTGACTTACTTCTAATTTCCTCTTTTTGACTTGGCATCTCATCTTGGGTCATGAAGGGAGTGTCCCCATAATTCATAGGGGAACCTTATTTGTGTTATGAAGAAGGCATATTATTATGTGATGGAAGATCATGAACTTACTACATAAAAGATGTTTAACACAACTAATCACTTGGATCCATTGCCATATCATTTGATTTCCCACATTGAGTAGGCCATTGTGCCTCTTGTGCATAATTATTTT